>OY856411.1:1304545543-1305145543 GCA_963693085.1 Alisma plantago-aquatica
CCCTTTGGAATATCAGTCAAGAATGGGCTACAATCGAACTAATTGATGAAAATAAAATAATCAGAGTAAAACCCATGAGATATAATCATGTTGATATTGAAGAATTTCATACCCAATTACAAGAATTGGAGACATCACAATTAATACATAAATCAAAAAGCCCTCATTCTAGTCCAACATTCATGGTAAGAAACCATGCAGGAATAAGAAGAGGAAAAGCTAGAATGGTAGTAAATTATAAGCAACAAAATTTATATACCAAATTTGATGGATATTTTCTTCCACATAAAGAAACTTTAATAAATATGACAAGAGGAAAACATATTTATTCAAAATTTGACTGTAAATCGGGATTTTACCGAATACGATTAGATGAAAAAAGTATACCATTAACAGCATTTAGTACTCCACAAGGACATTATGAATGGATGGTAATGCCTTTTGGATTAAAAAATGCTCCGCAGATATATCAAAGAAGAATGGACAAAGTATTTGAACCATATAATTCTTTTTGTCTAGTATATGTCGATGACATTTTAATAGCCAGTAAAAATGAGGAAGAACATTATAAACATTTACAAATATTTTCCCTTCTTTGCCAAAAAGCAGGGATAGTATTATCTAAAAAGAAAACAGAAATTTGTAAATCCAGAATAGAATTCTTAGGACTAAAGTTGGACTCAAGCGGAATAGAACTACAAGAACATATTGTAGAAAAAATTGTTATGTTTCCAGATAAAATAGAAGATAAAAAACAATTACAAATATTTTTAGGATGCTTAAATTACGCTGAACAATTCATAGAAAATTTGGAAAAATTAAGGAATCCCTTACAAAAACTATTAAAGAAAAATACTATTTTTCTTATGACAGAGGAACTCATAAATCATGTTAGGTTTATAAAAGAAAAATGTAAAAATCTACCAAGATTAGATCTTCCTTTAGAAAACGACGACTTAATAATAGAAACCGACGCCTCAGAAGAATTTTGGGGAGCAGTCTTAAAAAAGAAAGACGAACAAAAGGAAAAAATATGTAGATATACATTTCGAACATTTACAGATACAAAAAAAAGATATCACTCAAACAAAAAGGAATTATTAGCATTAAAAAAGGGAATTAAAAAAATTTCCTATTTTTTATTACCTAAAAAATTCCTAGTAAGAGTTGATAATACCCAAGTAAAAGCTTTTATTAAAAATAATTTACCATCCATGCCAGAATATAAAAGACTAAGTAGATGGCAAACATTCTTTGCAGAATATATTTTTGATATAGAAATTATTAAAGGAGAAACTAACGTTCTTGCAGATTTTTTATCAAGAGAATATAATGGAGCAGGTTGACAAAAAACTTGCAGAATTGGAAGCTCGACTGCAACGAAATTGTATTTTGAATCGTTACATGGCTCGGATACCACTTCGTTGGTGCAGAAATTTTTTATTCTGTTATCATGCTTTGAAAACATACTCGAACTGCACTTATGGGTGTTGTATGCTTTCTCAGCTTTATCATTTTGTCTATAATTATTACATTTTTTAGACTGGATTCTTAATATCTTCTCCTTTATACTACGAATTTTTCACATAATTAAATTCATAGTGTAAGAAACTAGCATCCAGAAAGAAGACGATAACACTATATATATATATATATATATATATATATATATATATATATATATATATGTATATATACGTATATATACATATATATATATATATGTATATGTATATGTATATACATATATATATATGTATATATATATGTATATATACATATGCATATATATATATACATACATATATATATATATGTATATATATATGTATATATATGTATATATATGTATATATATATATATATATATACATACATATATATATATATATATATGTGGGTGTTCATTCATTGCCCGCACGGGTAGCATGGATTTTCGCTACCCTGCAGCTAAAAAAGTAACTCTCCTGGCTAAGAAAGTAAATCTACTATAAAAAAAGTAACTATGGTGTCAAAAAAGTAACTCTGCTGGCCAAAAAAGTAACTCTGTACAAAATATACATCAGATATATATAAGGACGGGTTTTTTGATTTTGGAGGGGCAAATGATATTATTTTTGGCTCAAATTTTTTGGAGAGCTAGAAAAAATAGTCCTCTACAATTTCGAATTTTTTTTTTGAAAAAAAGTGATCGGAAGGGTGGGCGGGTAGCTACCCGCACGGGCAATAAAGATGGGCCCATATATATATATATATATATATATATATATATATATATATATATATATATATATATATATATATATATATATATATATTATATATAAGCTAACTTGAGTAAAGCGGAAGGTAAGAGACAAAGAATTGAGGTGAATCTAAATCTCAGATGCGCTAAGACGCAAGTAGAGGTTGTCAATGCTATTTCCTACTAGTCAATCTACAAAAAAGTTCTTTTGATTTCTATACTCTTTTTTAATTCTGCTAATTGAATATAATTATGTCTAATCGGTAGGGGAGCGTTCCACCTTAGAGGGAAGTGCCCGCGCAAGCCGGTGTGGATGAAGCGAAATCGAGAATGTCGGCTTGAGTAACACAAACATTGGTTAGAATCCAATGCCCCGAAAACCTAAGGGTTCCTCCGCAAGGTTCATCCACGGAGGGTGAGTCAGGGCCTGATATCTTCCACAAAAACATTTACCCAAGAGGCAGAAGCGCTTTTGAAGGAAGCTATTAAAGAAAGAAATCCAAGCGATCTTTTCATAGGCGTTTGCCCCCAATTGGATCGGGGGATCAAATTGATTATAGAAACATGAGTTTAATTATATATATATATATGTATGTATGTATGTATGTATGTATGTAGGTATATATATATATATATGTATATATATGTATGTAGATATATATGTATATATATATGTATATATATGTGTATATATGTATATATATGTATATATATGTATATATATATTCAGATTTTAGGATTTTAGGACATGTAGTAATGACTTCTCTCTAGGTATCCCGCTCTCCCTTCTCTCTAGATCCCTCCCGGTGGCTGCTACTGGGGGGAGGGAGCGTCCTAGGCGTCTTTCCTCCCCCTGGCCCTCAATGTCCACGGTAGCGTCTGTAGCGAAGGGTGGAGCTGATCCAAGTGGAGTGAAGAAGGGTGGTTGGGTCATCGGGGATTCTCCTATGTAGATCTGGTGGGATTCACAGAGCGAGAGCGATGTGAGGAGTGAGGTCTGGGTCTGAGGTTTGCGACGTCGACTGGTCAACTTCCATCTTGCCCAGGTGAGGAAGATGGAAAGGGCTTTCCCACCTGATATCTTCTCTCGTTGTTGTTCCATGTCATTGTCAGAGAAAGAGGGTTTTCCCTTTCTCTCGCATCACCTCCTCATCTATAGAGAAAGACCTGGTCATACTAGGTTGATGAAGGACCCTCAAATTTTCCTTCAGGCTCCTCGGCGTCTTCGATGGCTGGTGGTAGTTGGTGGCTCTCCTTCCGCTAGCGTTGGGGTGCTACCTCGACTCTGAGTTTAGTCGGCATCACCGGTGACAGGTCTCTACTTCTCTAACTTGGTATCTAATCCTGGTTTTGTCTTCGGCTGACTGGTGAACGATGGTACTTAGGCTCTAGGCAGCTCAGCTGGAGGCGATGGTTGGGTTCCCTAATCAATTTCATCATCCTCTGCTCAGGCTCAGGGTGGTGGTGGTTGGGCCCTCACATCTGTTCCTTCTTGTTCTACTGATGGATGGCCTTTGGCCACATGGCGTTGCATGACCTGGGTCAAGCGGGTAGTTTCCTTTTCCTTTGTCTTGGCTCTCCTATGCAGCGTGATGGAACACCCTTGTGGTGTTTGATGTTTTGCTACTGCCAGGCAGTAGCGTGCTTTGAGCAGGTCACTAAATCGAGGACTGTTCTGGCTGGGATGACCTCGTTGTTTGGTTTATTTAATTCAATGTGGCTGGTTGGAGTCCTCTCCTGTAACACATATTTGTGGGTACTATGATCGAGTGTTCTCGATTGGATGATGATTGGTTGCAGAGGCATTAGGTACGCCATCCTGGTTTATCTCTGTCTGGATATGTTACATGGTCTGCTGCCTTTTATTGGAGCTAAGCTTGGATGTGGCAGATCTTGCTTGCTCCAGGGAGAATGCTATGATGTGGCAGATCATGCACTTCTCTTTGTTTCCTGCATGTTCCCAGTTATCAGTTGTCCCATGTAGTAGATCCAAGATCCAATTAGGCATATGGTCTGTAGTAGAGAAGAGGGGTATGTCTCATAGATATTTTTGTGGGTGTGTTCAATAATTATGTGTGCCATCTCTTCTTATTTTACTTAGGCTGTCTTCCTTGTTAGTATCTTCTTTTCTTTTAGGTTTCGGATACCTGGGGTTTCTTTTTGTTTAGATCTGATGGGTTCTTCCTGCGTGGAGACACATTGATCTAGTTTCTTTTTGAGGCACTTTTGTACCTAAATTTTTTGGTTTTATAGTAACACACTTTTTTGCCGAGCAAAATATATATATATATATATAGATATATATATGTATATATAGATATATATATACATATATATATGTATATATATATATATATACCCAGTTCAACCGGTTTAACCGGTCTGACCGCTAATTTCCTTTTATCATGGTGACCGGTTCGGTTTTTCTGATTTAATTTTTTTTATGTCATACTGACATCATTTCTGGTCCGATCAGTTCAAGCACTCCAGTTGAATCTGACTCAATCCAGTCTGAGTCAGTACCGGTCCGACCACTGGTTTGGTTTCGAAAACATTAGTTTATATTAGAGTTTAGTACTATAAAATACGCATTAACAACAACATCCTTTAGGAACTTACAATTTAGTTCACATCAAATAACATCATAAATAGCTTGTAACAGAACAAATATTGATTTTCATCCCATAGCAAACTAAGCAACATGTACGTGATAGAACATCGTAACGGTGACGTTTGGACCCTGCTAAGTAAGAAAATTGTGAAACAAAACTGATAGTAGATATAACATAGCAAACTAAGCAACATGCCCATGACATAACATTCTCCAAAGCACCATATCCATAACAACTGATTTCCGTTATGAAATAACATACAACGTGCTAATGAAGCATATTTTCAACAATTTGTTTCCTTAAGAAACCTTTACATTTTAATCCAAGGTTTAAATTACTATTTGATCATACAAAACATGCATCAACAACATCATCATTTATGGACTATCAATTTAATTTTCCAGAAAGATAATCATAAACAAACTATAACAAAACGAACATTGTTGTCCATAACACCTTCTCTACACCTCTTAACATTCCTCTACCATGCACACCATTCATCCTTACCCACAACTACACCTATGATGAGGTTATGCACACCCTCCTCCTATAGTGCCTTGTTCACAACCCCATTCAATTGAGGTCCATGAGCACTTAAAACATCACATGCTAATAACCATAACAACACTTAATAGTGCATAACAAATCATTTATGTAACACGGGATAGCGCCACTTTCAGAACTTGGACCTCTCTTCTTGTTTCTTTGCTAATTTGCAACACCAACACCACAGGGTGGTCACGTTACACTGCTTTCGAAACCAGTTGTCAGTTTATGGCAATACCATGCATCACTTTTGTTTTCTTGGGCTACTCGCCCATCGAGAAGGGTTAGCTATATCCAACTCTTACTATGTGTCATACTTCTCAGCCAATTAAAGTGAACAAAACCAACATTTTCACACAAATCGCAAAAGGGTGTTTGGACGAGAACTATTCGACATATCGTATGCAACTAGTTGGAGAACCTGGCTATAAAGTCAGCTAGCAGCGTATATCATTGCACAATCAGTTCTGAGAGGTGGATAAGGTACTCCTATATCTTTTGCACGTGATATCTTCCTAATCTGATAAAATGTGATAATGGTGTCGATGGTAAGACATTTAAAGGTGGTACGTGACAGCGTTATCACACCACGAGTATCGCTCTCTTCTTCTTCCAGTGAACCCTCTCACCCTTACCTGCAAACCCTAATCCTTCTAACTGTCTTTGACTTGGCCAACTACAATTGCCCGATTCCTATTCTCTATGCCTTCCAGCCACCAATGCCTGACAACACAACTATGGAGGATGCCCTTGCTCACACCCTCTTCTATTACCCCCACCTTGCAGATTGCTTTGTTAATAACGACACTGATTGGTCGTGCATCGTGTTGAATGATGTCGGTATCCGCCTTGTCAAGACCCAAGTGCCTACAACTCTTGCAGACAACCTCCCCTTCGACCCAACTAGCAATCTCGCCAACCTAGTTCCACCATTCGTCGGGGCAAAAGAGCTCTTCCTAGTCCAACTCAACTACTTCAGCTGTGAAGGTCTTGTCATCGCCACGGCGACCCAACACCGCGTAGTGGACGGTCGGGCCATGAATGATTTCCTCATCACATGGGCCTCGTAGAAGACGGTCATGCCTTGTAAAGGAACTACCATGGTTATCTACTGCCCCAAAAAAGTACTCAAACAGTGCCACATCTAAGACAGGAAATGACTAATTTATAAAACTGAACTACTAATTGTACTAAACATACCATCTTTGCGTTGTTTGGCACTCCTTGCATGACAGCATCGACAGATGTGGTTGTCGAAATTTTGCGAAGGCACAACCGTTTTCTTGCGTCACTAATAGCAGACTCATTTCGAGAACCAGCAACACCTACATCTCGGTCATTCATCTTAATTGATATGTCATGACCCTACATACAATAATTGCGACAAGGTAAGTGTATACAAAACATATGTATGGGATGGTAATACAAAAATAACAACTGTTATTCGATAGACATAGTAACACAAAACAATGACATTATCTTAGTCATTTTACAAACTGTAATAGATGTCCATCTGCACTATGTATGCGACATGTAAAGTCCCTCAACCAATTTACCGTGATATGTCTGCCAACCGTTTATGATTTGTTTTCATCTGATGTGGCATGGGTACTTTATGAAACTGGGATCATGTAGAATCACATTTTTTTTACTTTATGAACATCTTCACTTGAAGCAAGCAACCTCTTAGGTGTGGATCTTGTGATGCATGACTGCAATGCAACAGAACACATTAAAGCATACAAAGGCCAACCGTCCTATCGTCTTCACACCAACACATAACAAAACGTGACAGTTACCTTGATAGGTGTTGCCAAATCAATAATCGGCACATCCATAAAAATATTTGCATCCTGCACGTCGGTACTACTGTAAGTGCTAATATTAATTTAAACAAATATCGTGCAATTTTACCAAATAAACGGTGATCATACCTTGTTCTTATTCTTCCCAGTCTTCTTTAGTAGACTAATGTTGTCAACTGTGACTACGTTTTCCTAAAAATCAACAATATTATTTAATACACATTGGTATTGGAACCATACAATTGCACTAAAGGATCATATTTGTCACGATGGACAGTTAAATTGATAATTTACAGATAATACGACAATCCATATAAGAGGTCGCCTTACCACACAGATGCCAGTAGAACATTGTAATCTATCATCTACCACAACGGCATCCCCAACCTACTGTAGTTATATAGCATCATAGGTACGAGTCAACATCAAAATATTAGTACCAATATGTAAGTAAATATGTTACTAACAATGCTTGAACAGACATGTATACCAACACCTTCTTCATACCTTTGAAATTCTTGCATTAGCTTCACATTCAGAAATCCATTTCAGTATTTCATCTCTTTTTCGAACCAGTTCCTGCTGCTACAACATACACAATAAGCTTACTGCAACTAGCTATTTGGGTTTATTTAAATATTGAGCTTTGTAATAAATATGCATTTTCCTCAAATATTTCATTCATTTCATACTCTGGTGCACGTATAGTAACACCATTTTCTTTCTCCCACCCAGATGCATCTTCTATTCTGTCAACAATGGACATTACCTACATAGAAAATAAGTGCCAATCCAACTAATTTTTTTTAAACACAAAATACAACTGCAAATTGATTAATGTATCACAAAAGCGTTAACCTAAGATGCTTGTTATAACAAAATTAGAATCGGGCAAATAATTTGTACATGCTGGTCTACTAAACCATTGTGCTTGTATGTGGTTTTGGCAAGCCATAATACAGAACCTATACCTCGACCATTATAGTATTTAATACTCTTCTATTCCATTTTTTATGTTTATAAACAAATACAAATGAAAACTTATAACAAACCACATATTTCATTCTGTTTACCTCTTCCTCACGTCCATCGTTGTCACCACCTATAGACACATCATCAACCATTCTACCACCAAGTGTTGGATCTGATATTTATCTAGACTCCAACTCCACCCGTAGTATCTCATTCTCGCAAACTTTGGCATGATGTGCCTCCTTCAGCAACATGTAATTCCTTTGCATCTTCCTTAACCTTTTCTTCAGCCCTGCAACCTCCTTTCGGTGCTCATCATGGCTTCTTCCTAACTTCTTCTTAAACTTCAGATTCTTCAGTTTCATCTTTGTAGTGACATGCTACCAATATATTGGTACACATTAGTCAACTCGTTACAAATATGGTAAGTGTAAACATTTATAGCAAACACTAAATCAAATAACAACTTGTTTTATATAAAAAAAATATAGCGAAAAATAATCATGCTGCTTTACCTCTCGGTCCACCACAACACATTGAGGCTTTCTACCAGCAGCCTCGCCTTGTTAATCACACTCCTATCATTTGCTAAATAATCTTTACCTATATTTTCCACTTTGAGTGTTCTAATAGACATGTCATTAGAAACCAACCAAGAACTCATCATGTTGTTGTAGTCCCAACAATTGGCTAAAGGGAATGCACGTGGTCTTGATTTCTTACTAATCGTAGTTACCATTCTGAACCAAACCATCAACACAAATGAACAACCTTTCAGATATCCTTTGTTCCTGTTCCCCATGTTCTTCATTCTAAGGTCCAAGTATTCAAACATAGAGTCTGTCCAGTTGGAATTCCCTAGATCGGATAGAACATCAACATATTCCCACATGTATTTGTGGATTCCGAAACCAGCATAAGGGTATAGAAATGTTGCCATCATAACAACTATCCAAATCTTAACAACGTCCTCTACAGATTTGTCATCTATTTTACAAGAAATTGACTACAGGACATCCAATCCTTTTGTGATCTTAACTTCTCCTTTAAAATAGTAGCCGTATATAACAACATTATTAGTTCGATCTTGAACCACAACATCCCCTGCATAACAAAAACAAACTTACATTCTACAGAAGGTCTTCGCTTACAGTAACGTATATTGGTTTGCTTATAACAGAAAACATTACTAACCTTGGGTGGGTAGTCTCGGGATCAGACCAACCTACTTTGCATCAAAGGCGACAAGGCTAGTTCCAAGCTTAAAACACTTCGCCTTAGAATCTTATCTTTCTATCAGCCACTTGATGAGAGAAATGTCAAATGTCTTAGGACAATTCAAAGACATGAAGTGACCAAGCACAGTTGCATTAAGCAGTTGTCTGTGCCGCTCATTCGCCATAGCCATCACCATATAGAATTTCTAATAAATATAGCGAGTTGTGAGGCCCTTCTTCTTCTGCCTTTTAGCCACAGTGACTGATTCATCCGCAGACATCTTGCGTAAGTGCACGACCAGACGTTAATACATGGAATAATAAATACTTTGCTTGGAAGATTACACCATTAGTGTCTAACACACATGTTACTTGTCAGTATATTCTACCCATTCGTTTCAACACAATGCGCAAATCGCTTCAGATATAAAATCCCTTTGTATGAAAACTAATCTAATGTGGTTTTCTGCCATACCAAATAATACATTTTTTGCACCACTTAACAAGCATATATTTATCAATTGCATAAATGAATTATTTGGATGGTCACGTTACTTATAAAGCATAATATATATGTTATGGAATACACAACTATAACAAACCAAATATTGATCTTCGTATGATATGTACAACCAGAGTCATAGGCATGCTTCTTTCTAAATTAATCAATTCCTGCGGTATAACAAAATGCATACTATATATAGCATATCTATTACACTACCCAACATTTTGCAACCAAAGCAGATTGTGTATAGGCATAAAAATAGTTTTATGTCTTAGGCTTGCCTACACCTATGATGAGGTTATGCACTCCATCTATATGCAACACATAATATAACACCAGTCCCTTGTTCACAACCCCATTCAACACGACCCACAATTTTCTTATAACAACACTTGTGGACAGCCATGACAGCAAATCACTGCTTCCTAAAGTAATCAATCCTTATTTCTAACAAAAATCATGGTAGGTATAACATAGAAAACAGCTCAACATGTCATAAAAGTAATGTCTTGTTCTCAACCCCATTTAACACCACCCATGCCCGCCTACAAAAACTCGCTTGTTAATAGCCATAACACCACTCCACATATACATAACAACACATATGAGTTATGTAATATAGAAACATTTCCGCGATACAACATAGAAATATTTGTAACAAAACTCGTGGTAGATATACCATTGGAAACTAAGAAGCATGCCCATGATATAACAAAAGAAATATTTTCCCACTTGTTATAATGATAACAACTCATAACATTTTTATCGTTCCAATGGCCTCATCATCATTTAACCTTATCTAAACCTACGCTAAGCATGAGGTTATGCATAACAACACATGTAAGTTATGTAACATACAAACATTTCTGCAATATACCATACAAATATTTGTAACAAAACTCGTGGTAGATATACCATAGAAAACTAAGTAGCATGCCCAAGATATAAAAAAGCAACATTTTCCCACTTGTTATAATGGTAACAACTCTTAACATTTTTATCATTCTAATAGTCTCGTCAACATTTACTTTACCCTTATCTACTCCTATGCCTAGCACGAGGTTATACAAATGCTCTAACAATAGGCCCATGTTCACCTTAACACCTACAAAATCATTTGTTAACACCCATAAGATCACTTTACATGCCAATACCAACTCATTTACGTTATGTAATCCTTTTTGAGAAACACATTTTCTCTCGTAACTTTGCATTTTACTACAAGGTTCATATTATAGTTTAGTGCTATAAAATACGCATAAACAACCGCATTATTTAGGAACTTACAATTTAGTTCACATCAAACAACATCATAAAAAGCTTGTAACGGAACGAATATCGATTTTCATCTCATAGCAAACTAAGCAACATGTACGTGATAGAACATCGTAACGGTGACCTTCAGACCACGCTAAGTACTAAAATTGTGTAGCCAAACTCGTAATAGATATAACATAGCAAACTAAGAAACATGCCCATGACATAACATTCTCTAAAGCACCATATCCATAACAATTGATTTCCGTTACGAAATAACTTCCAACATGTTAATGAAGTATATTTTCAACAATTCGTTTCCTTAAGATACCTTTACTTTATAATCCAAGGTTTAAATTACAGTCTAATCGTACACAATGTGCATCAACAACATTATCATTTAAGGACTTTCAATTTAGTTTTCCAGAAAGATAATCATAAACATACTGTAACAGAACGAACATTGTGTTCCATAATACCTTCTCTACACCTCTTAACATTCCGCTACCATGCACATCATTCATCCTTACTGACAACTACATTTATGACGAGGTTATGCACACCCACCTCCTATAGTGCCTTGTTCACAACCCCATTCAACTGAGGTCCATGAGCCCTTATAACATCACATGCTAACAACCATAGCAACACTTAATAGTGCATAACAAATCCATTATGTAACGTAATGACACCCCTAACACCACGTTCCATTTTACAAGATCACAGCTTTATCCCAGGTCCAACAGGCAGGGAAACCGTCCACATGCAAACATGGAAACCTTGTCCACAAAGAGCCAATAACCCCAAGGAGGGGACACGTCTAACAACGGACGGGAAATAAAAGGTGGTATAAACAATGCTTCAAGATCGAATGAATTAGGATTAGATTTTTTCAAGAAGCATTAAACAAAGGGAGTCCACTCATCCAAATCGAAGGACTAATCATGCCTCGGGTTAAATCTTACCGGGCGACGACAATTGATGCAGCACTAGTTTAGGAAATGAAACCACACCCGATCAGCTTGCGGTCCATTTTCTCAAATTTGTACGGTGCCCAAGGTCACCTTAAAGTTGGTTTTCTCACGCTGCAACCACGCCTAAGCAAACGCAAAACATTCCAACCAATATGTAGTTGCAACCGAACACGTTGGTTTACGACTCAACCAAATGGACCCTAAGCGACTATAAACTGTGGGGGTCCCGCTCCGCTACTCCCCACTTGCTCCCGTTCCCGTCTTATTATAGGGAGAGAGATAGAGAGAGAGGAAGGTGACGCGGGATAGCGCCACTTTCAGAACTTGGGCCTCTCTGCTTGTTGCTTTGCTAATTTGCTACACCAATACCACGGGGTGGTCACGTTACACTGCTTTCGAACCCGGTTGTCGGTTTGGGGGCAATACAACGCATCACTTTTTGTTTGCTTGGGCTACTTGCCCTTCGAGAAGGGTTAGCTACTTCTCCGCCAATTAAAGTGAACAAAACGTGCCGTCAGTTGTGAAAGGTTGCTAGTTCTGTCACCTAGGCCTAGTTTGGCCGCTAACTTGTTAAATCCTAGTAGTTTGATAGATGACACAAGTGTTTTAAGGTGTTGCGGGAGGCTAGCTGCACAGAATTTGCTGAGAAGCAAGGCGAACTCTGACATAAGATGCTGGCGGTCCGTAACCATTGCGCCCATTCTGGAACGGTAGTTACTAATCCACATAGAACGTGATGGACTATCAGTTACTATATTAATTACTGGGATTTATGAAGCTGGCGGCCAAACTAGGCCCTAAATTTCTCTAATGCTGGACGAGAACTATTCGACATATCGTACGCAACCAGTTGGAGAAACTGGCTATAAAGTCAGCTGGCAGCGCAGATCATTGCACAATCAGTTCTGAGAGCTGAATAAGGTACTCCTATTTCTTTTGCACGCGATACCTTCCTAATCTGATAAAACATGATAATGGTGTCGATGGTAAGAGATTTAAAGGTGGTACGTGACAGCGTTATCACACCACGAGTATCGCTCTCTTCTTCTTCCAGCGAACCCTCTCACCCTTACCTGCAAACCCTAATCCCTCTAACCGTCTTCGACCTGGCCAACTACAATTGCCCGATTCCTATTCTCTATGCCTTCCAGCCACCAATGCCTGACAACAGAACTATAGAGGATGCCCTTGCTCGCACCCTCTTCTATTACCCCCACCTTGCGGGCAGCTTTGTTAATAACGACGCTGATTGGCCGTGCATCGTGTTGAATGACGCCGGTGTCCGCCTTGTCGAGACCGAGGTGCCTACAACTCTTGCAGAGAACCTCCCCTTCGACCCAACTCGCGATTTTTCCAACCTAGTCCCGCCATTCGTCCGGGAAAAAGAGCTCTTCATGGTGCAACTCAACCGCTTCAGCTGCGGCGGTCTTGTCATCGCCACGGCGTCCCATCATCGCGTAGCGGACGGTCGGGCCATGAGCGCTTTCCTCGTCACATGGGCCTCGATGGCCCGAGGTAATGAAGTCCCGGCGTCATTACCATTTCATGACAGGGACTCAGTGTCGGCACCCCGGGACCGTCCATCCATCGACTTTCCTCACCACAAGACTGAATTTCTTCTCAAGTCCTCGCCGTTGTTTCGAAAACCGTTGAGCGGTATACAAGTGGCCGCCTCCCTGGCGGGCATGACTAACGTCAGTATCCATTACTCCAAAGACTTCATTTCCAAACTGAAAGCCAGAGCCACAGACTGTGACATCTCCCGTACGTGCACTACTTTCCAGTGCATCCTTGCCCACGTCTGGAAGAAAGTCACCGCCGTACGGGGCCTCTCTCCG
Source organism: Alisma plantago-aquatica (assembly GCA_963693085.1). Classification (NCBI taxonomy): domain Eukaryota; kingdom Viridiplantae; phylum Streptophyta; class Magnoliopsida; order Alismatales; family Alismataceae; genus Alisma; species Alisma plantago-aquatica. The sequence continues at coordinate 1,304,559,515 of OY856411.1, forward strand.
GGCGAATACACCACCATCCGTACCGCAGTTGACGGTCGCATGAGGATGATGAACCCACCTGTTCCGCAGACCTACTTTGGTAATCATATTCTGTGGGCTTTCCCAAGTTTGAAAGCTGGGGAGTTGCTAAGCATGAGTTACGCGGAGGTTGCCAGCGTCATCCGCCGAGCTGTGTCGAAGGTGGATGAATCTTACTTCCGCTCTTGCATAGACTTTGCGGAACTCAAGTTGAAGCGGTCAAACACTCAAGACGTCAAGTACGTGTCTACAATGCCGGCAGCCGGCCACATGTTAAGCCCAAATATAGAGTTCAACAGCTGGTTGGGATTGCAGTTCAACGATGTTGACTTCGGCGGCGGGCCTCCGTGCTACTTCTGCCCGCCGATGTTGCCCATCGAGGGACTAGCGATTCTTATACCTTCTATTGAGGACCGTGGAGGCACTAATCTGTTCATTGCTATGAACAAGGAAGCGGCCTCACACTTCCGCGAGATTGCCTACTCATTAGATTGAGAAATCGTATCTGAAGAATCCCACCAAAGTATTACCCATCATATACAACAGAAAAGTGCAATTGAATCTTGCTTTAAAAATAAGTACAGAAGTACGTACACATTCCATAATTGTTTATTATTACGATATGCATGTGTGTAATATTTGTACAATTCTGCTATTGTTTAAATATGAATGTGATTGCATTATAAAAGAAGAGCTGAGATGTATGGGGGACAGAGGATTTGGTCCCTGTGCAATATGTATATGTTGTTAAGGAATATTCTTCTTCTGTAATGTCTGTCTCTTTGTTATTTACTAATAAAATATACTTCACTTGCCTATAATATCCGTTAAATCAATTTTTTTCTGGAATTTGACAAATACTAAATCTGTTTATCTTTAGATCCATATGTTGAGTACGTACAAGCCATGACAATCAGTTTTTAGCAAGTCTGACATTTAGTACCTCTAACTTATTCCAAATATTTGTAGCCATAAAATACGAAGAGACAACTTTCTATAATTATTATTAGGGAGCGAGTTAAAAATATATGTTATGTTGTAACGAAATGTTCATGATATTGAGCATTGCCTATTAATTTAATAAATTCTATCAAATACATCTTAAATAAAAGTAATTTGAGACTTCATAGGAGACTTTACCTTTTCCGATATTGTTCTCTTTTATATATTTTCGACCAATGGGTGGTTAAACGTAATTATATAATTGTATGACTATCAAGGCTTTTGGGCCTATGCCGATCTTATCACATGTCTGATATATGCAAAATATACATCAAATGTTGCCCTAAATCGCTTATATAAATAATATAGTAAATTATTGCCATATGCAACTCATAATTCATACAACATAGTATAAGATACTTAATGTCTACAAAATCATTAGAATGCTTCAAGTAAGCATCCATTTGGAGCGGGTTCCTCTGGCTCTAGTCTTTCAAGGACATATAGATCTTTCGCTCATTGATGAGAATATTTCTCAAATTCCTTAACTAGTTTTGGAACTTTATCCCATTGTCCCTTTTCAAGAACTGATCGTAATGTTAACGTGTTTGTGTTTGACATTACATTCTACAAAGATATATTAAAAAAATTTTGAAATATTTTTTATTTGTTTGATTTGATATGTTAATTATATTAATGTGATAGACGTGATCTTTCTCTCTCCTCCATTATGTAAGTTTAAGCCCCACCTTACTCAATGTACTTGTCTTTTCTTCAATTTTACAATCGAATATGATTTGATGCATATTTGATAACTACTAAGTGCAATTGATACTTTGGGGACACTCAATTTGACTTTAGTATAATTTTCAATCATATTACACATTACGTTTCTCTTGAAATTTGACCATATTCTTGTAAACTTGTGTACTTCATTCTTAGACTCATGTTGAAGGTTTCTTTCTTACGTTTCCAACGCACCAGATTTCATCCAATTCTAAGTTAGTATGGAGAAGTTATGCTCATTTGAGTATCACTTGCTAACTACAATTGCCCGATTCCTATTCTCTATGCCTTCCCGCCACCAATGCCTGACAACTCTTGCAGAGAACCTCCCCTTCGACCCAACTCGCGATCTCGCCAACCTAGTCCCGCCATTCGTCCGGGCAAAAGAGCTCTTCATGGTGCAACTCAACCGCTTCAGCTGCGGCGGTCTTGTCATCGCCACGGCGTCCCAACATCGCGTAGCGGACGGTCGGGCCATGAGCGCTTTCCTCGTCACATGGGCCTCGATGGCCCGAGGTAATGAAGTCCCGACGTCATTACCATTTCATGACAGGGACTCAGTGTCGGCACCTCGAGACCGTCCATCCATCGACTTTCCTCACCACGAGACTGAATTTCTTGTGAAGTCCTCACCGTTGTGTCGAAAACCGTCAGCGGTATACAAGTGGCCGCCTCCCTGGCGGGCATGACTAACGTCAGTATCCATTACTCCAAAGACTTCATTTCCAAACTGAAAGCCAGAGCCACAGACTGTAAAATCTCCCGTACGTGTCTACAATGCCGGCAACCGGCCACATGTTAAGCCCAAATATAGAGTTCAACAGCTGGCTGGGATTGCAGTCCAACGATGTTGACGTCGGCGGCGGGCCTCCTTGCTACTTCTGCCCGCCGATGTTGCCCGTCGAGGGACTAGCGATTCTTATACCTTCTATCGAGGACCGTGGAGGAGTTAATCTATTCATTGGTATGAACAAGGAAGCGGCCTCACTCTTCCGCGAGATTGCCTACTCATTAGATTGAGAAACGTATCTGAAGAATCCCAGCAAAGTATTAAATAAAATGCATTACAATCATCTGTTAGGTATTCTCCATTATATACAATAGAAAAGTGCAATTGAATCTTGCCTTCAAAATAAGTACAAAAGTACACATTCTATAACTATTATATTAGGGTTAAAATTTGATCACGCACACTCGCAAAAATGTAAGTTTTGACGCGCCTGCCAACCACTTAACACCCACCTGCCAACCTCTGCCACCTATGCCAATGTGCCAGATTTTTTTTTACTTTTCAATTTGTTTTGCTTGTAACTTTTAAATCAGAAGGAATTTTTTAATTAAATAAAATGCATTACGATCCTTATAAAAAGTACATTTCAACAAGACCCGTATTTAAAAAAAAAGAATAGGAAAATATTTAGGGAATGAAGAAGAGAGGAGGGAAGTAACACCCATTTTTGCTTGAATGTGTCCACTATTATCCAGAATGCGCCCACTTTTGTATGAATGTACCCACAATTGCCCTCAATATGCCAAATTTTACTTGAGTGTGCCACTATACTGTTAAAATGTGTCCACTTTTGCTTGAATGCACCCACTTTTGTATGAATGTGCCCACTATGCCCTCAATGCGCCTAGTTTTGCTGGAATGCGCCCACTGAGCATATTTTTACTAGATTGCACCTACTACTTCCCTCCTCAATGCGCCTCGTTTTGCTTGAATACGCCCATTGTTGTCCAAATGTGCCCACTATTGTTGGAATGCACCCACTATTGCTTGAATGCGCCCACTATTATTTAAATGTGCCCACTGTTGCTTGAATGCGCCCACTATTACTTGAATGCACCTACTATTATTTAAATGTGCTCGCTTTTACTTGAATGCACCCACTATTATCCAGATTATACCAATTTTGTATGAATGTGCTCACTTTTACTTGATGCGCCCACTATTGCTTAAATGTTCCCACTTTTACTTGAATGTGCCCACTATTATCCAGAATGCACCCAGTTTTGTATGAATACACCCACTATAGCCCTCAATGCGACCACTTTTGCTTGAATGTGCCTACTATTATCCAGAATGTGCTCACTATTGTATGAATGCACCCATTATAGCCCTCAATGCACCTAGTTTTGCTTGAATGTACCAATGCGCCCACTTTTTCTTGAATGCGCCTACTATTATTCAGAATGCGCCCACTATTGTATGAATGCGCCCATTATAGCCCTCAATGCGCCCAATTTTTCTTGAATGCGCCCAGTTTTTCTTGAATGTGCCCACTATACTGTTTAAATGCGCCTACTATTATCCAGAATGCACCCACTATTATATGAATGCACCCATTATAGCCCTCAATGTGCCCAGTTTTTCTTGAATAAGCCAATGCGCCCACTTTTGTTTGAATGTACCTACTATTATCCAGAATGTACCCACCATTATATGAATGCATCCATTATAGCCCTCAATGCGCCCAATTTTTCTTGAATGTGCCCACTGTACTGTTTAAATGCACATACTTTTGCTTGAATGCACCCAATTTTGCTTAAATGCACCCACTTTTGTATGAATGCGCCCACTTTTACTTGAATGTACCCACTTTTACTTAATTGCGCCCACTACTTCCCTCCTCAATGCGCCCCATTTTGCTTGAATACACCCACTATTGTCCAAATTCGCTCACCTTTGTCAAAAATGCGTCCACTATTGCTTGAATGCGCCCACTATTACTTGAATTCACCCACTATTGCTTGAATGTGTCCGCTATTGCTTGAATGCACCCACTATTAGCCCACTATTGCTTGAATGTGCCCACTATTGCTTGAATGCGCCCACTACTTCCCTCTTCACTAATATTGTCACTCATGCACCCATTTTATGTATCAAATTCAATAGTTTTTATTTCATCAAAAAATTCATTACAGATCAAAAGTCATGTACAGAATAATCTTTTCTTTATATTTCTGTCTCTTGAATACGTCCATTCCTAATAAGTATGTATATTATTTTATCAAAAATACATTAATATTGGTCTTTTTAGTGTATTTTCCGTAACAAATCCAACGGTTTTTAGTTCGTCAAAAAAATCATTATAGATCATAAGTTATGTGCAAAATAAACTTTTCTTTATATTTCTATCTCAATCTCTCTCCACAGACCTATCAAATCAGCCATTCACCTACTCATGCCACCTCACCCTGCAAAACCACCTCCACCCACCAAAACCCTCCTGTCATTTGGGTCTCGCGCTGGAAACCAGCCAGAGGACCGCGTCAAAACGCGAGTCCTCTCTCCCTGTGCGTCACGGGAGCATTTCCAATTCTATTATTACCATAGTTCTACTATTGTTTATAATTGCATGTGTGTAGTATTTGTACAGTTCTACTATTGTTTAAATATGCATGTGTGTGTGCAATTCGAATGAAATCTTCTGTACCCGCCTTCGGTCCCCCTCTCTGTCATGTATCAGAGTTCCATATACTTATCTAGAAATTGTCAATTACTTGATAAATGAAGTGTTGCTGGGATGTATGGGGGACAGTGATGTGAAGCCATAGAGGACAGAGGATTTGGTCCCCAATTCGGTTTATATGTTGCTAAGGAATATTATTCCTCTGTAGTGTCTCTCTCTTTGTCATTTACTAATAAAATATACTTCACTTGCCTATAATGTGTATTAAATCAAAATTTGTCTGAAATTTGACAAATACTAAATATGTTTCAGATATGACTCTGCTGCTTATGTGGTTTATCTTTAGATCCATATGTTGAGTACGTATAAGCCATGACAATCATTTTTAAGCATATCTGACATTAAGTACCTCTAACTTTTTTGAAATCAAGTACTTCTAACTTATTCCAAGTATTTGTAGCCATCAAATACGAGGAGACATTTTTCTATAATTATTATTAGGGAGCGAGTTAAAAATATTAACGAAAAGTTCATGATATTGTGAATTGCCTATTAATTTACTAAATTCTATCAAATGCATCTTAAATAAAAGTAATTCGAGACTTCATAAGAGACTTTACCTTTGTTGATATTGTTCTCTTTTATATAGTTTCGACCAATGGGTGGTTAAAGGTAATTATGTGTTGTATGACCATCAAGGCTTTAGGGCTTATGTCGATCTCATCACATGCATTATCTATGCAAAATATACATCAAATGTTGCCCTACATCACTTATATAAATAATATAATAAATTATTACCTTATGCAACTCATATTTCATACAACATAGCATAATGTACTTAATATCTATGGAATCATTAGCATGCTTCAAGAAAACATCTCTTTGGAGTGAGTTCCTCTGGCTCTGGTCTTTCAAGCACATATAACTTTCACTCATTGATGAGAATATTTCTCAAAGTCCTTAACCAATTTTAAAAATTTATCCCATTTTTTACTTTTTCAAGAACTGGTCACAATGTTAACGTGTTTGTATTTTACATTAAATCCTTCAAAAAAATATTGCAATTTTTCAAAATATTTTTTATTTATTTGATTTGATAAGTTAGTAATATTAATGTGATAAACATGATCTTTCTCTCTCCTCCATTATGTAACTTTAAGCCCCACCTTACTCAATGCACTTGTCTTTCCTTCAATTTTATTATCAAATATGATTTGATGCATATTTGATTACTACTGAGTGCAATTGATACCTTAGGGACACTCAATTTGACTCTAGTATAATTTTCAATCATATTACACATCATTACTTTTCTCTTGAAATTTGATCATATTCTTGTGAACTTGTGTACTCCATTTTTGGACTCATGTTGAAGGTTTCTTTCTTACATTTCCAACACACCAGATGTCATCCAATTCTGAGTTAGTATGGGGAAGTTATGCCCATTTGAGTATCACTTGCTTTTAACCTTGTTTAACCCTTTTATTTGGTTTTAGCCTTTTTAGGCCCATGGAGCAATCCACTGCACTATCAATACCTTGATGATTTTCGACCCTTGATCTTGTACCCTCGGATAGCCCCTCCTCCATCCAACCGTGTTCGTTCTTCTTCAATCCCAGGTCGTACAATACGAAAAGTAGTTGTAGAAGCTACTTTCCAACTACCAATCACCTCCCTACACACCCTTATTGGCCACAATTGCCGCCATTTCTCGACTCCTCTTGACTCCTTCTCACTTTATCCTCTCCTTTTCCCTATTTCCCAAGACCTATCTCGCCCCCAACTTTCCTTTTCTTCCCCCTTTCTTCTGTGGTGCCGCTGCCCTCCCTTTTTGGGCATCTTTGTCCTAGTCATGATCAGTGAACGAAAGATGGTTCTGTGGCTTCGGCTAGCCTCGACAAGCCAGGATGACCAGTTTGGGTGCATTCTTGACCTCAGGTACCCCCTTTTTTGGATCTTACATGGTTGAACATTGATGAAATTGTAAATCTCATGTTTCCTTTACTCCTAAATCAGACTTTATCTCAATCTTGTACCACTTGAAATGTGGATGGTTTGCCTAGGCCTTAATGTTGATACTTTTGCCATGATTGAATTGATTACATGATCATATGGAACTTTGGACCTAAGTTGATCTATTTGAAACCTATTTATGGGGGAACATCCACATAACTTATATAATGTTTACCTTAATCAACCTAGTGATCTAAGACACCATTCTATATATTTTCTTTGTGAGGTTCCCATGGTTTGGATCATGTCTAGGAATCTTACTCATGGTTTATGAATTGCTCTTTACTCACAAGGTACGCTTAATCTCTTAACCCTACTATGTTATTGTTTTGCTTGTATGTATGCTTTTATGAATGTTTGGCTAGTTAGTTACTTTGTTGAGATAGTTGTTCCCTATGATTAGTACGTTCATTTTGCTTGAAGTATGTTGAACAAACCTCAAACATAATTGAACTTGTCCATTATATAAATGTCATATACTTGTCTGTATTCTTGGGATAAGGGCATAAGGTTGGGTGCCTTACTTGAGATGTCAAGATAAGGTGGACCATGTCGATAAAATAGTTGGATAATCTTGAGCACCCTTACGGACCCTTCCAATGGGAAGCTGGTAATGGCCATGATATATTGTTGAGTATAATGGAAATAAACTTAAATCACACTTTGTGTAAAAGAATGTCGTAAGTGTTTCACGTCTTTTTTCTAATTTTTCTTGTATGATGTTTATAGCCTAGCAACTTTTATTACTCTTAAATTGTGGTTACATGTTTTTCATAGCATACTTAATGCGTTAGCATTAATATGTTTTGCTTATCAAATTTGTAGTTACCAATTGAAGATCTGCTGCACTCAAGACTCTAAGATCAGAAATTAAACACCAATGGGTATACTTAAATCTAGAAATGGGTACATATCTCTTATGTCCGCGTTTAGTATCTTGTTATCTCTTTAGTCTTGTGAAATATTGTGCCATTCTACAGACGGACACTCCAGTCCACTCGCCTTTGGCTATGTAGCCATTAGGAGTGTGGACTTGTGGTAACAAATAGTTCTATGACAAATGGTATCAAAAAAAAACACATAGGCCTCTATATATGTTTAAGGTATAACAGATACATGAGAACCCATGACAGACTAAAATTCTTTCCTCAAAGTTTATAGACTCTTCTAGCATCTCATCTCTTCTTTAAGGACCACCTAAGCCACCCAAGTAGATGATGATTAGGTAGTCTTCTCATCTCCTCATGTGATTCTTCTCTCATGACTATTAATAGCATGAATTCTCAACTTGGTTAGCTTATGCATGGGAAAATTAAAATTTATTTGAAATTATGGAAGTTTATTAAGATGATAATTCTATGATCTGATCTTAAATGAAAAACCCTATTTGATGAATGAAAGTACTCTTAGAAGTGTCATATTCATGTACACAGTTTATGAAAATTCAATATTACCAAACCAAATATAAATGTTTTCTATGTTTGAGATAAATCCTTGTTTGGTGAAATAAGTTGGATATCATGTTTTCTTTGGGCCTATGCCGATCTTGAAAAGCCTGACCTATGCAAAATGTACATCAAATGTTGCCCTAAATCGCTTATATAAATAATATAGTAAATTATTGTTTGTGTTATGTGGGATATGAGACGAATGAATTTGTCCATATCTAACTCTCACCCTATTTTGAACCCCCTTCCCCCAAGTAATCATATTTAGTTACAAAATAAAAAAGGCATATATATAATGATAATTATAATATCATAAATAAAATACCACCACTTCATAAATTTTGAAGTATAATATACAAAGGAATGGTTCACAACTACAAGATTTGTGACCATGAGTGGCATCCACAGTCTTCATACTAAATAGTAGGGCCTATCATAATTATAAAAATGATTTTATGAATTTCAAGAATCCTCCTGTATGCCATTTTATATGCAATATAGAAGAGTATTCTCATCGTAGTTCTTGTAAGCTCATTTATACAGGCAAGGAATAGCCCCTGCAATAGAATACAAGGACGAATTTATAATAAAAAGAAATAAAGGTAATTTATGCATGCCTTTACTTCCACACTTATTTTACATAACTCATATAAACTCATGTCTTCCATGGACTTCAAAACATTTAATTTTCTATGAATAACAATAAGACATTACTTACAATATTGTAAATGTGTTGTTGAATCACTTTATTGTTGTAGGTTCCTCAATTGGATATCCAATATGACCCTCTTTAGCTTAGAATAAGGGCATATGGTATTCTTAAGGGTGATAAAAAGGTGACTAAATTGTACCAAACTCAACATTAAGGAATATGGGAAAGAAGACCAGTAAAAAATAGAAACAGAGGAAAGACATAAAGAGGGAACCAACCTATACTCATGCATGCCCAAGAAATGGACAACTATTAACTAGTGTTTGATAACATCATTGTATAAAATTTCCCATTGTCAATTGGAGAAAACACATATCTAGATTTGATTCCATTAGCCAACCAAAATGTAATTGTTAAGATCAAAGTTGAGGTTTTGCACAAAGCTAACCGTGATGGTTCTAGTCCCAAATAATACAAAATGATTAAGAAAAAAATTACTCATAAGTGAACAAAATTTAAACCTACATTCATACATAAGCCAATATTAGTTTTAAACCAACACATGTTCATATATATTGATTCACTGAGTTTCCTTACATTTTCATTTACGAAAATTCCATCTCATATACTTAATAGGTTTGATTTCTATATAAAAATAGTTGAATGCACAAAAATCATGATGTAAACAAAACAAATTGTGCCAATAGGCATAGCAAATACCTCAGTATAGGAACTCTATATATGACATTGTCAAGGCAGAATTTCAGCTCAAATAGTACATAATAGTATCAATTCCTACATAGAATTTTGATATTAATTATACAAAAATATCTCCTAGTAAGTGATGGCTATGGGCATCTGAGGGTACTAAATGACAAATCTATATATAACTATTTGTCATGGCATATAATACAAATATGGACCTCAAGGGTACGTAAACTCCATAAGCAACATAACCAAATTCATACAAATAGATTTTTTTTCTTCTAGACTTATGTATACCTTTGTATGAGAATTGGGATGAGTGAAACCAAGTTTTGGTAGGCACATGCCATAAATCCATATTTTTACTAGGTTTTTGGCCATGTTAAAGCTCCTAATAATGTTGGGATTATAGTGTTATAATAGTGTAGAAAATCAATCATTTTACATGGTGTGCATAATCACACTAAAATGAATAACTTTAAGACAAATGTAGATACATATAATTTTAATAAAGTCAATTTAAGATATCTTACTATAATATGCTGAAGTCATATTTACCTAAAATTTAGGTTTAGATGATGTATGGAAATAATTAATGTAATCAAGGATACGTATTGTATCAGTTGCATGTTTAGTGTTTTAAGCCTCATACAATACCACCAAATAGACACAACTAAAAAAATTCATCAATAATTGAATTCCAAATGTCTAAGATAAAATACATAATTTTCTTTCTACGCAAATAAAAAATTTCTAGCATATTAAAAAGTTAACTTTCGATGGATATATGTATGTTGATTTTCAACTCTAAAATACTCATTCAATAGATATTTTAATTTTTCCATTTAACTTGTTGGCTTGTTGAGGCAAGATAAAGGGGGGAGAGATCTCAGGCTAGCATAAAGATGAAGTAATAAACAAAATAGAAAGTTTTAAATGGAAAGATAAAAGGAATATTGTTGTAAAAACTTTTTCGGGATAAAATTAACTAAAAAATGTTTTAGCAGCCTCTATATAGGGCTTAGACAATATTGGAAGGTTTTGTATGACATCAATACTCGGAAATCAAATCTTCAATGTTGATTCAAGGTCAGATACATCAACTCACCAAAATTTAAGCCTCTCAAGGTCGCATGTCATAAGTGCATCTCAAAATAATAGCACTATATATATATATATATATATATATATATATATATACATACATACATACATACATACATACTAAGAAGGAAGCTAGTGTTCAGATACCTGGCCTAGTATCTAATACTACAACTAAAAATAGAAATAGAAATAAATAAAACTTACAGAGGGTGGAGAGTGTGTAGGGAAGCACAGAGAAACTATAGAGTGAGGACTCACACTTACAATCAATGTTGCATGGAACAGCGGAGGAGCAGCAGAGATACGATGAAGCATGGCGGAACACAAGCACAAGTAACTATGAACACAAAACTATTATATCTTTACTGATGGATGGTGATTACAATATATAGAAGAAGGAGGGTTACACAAGGGAAGAACACATAGAAGAAGATATTAAAAGGAAGGTAGCCTATTACAAGTAACTACTAATGAGGAAGGGAGAGCTAGAGGAGGCAGTAGATGGGAGTTATAAGGCACAAGTGTTGTATGCATGAAATTGCTCAATGTAGCTTGCATTCCCTTGTTTCCATGGGGGATATTTATTGTAGTTTGGCTTTAGAAGAAGCATCTTGGAGTGGTGTCCAAATATTTCTTTGTATTTTTCAATATTTGAGATTCCTTTGTGATAGACTTTTAGTCTTTTCCTTCTTTTTGGAAATAGTAAAGATTCCTTTGGTCTTTCTTAGGGCTGGGTAGTAATAGGTGGATATTTGTGAATACCACTTAACTATCCATGGCACTCCATATAGGGAGAAATGGTTTAAGACGTTGGTCTATTCATCAACACCATCCTTTCTGACTGATATAATCTTGTCTAGAGCTTCAAGGAAAATTTCTCTATCAGGCCCAAATCTTGACCAGAATTTAGCTATCCACCATTGGGGACTATTTGTTTTATAGATGAACTTCACAGATCTAGTATGGTTGTAATCCCTATTTGCTGCATATATGATGTTCTCCTAGGCTTGCTGGTATTCTCAATAATGAAAATATCATGGAGTGAGATCACTTTTGAACTTTCTAGAAATGTTGGGATTTTGTCTTTGTTGCGCTCTTCAAGAGTGAGGATATTTTCAATCTTTAAGGTTGAATACTTCACTCAACCTATGAGGAGATATCCTCAGAGTAGTGTGTAACTTTTGCGCTCTTTGTTTCAGTGAGCACTTTCTCATAATAATATACATTTTTACCAACCATAGTTAAAATACATTGGTATCCCTTAGGGAAATATTTTTGAATAATATAATAGGTTCATTTTGAAAGGTCAACCTTTTATCGTGTGAAGCAAGTTTCATAGTCTTTTGGCCAATATTCACTTTCTTTTGGAGTCATGATATCCATAATTCTAATTGTCATTAGAACGACCTCATATTTGTAATTTTGATTTTTAGAATCAATGTTTTTAGTATTAATTGATAATGGCTCTTGTAGGATCAAATTAGATCATGAGCTCGAGGTTGTTGTTGTTGGGAAATATAGGCACAAAGTGTAGCAGTAGAAACAAAATTTATCTATTTGTATTCCCATAATAGCAAGATTGTATCAGCTATTATGAAATAGGAAGAATGATTTTAGCGAGTTATAATTGGTCTCAAAGCAAGTCCAGTGACAAAGCTCACTTCTTTGAAACTTATGACTAGTTGCTCTTGGATGGTGGTTGTACAGCTCCTAGTCTTCACCATGAACAGTTGTTTGCACAACCTCTACAACGACTCCAGTGGTCTCGCCACAGACTACAGGTTGACTTTTCTCTCCAATTAGCAGTCAAAGGACTCCAACCTCTAGAGTAGTGAACATGGACCAAAACTCCTATCGTTCAACAAGAATGAACAGGAAGGAGTTGTCCCTCCGTTGGTGTACTAGTCACCAACTTGCTCTCTTAAAATGACAATGATTAGTTGTTCTCTCCCGTGGCTATCCCTCCCTAGTCGAGTAGTACTTGCTTGGGCTCTCTTGGTTACTACAACTAGAGAGGACTAAAATTATCTGAGAAATTGAGTCTCGGTTGTCTGTGTTGTAGTTGTTCTCTAGTAAGCCTCCAGTACCCCTCTTTTTGTAGGCGGGGTTAGGGCCATGGTTCCCATTATGTACGAGATTGTGTGGGAGTGGAAGGGACTGGAAGATCTGGAATTTTTGCAACTTGCATGATGCTAAATGGTCATATGGCACACCTAGACAGTCACCTGGTGTGTGAGATGGTCATCTCATGTTGCCAAACAGTTGTTTAGTAGTTTTCCAATCTCATACAAATTTTGCAATTTTCGATTCCAACTAATAGCACATATTAATTTACTTGCACTCCAAGTTTGTGCAATCAAAACTATTCATGAAACATCCAGAATATTCATTTGGCCCAACCGATCCATCTCACACATATGAGACACCTATTTCACTCACCCAAATGGCTGTCTGGTGAGTTGAATCGAGCTAGCTGACTCAATCACATTGAACTGGTCAGCTCAAGGGAAGAACTTAGCCAATTCGACTTAGCCAATTCGAACTCTGATTAGCCTGACAACCCAAACGGCCATCTCAACCCATGAGATGCCCATCTGGATTCCCAAACGGATGTCTCATAGAGTGAGATGGTCATTTGGCAGTCCAGTCAGCCAATCGGTTGATGTATTGTGTGGAATTGAATACTAAATGATTTAGTATTCGATCCAACCATCATTCAAGATAAACTCCTCTTCTAAATGATTTCCTATGTGTGTGATCCTATAGGTCCCATATCACATTTGTAGTGAATTTTCGTAACTAGCTTATGACATCACAAGCAAGGAGCGGTGCCTAGTCGCACATCAGTGATACCCAAATGAATGGAAAGTTGATGAACAACTTCAACCTACAATCTGTGTAAGGTGTTGTAGTGATTGTATAATTCCTTTGTCTCTGATATCTGGAATGAACTCGAGTCATGGACTCATCATCCTATCATTGTTCAATTCATGTTTCTTGAACCAAGAGTAGACTGTCTGAGATAATGTGATTTCAATATCCTGTATTGATTCCCAAGTACATGCACATGGATTTCTCAGTCTCACTTATCAAGTGGCCAGGATATCATACTCCACCAGGAGGGACAAATCCCATATCTATCATTCACAGTCTATCCCCGTGTTTCAAAGTCACCTAATCATCACTTTTATAACAACCCAAGTTTCAGGAGTGCATTTGATGATGTCAAAGTATACCCAACGACATGTGACAAGTGTAGTGATTTTAGGTCTAAGAATAACAATCACCACCTTCACTATGAGAGCTGAGTGTGACTTACCATATAATGGTTTCCATGTGTCACTCTCAAGGTGGTTCTATCTGATACATTGTTCCCTAACATGTATATGTCAACTTGATATTATATTGCCATATAATGACTAATGAGATTTAGCCATCAACCAACTCACACTTTGATTTTATGTGTTATTGTTGTCTATCAACCTTCCACAATAACAACGATCAGGGATGTAATGAGAATATATATATATATATATATATATATATATATATATATATATATATATATATATATATATATATATATATATATATGTACTCTTAACATCCATATGATCTCATCCACAAGGGTAGTAACATGAATACATACATCATTGAGTAATATGATTCTCTAGACATCCATAGTGTTTCCTCATTATCTCAAAATTTAATTAAACAAAATGAATTGGAAGCTTGCCTTTATTAGTATTAATTAACTCCTTTAAGGTATATGCAATGTGATTCATCACATGATTTTCTCTATGGGCATAACTTACCAATAGACTCCCACTTACACTTAGAGCTAATCACCCACGAATCACATTCTGAGTGAGACAAACATGTCCAACATGCTTCTGCTATGTAAGTTCTTATCTCAGTAGACTAGCAACACTTGGCTATTAGTCAATTTACTACATGTTTCTTATCTCTTTGCTTTGAGATAAAACCACTGTAATATGGTATCTGATATTCCTTGCCTAACACTTAGCTCCATTGTTGCCATAGTACTTCTACTGAGTCATCAATGGTTTGAACATATATAAGTTCATCATATGAACTTCTAGATCCATACAATATCACTCTATGTCAACCCAAATATACTCGGTTTTTATCGTAGAATCGAATTAATGGCTATTAGTTCTGAACCCTTCCAACTAACAACATTTCTCCTTTATAATAAAACATATTTCAAGTTGCAATCATTTTGTCATTATGGAAGCTTGCTTTGATGTAACCCTTTACATCCAAATCCTCCTTTATTGCTATCTTTATTGACTAGCAATCTATCCTTAAGTACTTCATAAGTACTAATGGATGTCTCTAATGACATTCAATAACCCTTATTAGAATTTGTTATAATCTTGTCATGTCCAATACATACAATATTATATGGGATGATAGTAGTCATGATAGATCCATTGCTACAACCTATGGAATCTTGATCATGGTGTTTCCATTCTTCACAAGAATTGGAACTTATGGTTCATGAAAGACAAATCCGAATTCTCTCTCACTAAATCCTTTCGGCATTGAACTCTTTCAACAAATTGCTATTTTTGTTTTCAAACTTCCATTGTGAAACATTCAAGAACTATCTCTATAGCTCTTGATCCTTATCTCATAATATATTTCACGGAATCCTTCATTGTTGAAGGGATCTTCAAGCTACATCCCAATATTCATAATATTGTGATGTTATTCCTCATCATCTGTGAAATATTCATATGCTCCCACTAAATTTTTTGTAATAATAGATTTCATCTTTTTTCTTGATTTAAGTCAAACTCTTTTACTATCTTGTCAAGTGAAAGATCCATTCTCTGAGTTGCTTGTTTCAATCCCAAATTGAAATTTGTAGTTTATAGACTTCATTTGCATTCCTAAAGTTATCAAACCTTTTAGGTTGTGTCACATACACATCCTCTGATGTATTCCATTCAAGGAATCTAGTTTTATCATAATATGCCAAATCTCTTAGTCTATTTCAATTACAACAACAAGCATGACAATTGGTAAAGGAATTTCTATCACGTTCAACAACTTGAACTAATTTGAAAAACTTGATTCAACCAATTTGTCCTTTTGTGTTATCCATGTAGGTCTTTATCATGAGACCCTATTGCACTCTTCTGGGTATTACCCCTTCAGGTGGTGCTGTCAAGGTCTTAGCTTGTTAGTTTACATGGATCCCATAATGTCCTTAATCCTTTACTCAGAGTACTTAAGAGCTTCTAGTTAACTAGTTGGCTCATCCTATTATGACCAAACTATCTGAATTGTTGGATTCACAGTCCTCTGATCTCAGATGTGTTCTACTAGAACTATTTTATTCTATGATACATGATGAACTTGAGATTCCACAACAACTTGTGATTCTCATAGTTCTCATTGTACCTCTAGTTGATTTCGAACATTTTGAGTTTTACTTTTACTCCCAGTGATTCTTTAGGAACTCAGTTATCCTATTGACAAAACACTTTTGTTATTGGATCGATATTAATAGTTTTTGGGTTTTACGTGGTCAGAATAGGCAGTGGAAGCAAAATTTTACTTGACCATAAACCCATAACCAGCAGATCACATCAATATCTATGTAATGGGAAGGATGGTTTTAGCAAGTTACACCTGGTCCTAAGGCTTCCTCAACGATAAAACCTCACAGCAAGTGCAGTCTTCAACCACCTATGTTCGATGACATCTGTGCATCTACTGGTCTTGACCCGGACAACGGTTGACTGTCATCCTCCTAAGAGGTAGAAGTCTCCTACCTCTATAGATAGTCCACATGGACTACTGGGAACTTTAGTCATCCTGAAGGATGGACTAGAAGGAGCAGTCCCCATTTATCGGTGTACTAGTCACTGACACACTCTCCCACCACCAGTTGCTTTTCTACAGTTATCTTTCCCTTGATGTTCCTCCCTGGAGGGGTAGAACTTTCTTGGTCTCACTCGGTTACCACAACCAGACAGGACAACAACTTTGCAGAGCAACTGATGTTTTGAGTTGTGTCTCTGGAAAAGCCCCATGTACCCCTATATTTATAGCAGAGGGCAGGGTTAGGGTTGCCAGTCTGTGCGGGGGTAGAAGGGTCCAGAATTTTCATGAACATTTTGCATTACGACAGCTGAAATAGTCATTTGGAAAGGTGAGTCGATCAGTTAACTAGTGAACCAGTCAGTTGGGAGTTGATTTGATCAGTCCACCCAGTGAATCGGTCATTTCACTTCCCAGACATGCTTATAATTGACTTTCATTATTCATTTCTAATTAACACAAATATTAATTCTTGTCCCAATCAAATTGAATAAGTGAAACAAAAAACTTTTCTCACAAATCGGGAAAACCCAACAATGCTCATTTGGTCCAAATGAACCGATCGGTTCACCAGAGTGAACCGGTCGTCTCACTGACCATGAGACAATCGGTTCACCCCGTGAATTAGTTGGTTGGTGGTCCAGATTGTGTAGAACACCGTCAATTCAGTTCTCAATCAATTTGACATTCTAATCAGTTGGTTCAACACTTGAACTTGATGATTCCGAGTCAAGTCTATTTATTGAATATTTGATTGAGTACCTAAACACTTTAGTAATCAAGCCAAACATCATTCATGGATAAACTCCTCTTCTCGGTTAATCCTTTATGTATGACCCTATAGGTCCCATTTTACATTGGTAGTGAATGTCCATAACTAGCTTATGACATCACAAGCAAAGAGTGGTACCTAGTCACACATCAGTGCTACCCAAGTGAAAAGGAAACTTGGAGAACAACTTTCAATCCTATAGTTTGTGATTGGTGTTCCAGTGAATGTATAATTCCTTTATCTCTGATATCCTGAATGAACTCAAGGCATGGAGTTGTCATCCTTTCAACGTTAATTCATGTTTCTTGAAATACAGTAGGCTGTCTGAGATATGTGTAACATCAATATCATATATTGATTCACATCTGCATGTGCATGCCTTTCTGAGTACCGCTTATCAAGTGGTCTGGACATCATACTCCCTTAGGAGGGACAAATCCCATATCTATCATTCATAGTCTATCTCATGCGTCAAAGCCACTCAATCATCACTGTTATAACAACCCATATTTCAAGACTGTGTTTGATGATGTCACATTCCACGAGTGTAGT
This sequence comes from Alisma plantago-aquatica, assembly GCA_963693085.1. Classification (NCBI taxonomy): domain Eukaryota; kingdom Viridiplantae; phylum Streptophyta; class Magnoliopsida; order Alismatales; family Alismataceae; genus Alisma; species Alisma plantago-aquatica. The sequence goes on from OY856411.1 coordinate 1,304,577,779, forward strand.
GATTTTAGGTCTAAGTATCACAATCACCACCATCACTATGAGAGATGATTCTGACTACCATGTCATAGTTTCCATGTGTCACTCTCATGGTAGGTCTGTCCGATACATTATTCTCCAGTATGTATTTATGTACTTAGTTTGATATCATATATCAGGACTAATGAGACAATGTCATCAACCAACACACACTCTACTCTTGATGTGTCATTGTTGTCTGTCAAACTTCCACAATGACATATGACTAGGGACATAACAAGAATGTACATACTCTTAGCATCCATATGATCTCATTATTCAGGTCCTTTACCTGAAGACACATGTCATTGATTATTGTCATTCTTTATACATTCATTCAGCTCCATCATTTATCTCATATTCAATTGATCTAGAATAAATTGAAAGATTGCCTTTAATATTTATCAAATCAATCATAATATATGCCAATCCAATCATCATATGATTGCCTCTCTGAGCATACATACCAACAATAGTAACATTCAACAATTATGGTTTGTGTACAAACCTTCTTCAAGAAACTACTTTCTCAATGTAGTTTTCAATCCTTTAGACGTATTGGGACACTCCTAGATCATATCATATATGATGTCTTATAAACCATTCAGACAATATATTATTTAGTGATGGCTATATATTTATGAGGGTTTAGGAAGACTAGATTAATTGATAATTATATCATGAATCATCATGGTGTAATTCCTTCATTATGATACATCATCATGTTCAGATAGATTTGACATGTGTTACATTATCACAGTCCATTCCTGAAGGTGCTCAAGACTTTATTGCAAAGTACTTCAACATTTAATCTCATCAAAGTTTCTTAATACTTTTATCAAAGTTACACTTCATTTATAATCTCCTTAACACTTCAAGAGATTCTATTTTACTGAGTACATATCATCATATTACCAGTAAATAGATTGAGGTATAATCCATTATCTATAGCAATCATTCCATAAAATCTTCATGCATCATATATATGAGGTCTAATGGAAAGCTTATCCTCCCACTACATCTAGTGAAGGATGTTATGTCACTTCATGTACAAGCAAGAATCACATATTTCCTCAGGTTCAATAACTAAGGGAGTCTAAATAACATCAATATGCATTCTAGATATGCATTTTCTTAAATATACATTTGAGGTGACTATTGCTAATGATAATTCTTGAGTCATCAAGTACAATCCTTTGATATTGATGTTATAAAAACTTATCCATGATTATTTCAAAGTAAAGATCATTAGATATTTGGGCATTGCATACAAGATCATATCTTTTTAAATAGAAAAAATAATTTCCTACTTTATTCATATATCATCCTTGTCATATAAGATGCTCTAAAGTGAATTGTTTCACATGGGATAAATAAATAGTAGTTTTAATAACTCTATTACATGCCCATTGGGCTAAAATAAATTTAAATGTAGAATAAAGCTTCCACAACTCTTGCTCCGCCTTGTCCACCTTTGTCCTTCCATGATGGTTTCTACTTCTTGTTAGATCTTGTACATCAGTATGTCATCTCTATTTGGTATCATATACTAAACTGAGGAAGTAATCAAATTTAACATATAACATTTATGCCTGAAGTGGAGGCCTCAGTGTCTTCCTTCCTCTTCTTTAATTCCTCTAACCACAGTGGCCAATTTCTTCTCCAATGTCCATGCTGGTGATAATGGTGGCAATCACCTCATACTTTCTTCACACCTCCCTTTGCCTTGAGATATGAAGACTTGGGCTTCTGGCTAGCTTTAGAACTCTTCTTATATTTGCCTTTTCCTTTATACTTCCCCTTTGTCTTGATGATCATCATCATAGACTTGGGTTTGTCCTTCTTCATTTGTCCCTCAACTTTTCTCAACATGCCCAACAACTCTGTCAATGACTTGTCGAAGTTTTTCATGTTGTAGTTCATGACAAACTGACTATATGACTCTGGTAGAGACTACATAATCACGTTAGTGGCCAACTCTTGACCCAAGGGGAATCTCAGTATAGCAAGGTTCTCCACTTAACCAATGAGCTTGAGCACATGAGGACCTATTAGATCTCCTTCTGCCATGTTACATTTGAATAATGCCTTGGAGACATCGTATCTATCTTGCTTGCCTGATCTTAGAACATGTTCTTGATATGTGTAACCATCTCAATCACATCCATGTTCTCATGATGCCTCTACAACTCATAGTTCATTGAGCATAGCATCAAACACTTGACGTCCATGGCGTCTTCAGTATGCTTCTTATAAGCATCCTTGTTGGCCTTTGGTCATATTGAGGTGGTTCATCTAGTTCTAGCGTCTCTAGGACATATAGCTTGTACTCCTGTGTGAGAACGATTCTCAACGTCCTGAACTAGTCATGGAAGTTGTTCCCAATAAGTTTGTCCTTCTCAAGGACCGATTACAGAGAAAATTGATTGTTGTTTGTTGACATTTGATTCTACAAAAGAACTTGCAATTTTTTCAAAAAACTCATTTTTATTTGATTTGATTTTGTTAAAATTTGGGCGATAATAATTAGGCCTTTAATTCACTATCATTCTCATTATTTTTATCAAATTGACAACTCTCAAGTATCAATTCAGAAAATTGTAGTGAACAATTTTCTAATGAGCTAAGATCCATATTTTGTCAACTCATGAGTCGGGTTTTTTCGATCGCCCACAAGTTGATTATTTAAGCAGGACATCTTGCCAATTGCATCACATGAAACTCTTGGATAGATGATATGCACAACTCCTTGACATGATCATTTGCATGCCTTTAGGCTTGGGCTCTCCAAGTCACCAGTTAAACCTGACCCAAAAGCCAATATTATAGATACGCACCATGCTTTGTGAAAATCTACATATCTACCATCACACTTCCACAAGATAGATGACACACCATGATTTGTACATATATACGCTTGGTCGATCAAGATTTTCATGCGTATTTGTAATGGAAAACATCTAAGACTTAATATGTTTGATATATATATATATATATATATATATATATATATATATATATATAGTGTATCCAGTCACTACATATATAATATGTATCATATACATGTTATATCCCACAACATAAACATGCAATATAAAACAAAAGATGATGGTTATGTCCATGTCTACTTATAATTCCTTGGATCCATAAGGTATTACTACCACCTAGGTCGATCTTCACATCTCATGTATGAACCTTTGGTTGGTGTAGGCCTATGTTTGCCAATCTGGGAAGATCGGTTCAACTTTTAAATTGTTTGTCTCACCTATTGGCTGGTTATTTGGTCCTCCTATTCAATTGATGTTTGGACTCCTTCCTGGATGGACCCAATGGTATGGTTGTCTGTCCGCATGTCCAATCGATGTCTAGAATCCTTCCAAACAGTCGGTTAGGCCCACCAGGCAGTTGTCTTGTTCCATCGTCCTGTCCTCCATGGTCCTCTAGATGGTCGACTCGTCTGACGAACTGGTCGTCTTAACCGGTGATGAATGTCTTTAACGTCTTTGCAAGAAAAGACACTATCCTATTGCTATTTTATTACATTGAATAATAGAAAAACCTCGAGTTACATTCAAGGGGAGAAAAGGTAAGAAAGCACTAACTTTACATTGGGAAGAGGGAGGTAGAGGCTCAGTACGCAGACCGACATAAATAAGAACCAAACCATTAAACCATATACAGATAAAGTGTATTGGCCATAACCACACTATACATCCACTATCAAAACCACTATTAGGGTGATACATGTCAATTGCATATATATATATATATATATATATATATATATATATATATATATATATATATTAGTTCAGTATAATGAGTCTTTGATCAGATACGCATATGAGAATGTTTAAATATTGCATTGTATGCAATAAATAAATGATGAAACAAAAAATCAGATCATATCAATTATCTGAAAATATAGTAAATTGATGTGGCTTTAATACCACTTTTGGGAAATACACTCACAAATTATAGCAGTGGAAACAAATTTACCTATATGTATTCCCATAACAGCAAGATTGTGTCAACTACTATGATATAGGAAGGATGGTTTTAGTGAGTTAAACTTGGTCTTGGAGCATGTCCAGTGACAAAACTCACTTCTTTACAACTGTTGACTAGTTGCTCTTGGACAGTGACTATGCAGCTCTGAGTCTTCACCACGAATAGCTGTCTGCACAACCTATGCAATGACTCTAGTGGTCTTACCATGGACTGTAGGTAGGCTTTTCTCTCTTATAGTATCCAAAAGACTCTTGCCTCTAGAGTAGTCCACATAGACCAACTAGAACTCCTATCCTACACTAAGAATGGACATGAAGGAGTGGTCCCTCCCATTGGTGTACTGGTCAACAACTTTCTCTCCCACAATGGCATTGATCAGTTGTTTTCTCTCGTGTCTATCCCTCCCTAGGCGGGTAGGACTTGTCTGGGCTCTCTCAGTACCATAGCCATAGAGGACAACAATTGTCAAAGGAACTGATTCTCAGTTGTCTATGTTGTAGTTGTGCTTTAGAAGCCCCCAATACCCCTCCTTTTATAGGCGGTGTTAGGGCTAGTGTACCCATCCTGTACGAGATTGTGTGGGAGTGCAAGGGACCAGAAGATCTTGAATTTTGGCAACCTGTGAGATGCTAAACGATTGTTCGCCACACCAAGATGGTCTTTAGGTGTATGGGACAGTCATCTCTCACGGCCAAACAACTGATTGGAAGTTTCCCAATCACATACGAATTTGATTATTTTTTATTCCAATTAATATCACATATTAATTTACTTGCACTCCAAGTTTGTTCAATCAAAACTATTTGAGAAACATCTAAAATATTTGTTCGGTCCAACTGAACCATATCACCCATGTGAGACACCCGTCTCACTCACCTAAACAGGCATCTGCTAAGTTGAGTCGAGCTAGTCGGTTCAAGGATAGAACTTAGCTAATTCGAACTCTGATCACCTAGAAACCCAAAAGGTTGTCTCAACACATGAGATGCCCGTCTGGCTTCCCAAATGACCTCTCACAGAGTGATATGGTCATTTGGCAGTCTAGTCATCCAATAAGTTGATTATTTGTGTGGATTTGAATACCTAAAGGCTTTAGTAATCAATCCAATCATCATTCAAGATAAACTTTGTCGGGTTTTAGGGGAGGCAAAGAAGGTAGCAGAAACAAAAAAAAATCTCCTCCCCAAACCCAGAACAAGGAAATGCGTCAACGTCTATACAATAGGAAAGAGATGGTTTATGGAATCATACCTTGTCCCGAGGCTTGCTCGGCGACAATACCTTGCGGCTTGCACGGTCTTCACCTCCGGTCTTGGACGGTGTCTGTGCAGCTCCTGGTCGCACTAGGACTGACGACTCTTGGTCTCACCGGGACTGTCGAGATTGACAGCTGTCCTCCGAGCGGTAGAAATCTCCCGCCTCTGAAGTAGTCCACACGGACCACCTGGAACTACAATCTCCTTGTCTCACAAGGAATTGGAAGGAGTCACATCCTCCTGTCAGCGTACTAGTCACTGACACACTCTCCTGCCATGAGTCGCTTTCTGCAGTTGTCTTTCCCTTGCCGTGCCTCCCTTATCGGGTAGCACTTGCTCGGGCTCTCTCGGTTACCAAAACCAAAGAGAACGACAACTTTACAGAGCAACTGGTTGCACTGTGTTGTACTTTTAGAAGCCCCCAATACCCCTATATATATAGGAGGGTCATGGGACATGGTTCTCTATCCCGGGCAATATGGGACTAAAGCAGGAGTATAAGGGTTCGAGATTTTCCACAAAAACAACCAACTGTGCAACCTAAACCGATCGTTTCATTTTTGAAATAGTCAGTTGGGGACCTGAGCCGGTCGGTTGACACCTCAATCGATCGGTTGGGACCCATGAAACGGTCAGTTCATTTCTGAATCGATCAGTTCATGGTCCTGATCAGTTCTCGATTGACTTTCTGTCTTTTGTTTCTAATTGGTATCAAATACCAATCCTAGTTCCAATCAAATTGGGCAAGTGAAACGAAAAGAAATTTCTCACCAACCTGACTTTCCCAACTTGCTCGGTTGCACCAGTTGAACTGATCATTTCAACACTTGAAGCAATCATTTCACCCTGTCCATGAGCCGATCGACTCACCACCTGAGCCGATCGGTTCACCAAGCTGAGCCGATCGGTTCACCAAGCTGAGCCGATCGGTTCATCACATGAGCTGATTGGTTGGGAGTGCAGATTGTACAGAATCAGTCAATTACAGTTTCAATCAATCTGATACTCCAATCAATGTGTCCAACATCTTAAACATTATGACATTGAGCTATCAATTAATTGAGTGTTTAATTGAACTACTAAACTCCTTTCGCAATCAATCTAAACATTGTTTGTGGATAAAACTCCTCTTCCAGATTAAATCCTATGTGTGTGACCCTGCAGGTCCATTTCACGTTGGCAGTGAAAATCCATAACACTTATGACTTCACAAGCAAAGAGCGGTGCCTAGTCACACATCAGTGTTACCCAAGTGAAATAGAAATTTGGAGAACAACTTTCAATCCCACAATCCGTGAATGGTGTTACAGTGAATGTATAATTCCTTTGTCACTGATATCTCGAATGAACTCGAGGCATGGAACAGTCATCCTGTCAACGTTCATTCACTTTCTTGATCTCAGAGTAGATTGGAAAAGATATGTTATGACATCAGTATCACATACTGATTCACACATGCGTGCATGCCTTTCTCAATCCTACTCATCAAGCGGCCATGGATATCAAACTTCCTCAGGAGGGACAAATCCATATCTATCACTCACCCCTCAAAAGCCCCATGTGTCAAAGCCACCCAATCATCACCTTTATAACAACCCATGATTCAGGACTGTGTTTGATGATGTCAAAGTGTGCCCAATGACATGTGTTGAGTGTAGTGATTTCAGGTCAAAGAATCACACTTACCACCATCACTGTGAGTACTGACTGTGACTACCATGTCATGGTTCCATGTGTCAAATCATAGTGGGTCTGTCCGATACACTTGTTCTCTAACAAGTACTTATGTGTTTGGTTTGATATCTCTATATCATGACTAATGAGATTCTATCATCAACCAACACCACAATCTAGTCTTGTGTGTCATTGTTGTCTATCTACCTTCCACAATAACATCTGACTAGGGACATAACAAGAATGTACAAACTCTTAGCATCTGTATGATCTCATCGTTCAGGTCCTCAACCTGAAAGCATACGTCATTGAGTACTGTCATTCTCTAGACATTCAATATGTTCTATCACTATCTCATATGACTGAACCAGAAAGAATTGGAAGCTTGCCTTTGATGTTTATCAAATCAATCTTAATGTATCCCACCAATCATCCCATGATTGGCTCTCAGGACATACATATGTCTCAAGGACCGATCGCAAATAAAGTGATTATTGTTGATTAACCATTTATTGTACAAACGGAAATATATGCAATTTCAGTCCAAAACTCATTTTTGACTTATTTGATTGATTTGAAAAGTTGACGATATAATTAGGCCTTTAATTAATTATCGCTCCCACTATTTTACTAAAAATTGATAGCCCTCACCATCAATTTGGAAGATTGCAGCGTACAACCTTCTAGTGGGAAAGATCCTGAAATCCTCTAAGTCATGGACCAGCTAGGGCTATCACCCACAACTTAGATCTCTCAGGTAGGCAACTCTTGCCAATTGCATCATATGCAACTCTTGATAAGATGTCATATGAAACTCCTTGCCATGATCATCTCCATGCCTCAAGGTGCTAGATCCTATCTAGGTCACCTTGTTAAGTCCGACTCAAAGCCAACACGATGAATATGCACCCTGCTAGGGCAGACCCACATATCCATCCTTCATGCTTCCACGAGATAGACGGTGCACCATGCTAGGGTGTGCCCACACTTTGTCGATCAAGCTTTTCACGTGTGTCACATTTGGAAGGCATCTAAAACTTAATATTTAATGAGGTATTTGGTTTTATATACATATACATATCCAATCACCACAATATATAGTATGTATCATATACATGTTATATCCCACAGAAAACATGCAAAACGATAAAAGTGATGATTATGGCCATCCTAATGTGATTCCTCGAGACAAGAGGAATCACGGTCATCTAGGTCTACATCACATGCAACCTGTACAAGATGAACTTTGTGCTTTTCCTTTCTAGGTTTGATCAACTCATCACATGACTGATCGGCTCGCCATCAGGCCGGTCGGCTGGGTGCCACCAGCTGATCGGTTGGCTCCTCCAACCGATCATTTCGCCTGGTCGTCATGCATCTCATCATGGCTGCCACCCTCTCGTCTCACTCCTCGAACCGGTCATCAACCGATCGTCTCACTCCTTGAACCGATCGTCTTGAACGTCAACCGATCGGTTCACGTCTTGAACAGATCATCTCAGCTGTCGTCAGGATGTCCTCCGTTCTTTGACATAACAGGAAATAAAATCTATCCTATTTTACATTGTAAAAAGAGAAACCCCGAGTTACATTCGAGGGGAGAAAAGGTAGGAAAGAAAATCTCAAATTATTCCGAGTTACATTAGGAATAGGAGAAGGAAGATCGGTGCACAGATCGAGATGCAAGCAACCCCATACAACCATACACAGATAGGGTTTATTGGCCATAACCACGCTATACATCCACCACAAAACTCGTTTAAGGGCGACACGTATCGAGTGCATTAATAATACATATCATATATGTAAATTGGAATTTGTGGATTTAGGATTGGACATGCATAAAGCCAATTTTATTCGCATCGTATGTAATAAATAAAGGCGATAAACCAAAATCGATCATATCGATAATCCTAAAGTATAGAGCAGTTGACGTGGCTTTGATACCACTGTCGGGTTTTAGGAGAGGCAGAGAAGGCAGCGGAAACAAAAAAAAATTCTCCTCCCCAAACCCAGAACAAGGAAATGCGTCAACGTCTATACAATAGGAAAGGGATGATTTGTGGAATCATACCTTGTACCGAGGCTTGCTCGGCGACAATACCTCACGGCTTGCACGGTCTTCACCTCCGGTCTTAGATGGTGTCTGTGCAGCTCCTGGTCGCACTGGGACTGACGACTCCTGGTCTCACCGGGACTGTCAGGATTGACAGTTGTCCTCCGAGCAGTAGAAATCTCCTGCCTCTGAAGTAGTCCACATGCACCACATAGAACTCCAATCTCCTTGTCTCACAAGGAATTGGAAGGAGTCGCACCCTCCTGTCATCGTACTATTCACTGACACACTCTCCTGCCACCAGTCGCTTTCTCCAGTTGTCTTTCCCTTGTTGTGCCTCCCTTATCGGGTAGCACTTGCTCGAGCTCTCTCGGTTACCAAAACCAGAGAGAACGACAACTTTACAGAGCAATTGGTTGCACTGTGTTGTACTTTTAGAAGCCCCCAATACTCCTATATATATAGGAGGGTCATGGGACAGGGTTCTCTATCCCGGGCAATATGGGACTAAAGCAGGAGTAGAAGGGTTTGAGATTTTCCACAAAAACAACCAATTGTGCAACCTGAACCAATCGTTTCATTTCTGAAACGGTCGGTTGGGGACCTGAGCCGGTCGGTTGATACCTCAACCGATCGGTTGGGACCCATGAAATAGTCAGTTCATTTCTGAACCGGTCGGTTCGTGGTCCTGATCAGTTCCCGATTGACTTTCCTTATTTTGTTTCTAATTGGTATCAAATACCAATCCTTGTTCCAATCAAATTGGGCAAGTGAAATGAAAAGAAATTTCTCACCAACCTGACTTTCCCAACTTTCTCGGTTGCACCAGTTGAACCGATCGTTTCAACACTTGAATCAATCATTTCACCCTGTCCATGAGCTGATCGACTCACCACTTGAGCCGATCGATTGACCAAGTTGAGTCGATCAGTTCATCACATGAGCCGATCGGTTGGGAGTGCAGATTGTGCAGAATCAGTCAATTGCAGTTTCAATCAATCTGATACTCCAATCAATGTGTCCAACACCTTGAACATTATTACATTGAGCTATCAATTAATTGAGTGTTTAATTGAACTACTAAACTCCTTTAGTAATCAATCTAAACATTGTTTGTGGACAAAACTCCAAAACTCCTCTTCCAGATTAAATCCTATGCGTGTGACCCTGTAGGTCCATTTCACATTAGCAGTGAAAATCCATAACACTTATGACTTCACAAGCAAAGAGCGGTGCCTAGTTACACATCAGTGCTACCCAAGTGAAATAGAAAGTTGGAGAACAACTTTCAATCCTACAATCCGTGAATGGTGTTACAGTGAATGTATAATTCCTTTGTCACTGATATCCCAAATGAACTCGAGGCATGGAACAGTCATCCTGTCAACATTCATTCACTTTCTTGATCTCATAGTAGATTGGAAGAGATATGTTATGACATCAGTATCACATACTGATTCACACATGCGTGCACGCCTTTCTCAATCCTACTCATCAAGAAGCCATGGATATCAAACTCCCTCAGGAGGGACAAATCCCATATCTATCACTCACCCCTCAAAAGCCCCATGTGTCAAAGCCACCCAATCATCACCTTTATAACAACCCATGTTTCAGGACTGCATTTGATGATGTCAAAGTGTGCCCAACGACATGTGTTGAGTGTAGTGATTTCAGGTCAAAGAATCACACTCACCACCATCATTGTGAGTATTGACTGTGACTACCATGTCATGGTTCCATGTGTCAAACTCATGGTGGGTCTGTCCGGTACACTTGTTCTCTAACAAGTACCTATGTGTTTGGTTTGATATCTCTATATCATGACTAATGAGATTCTATCATCAACCAGCACCAAAATCTAGTCTTGTACGTCATTGTTGTCTATCTACCTTCCACAATGACATCCGACTAGGGACATAACAAGAATTACAAACTCTTAGCATCCGTATGATCTCATCGTTCATGTCCTCAACCTGAAAGCATACGTCATTGAGTATTGTCATTCTCTAGACATTCAATCTTTTCTATCACTATCTCATATGACTGAACCAGAAAGAATTAGAAGCTTTCCTTTGATGTTTATCAAATCAATCTTAATGTATCCCAACAATCATCCCATGATTAGCTCTTAGGGCATACATACCAACAAACTCCTCTTCTAGATGAGTTCATGTGTGTGTGACCCTATATGTCTCACATCACGTTGGCAGTGAATGTCCATAACTAGCTTATGTCATAACAAGCAAGGAGTAGTGCCTAGTCGCATATCAATGCTACCCAAGTGAATGGAAAGTTAGAGAACAACTTCAACCTACACTCTATGTAAGGTTTTGCAGTGATTGTATAATTCCTTAATCTCTAATATCTAGAATGAACTCGAGGCATGGACTCATCATCCTGTCAATGTTCAATCCATGTTTCTTGAACCAAGAGTAGACTGTTTAAGATAATGTGACTCCAATATCATATATTGATTCACATGTGCATGCACATGCATTTCTTTGTCTCACTTATCAAGTGTCCAAGATATCATACTTTAGTACGAGGGACAAATCCCATATCTATCACTCACAGTCTATCCCCATGTGTCAAATTCACCCAATCATCACCTTTATAACAACCCATGTTTTAGGATTGCATTTCATGATGTCAAAGTGTTCCCAACGACATTTGATGAGTGAAGTGATTTCAGGTCTAAGAATCACGATCACCACCTTCAATATGAGAGCTGACTATGACTTACCATATGATGGTTTTCATGTGTCTCTCTCAAGGTGGGTTTGTCTGATATACCATTCGCCAATTGTATCTCTGTGCTTGGTTTGATATTGACATATCATGACTAATGAGATTTAGCCATCAACTAACTCACACTATGATCTTATTTCTTATTGTTGTCTATCAACCTTCCACAATAACAACCAATCATGGACATAATGAGAATATGTATATGTACTCTTAGCATCTGTATGATCTCATCCATAAGGGTAGTAACTTGAATACATACATCATTAAGTAATATGATTCTTTAGAAATTCATAGTGTTTCCTCATTATCTCATAATTGAATGAAACAAAATGAATTGGAAGCTTGACTTTATTAGTACTAATCAAATCCTTTATGGTATATACCATCTCAATTGTCACATGATTTTCTCTATGGGCATACCTTACCAACAATTGCCATTTCTTGAAGAGAGAAATTGTTATTAAGTAGTGTAAGAATAATTTTAAGCTATGAACAAAATCCTTTTTCTTTTAGTTTTACAAGGTAATTTGGGATAAACTTAGTTATAAAAAAACTTATTTTGTTAAGGAGACAAGCTTCAGTTTATTTTCTAAATTTGAAATTTATTATCTTTTCTTGAACCATAGCATGTATTCCCTCATTATCAATAGTTTTTGGTAGTATGTATTTAAAAAGGATGTTCCAATGATGATTTCTTCAGAAATATTTTTTTCTAGAACAAATAATGTTTTAATATCAATATTTTCAGTGCATATATATGCTTCTCGTATTTTGAAATTAATCTGTAGATAGTCATTAGTGGATGAATTCACATGATGTGTGGTTTTTTTTTCTCCTATATTTTTAGGGATTAAATTTTCTTTTGTACAATTGATGTATGCCCTGAATCAAATAGTGTTATTCCCTTTAGGATAATGTTTTGATCAATTTTTTATACTTTCTTGGCTTTCCATTTTTTCTTGACGCACTCATGTATCGAGTAGATGTAGTTTGTTTTTCATTCTTATTCTACTACACTATTGGAGGTTTCTCTAATGCTTGTAGGGAAGGTTTTATATATGTATTCTTCATCTATATATTTTGGTGTCTCAAGAGATTCTACTCGACCTTTTAACTCTTCTATTTCTTGTTTCATTTCACCTAGATCGTCAATTATATTTGCATTTGATGTGGTCTTATATTTGTTTTTCTCTAGTCTTTTTAGTACATGGTCAAAGGAGTAGTATTCTTCGTTTGTTCTGGTATCTTGTTTTTCATTTGACCTAATCATTTCTAGATATTTTGTTAGTCTCTTGCTTTTTTCTTCCTTATTAGGGATTGAATCTATAAATTCTAGGATAAGTTGTTGCTATGTGGTGATCATGTTTATACTATCAGATGAATCTGTTACTTCATAACAATTATAGAGACATCCTTTGTCTTCTTCTTCATTAGTATTAGAATCTGAGGAAAGTTAATATTGAGTTTTGAGACAAATTTGTCTAACTCTTCTGGTGTAAGGATTTTTTATTCTAGGAGTAATCTATTTACCTTCTTCTAGAATTGTCTTTTAAAGTACTTGTTAGTAAAGTTTTCTTTTTTATTGCAAGAATAGCATGTTACTTCTTTCTCATTTCATTTATTAGGGGTTTTATACCTCTTCACTTTATAATAATTTTGTTTTCTTATTTTCCCTGGATTATTATCTTTTGTAAATTTGTGCTTCTTATATGATGAGCTTAGAACATTCATCTGATATCCAAATTGATAACAAAAATATCCTAGTTCCATTTTTCCTAGATTTTTTTTGTTTCTTTAATTGTCCTTTTAGTTTTAGGTCATTACAAAGAGACATGCATGTTTAATTTATTATTTATATGATTTCTCCATATGATATGTGTTCCAAAGGGACATAACTATATTGGATTCGTCTAATGTTTTCTCTAACTTCTTCAACAAAAAGAGTGGGGAGACCATACATAAACATTTCCTTCCAAACTGCATTGCTACAGTCTGAAAATATGAGAATTTTTGTAAAGAAAACATCTTTGTACCATATAAAGTCTGAGAGAGAAGGAAAACTAATATTCTTAAGTTGTTCCCTTGTTTTTTAAGTTACAGTTCTAGTATGTCCCATGAATTGTTGTAATATATTAACGATAATTTTACATACTTAATCAAAAAATATTTCATTATTTTTAAATTTATCTGATTTCCATTTTCAACTCTTTTAGTGGTATATAAAATTTCAAGTCTTTGGGCTTCATTGAGGTAATTACTTTACCATTCTTTTAATTGTCCAGTGAAAGATGAAACAATCTTGTTAGAAATTAAATGTTTTGAATCTTTGTGAGCACGACATGTGCTGGCATAGATAATTGTTTGGCTACACATTTTCATTATTTGATATTCAGATAACCCATCTATGTTCCATTCTACAAGGGATCATTTTTCAAAATGAACTAAAGGAAAGTCAGGATTCTCTTCAAATTGTAGGTCGACAGGTGTTGTCTTGCTATATTAATTTTTTGTTATAGAATAACTTAATTTGGAGGATCCAATTTTTTTTATAGAAGCATCTCGGTTATTTTCAAATGATAGAACATCTTAAGGAGGTATATCTCTAGGTTCATCCTCAGATGATTCATCCTATGTTAAGATATTTATACTTGTTTTATTCACATTTAATTGTTGTAATCGATTTCTACTTTCATTAGTAATATCTTCTAGGTTTTTATCAAATCTTATCGGAGCTTTCTTACCCAATTTAACATACATAGAGAGAGTAGTTGGAATAATATAGTAATATTTTTAAGGTCATTTTTCTTAGAGGGAATGGTGGATTTAACATCCTTGAGGATGAATTCTATCCTATCAGTCTGTTTTGCAATAATTTGAAGGCAAGAATTAGAATAATTGTATTATTGCATGATTCCAGCAATTTGTTCTTGTGTAGCGGGTTCATGCCTAATTTCTGTGATGAGAATCGATGTGGCTGGTATCTCTTCCTTTAATACCTTTATTGGTTCAAAAGGAGTATGAATGAATTCCACTTCTTCATCTTTAAGACCTAATTTCCATGTAACATTGGGTTTTGTGATAGGCATATTTTTGAAGTTTTTGAGAAAGGTGTGATGTGATTTTCTTCAAACCATACAAAGAATAAAATGCTTCTATTAACTTCCTTCATGTGGTCATACCATTGCTCTATAATGAATGTTCTTGCTTGATCACTACAATGATCCAAAAACCAGTCCACTTTTGCCTTATTCTCTTTAGAGAGAAAGTCCCTTCTCAACATCTCTTTATCTATTTCAAATTATTGTTCTATAAGAGCATTTATAGTAAATTCTACTTCTAATGGCTCGTAGTTAGAAAGTTTTGTTTCATATATTGGATATGTTAAGCCTGTAGGCCTAAGTGTGGGATCTATCTGATTTTTCCTACTTAATCCCTATCTATAATTCTAGGGAGTATAACTGAATGGAACTCAGAGGGAGTTTCCCTAGTAGTTTTTGGAACTTTCAAGGAGGATACCCTTCATGATATTGAGTTTTTGGGTGTTTCATAGGTTGAAACCCTTGAGGATAGTGATGACCTAGGAGTATCAAAACCCATGGAATAACAAGTGGAAGGTCTACAATCAAGAGTAATTCTTCTATTTGATGATAGAAAGTTGATTTCTACATCACCATTTGAATGTTATGTGACTTCATCAACACTTCTATTTTCTAATGGTATGGTATAATTGGCTTGTGTAAGACTCCAATGCTCTGATAGTTTAATTTCATCCCATTTAAAAGGTTTTGGGGTGACTACAGTATTTTTAATGTTTCTGAGAAAGAGTGTTGTTGTGCCATTTTCTGGATAGATGGATGACTGTGGTGTCACTACGTTCATGGCCTTAAAGCATACTCTACAACATATGGCAACATTCTCTGAAGATGCTTCCCTGGGAAATCTTGAATATTGAATATTCAAAGTTAAAGATTTTAATATTCTTGGATCAGTTAAGGATACTGAGAAATTCGGAATAACATTGAAATAGACCGACCCATCTGACAAGCTAGATTCGACCAAACCCAATAGAGTGTCAGCAAACTTTTGATGCCTACAATCTCTTAAGAATAATAATATAGAGGAATTTATTCCTTTCCTAGTAAGTGCTTTGACTGATACTTGAACCAATCCTAAGTGTAGGTAGTGACACTTTGTATTATTTTTAAGGTTTTCTATATCCTTTCTAGAGAGGAGTTCTTGGCGTTCTAATGATGAGTTTACAAAGATGGTTTTCTCTATTATTTTTATATATTAGTCAAAGATATGTTTAAAGGTTCCCATAGTGTATATGTTTTTACAGGCACTTTAGTCATTTCCCAATTTTGGATTGATTGTTCAATATTTTCAAAGTTTATTTATTCACTATTCTTTACATACATTGTTCTAACGATAGAATTGGAGGGAAGTGTAGAAGCTTCACAAGATATGAGGTTAAATAACTTCGACATCCTTAACAAGAACTAACTAGTGGCCTATCAATAGTGAATATAGCTCTGCCTCATTAAACCATGGGGAACCCACTACAACAAGGAGGCTTCATACCTAGTCAACTCATATCAAAGAGATCTAGGATGATTAAACACTTCTCTTATTAAACTTTAAAGGTAGTCTAATGAGTTCTCAATGGGCTTTCTTTATTTGGATTGGGAGTTCCTAGTGACTTGTCAATAGTATCAGCATGCTCAAAACCCTAACGCCTATCCACAAAAACACGGGCACCCACAGTACCACTACGACAAGGAAGCATCCGACCTAATAACCATTCCCCCCAAAAAAGGACATGAGTAGAACTCAACTAAGCATGGAGAACAGATACTTCTAAAAAACCTTTCCATTCACTGGCTTTGATATATATATATATATAGAGAGAGAGAGAGAGAGTCAGGCTAGTGTACACTCAAGTGTACTAGAGACACCGTAAACTTCAGTTGTTTTCAAAGATTTAGTAATGTTTTGAAAAATATAAACCATTGATCTTCTTAAATATCTTAAGAACATACTATATGAAAAATTTCATCTCATTTGGGCACTTATAGGTCATGCATCTAAAGGAGACAAAAACATGCATTTCAAATTAGTTTTATGTGTCGATTTTGTTGTCCTTGGATGAGTGACTTACACTCATCCAAATTAGCTCAAATTTTGTATGTGGCCTATTATTATTGGAACCACGAAGATCAATGGATTGGATTTAATAAAAATATGGTCTAGATAGGCAACCACCATTGGGGTGTACAGTGTGATCTGTACACTCGAGTGTATTCTAGCCTGACTCTCTCTCTCTCTCTCTCTCTCTCTATATATATATATATATATATATATATATATATATATATATATATATATATGTATATATTTATATAGCATCCAACTAACAAAAACATAATTAACTAATGCGGAAGCGTTCACTAAGCAGCAGATTACAGAAAATCACTAAAAATTTTAAACCTTTTTCAAAGAGACCCAATCATAAGAAAACTCTTTCAACAATAACCAATGTATTACATTTACATCATGGTTCATAAGTATATATCTTATACCATCTCTTCTCGAGGGTTACAACATCAACTTCCTTGTTAAAAGCTAAACACAGACAACATAATAACCTCGAGGCATCAAGCCAAGATCTCAAAATGATACATTAAAAGCACTAAGTACTAACTCCGAGGACCTGAGAGTACAGAGACGACACATAGGACTTCTATCTACCAAACACGATAGACAGAACACTCAACCTGAGTTGTCACTGCTGTCCTTGTAGCTGTTGATGTTCTTCATCCGAAAGATATTCTCAGTCTCTTTCACACTCGTCTACCTAAAAATGTTGGTTCCCACGGGGGTGAGACAATTGAAAATTTCCCCACCGAGAGATATAACTCTCCGCCAGAAACATCATTATTGTAGTTTAATTAATATAAAACTGAGCAGAGGATAAGCAGTTTAGATCATTCTCATCTTTTAAAGTATTACACCTATCTATGATTGAACACTAATTCATCTATTCTCTTTATAAGAAATAGAAAGAACATGTATAACATTTATCTACCATACATTTTCAACATCTCAAGCTTTGCGCATGTCATTCATTATTCTGATGTGTCACCCATGATTCATTCTTGTTTCTATTTGTTGGCCTTAGCCAATCTACTAAACAAGTATTCACTTATGCCAAACATGTGATTATATAAATCATCATGTCTTATTCAAGCATTAAACTATATCAATCAGGTATAAATGTTTCAGGCATTGGACTATACCAATCTTGATTACACATCCAGGCATTGGACTTTAACCAAACCTAATTATAGGCATTAAGCCTCTGTCAGGTATTTCTAATTATAGAGGCATGGATAGCATGCGAAACATAACTATCAACATGAGATATCTAGCATCATGATTATAATCAACAGTAGCAGTAAGATATCAACATAAGCATGACCATTGTATGTACACAATTACAGTCTTATGCATATCCACAACATAAGTATAATTACTATCTCTTAGTTGCACTAAGCATCATCTTTATGTAAAGAGAACAAACATGGGTTATCATTCAATGTGAAGCGTCATGTATAACCCTAAACAGATATGCTATACGGCTGTATTACATCTTTTATTATGTCCTGAGGAAATTGAGGATACCACTCAAAATCCAACTGACCACTGCTAAGTCGAAATCAGTGCCATACAAGATCTAGGAAGAGCCGGACTCCTAAGATCTTCTCCGCCCCCGGTCAGTACGGGTCCTCCACAGTGACACAAAAGGTCAAGCTGCTAACAGCCTAGTCCGTCCTTGGTACAGGTCACGACACTAGTGAAAGAGGTGGGTACGCATACCCTACCATCTGAGGTACAACCACAGTTGTCCTCTAATATCATCACATATATAATCACTGAGACACGACCGCAGCTGTTCTCAAACTAAGGGCTAGGTATGACCACAGTCATCCTCCCTAAACACTTGAATTCAGGATGACAAGCACCCCGCATACTCATCAGTATGCGCTCTGAGTTTCCCTTAGGAATACTCGTTTCACCATCTGGCAAGTTCTGACACTGAGATGGATCTATGGCACAGGACACTACATGATTAGAGTTGCACTTGATTAGTTATGCCAATTGGGTGAATTAAGGCTGCATCAAACAAGTGGACATACAAACCCTAATTCACTTCTAGCAAGCATATAAATATCAAAACCTGAAAAGATATAAAACATATGAAACACAATTTCTCATCTCATCATCACATGGTAATATTCACTTGTTATTCATGAGACTACACCAGTCATCATGCTATCACAGGATATAAATCCTTTTCACAATATTACAGGGTATCAACCCTTATCAACATAAGAGGAATTCACCTCATTCAGGGCTCAATCATGCCCATGAAACATCTTGTTACTTCTTACTAAGTAACATCTAACCATATGGCTCACAAGGACATTAAACATATTGTCACCTCTCACTAGGCAAAAATAACATATTAACTCATGTAATATAATAGTAACACCACTATTTCCTCCACAGGGTTAGGGTTTACTATTCACATCAATTAGGGTTTCATGTTCATTTTATCAATCCAACCCTAATATATTGTTCCATACATTTAGGAGCATCCATCGACATTCCAAGTATTTAATATTCTTATCATTTATCATTAAATGATCATCAACACAAGGTATGAGTTTATCTCTCATCATTATCATGGTATGATTACATCATACTCATTTTAGCTTACTTATCAAGTATGTTAAACTCATTACATTTCATTGTGACAATTTACATAACACTCTCCTTGTGTATCTTATCCAAAAATATTGTATTTGAGATGCATCAAGGTATATCAACCCTGAAATGCTAAATGTGATATCTATCATGTCTCAATGTATCACTTCCCTCATCACTTCTATCCTTGGGAGTTAATCCCTCAAATTTGGTGAGTCATTAGACCACATCATTAGGAACAGTAATCCCAAACATTCAACCCTTGGTCAATGCATTCAAACGGTCTTGAGACCGTTTACTCAAAAAGGTCAATTAAATCAGATTGAAAATCAGCACTTAATTCAATTAGGTTTCCCTAATTGATTAGGCTTCAACTCACGATTCCTTGGGAGTTAATCCCTCAAATTTGGAGGGTCATTAACCAACATCATTATAAACAGGAATCCCAAACGGTAAATGCTTGGTCAACACACTCAAACGGTCTTCAAACCGTTTTCCCAAACAGGTCAAGTTGATCAGGTTGAAAATCGGCATCTAATTCAATTCGATTTATCTAATTGATTGGCCTTCAACTCACGATTCATTTGGAGTTAACCCCTAAAATTTGGAGGGTCATTATCCTACATAATTAGGAACAAGATTCCCAAACGGTCAACGCTTGTTCAACCATATCAAACGGTCTTGAAACCATTTTCCCTAAAACGGTTTGCTGAAACCGCATAGCCAATCAATTTAAAACGATTTGGAATAGATATCAAGACCATTTGGTTTGGTAATTTTATTTGGATAAGCATAAGCATCTATGATGATTTCATCATCCCCTTCCTTCGAACAACCAAGAACAGCAACCGTTCTTGATGGAAATTGCAGCAAGGAAACAAGTATGTATCAAATTGAAGAAAACAATCAACAAAGCATGATTGATTGATGCAATAGCAATGATTAAGGGTTTGAGTTATAAAACCCGCCTCCAATTGAGCTCCAAAGCTTCAAGCTCACGCCATTAATGGTGGATGAATCTCTAGCAACTCCCCCTAAGCTCGTCCTCAAGCTTTTGGATGAAAAAGTTGGCTAGGGTTGAAGAGGAGATCCAAATAAGAAGAAATCAATGATTTATTTTTTATTTCCACCATGGAATCAAGGAGAACGAAGGTCAAGGACCTTACCAACAGGTTGGGGTCGTCCTCCTGCTCCTCCACAGATCCTTAGTCGTTTTCCAAGCAAGGGTAAAGAAAAGAATCCGAAATAGCCTTTGTTTTGGCTTGGTAAAGGTACTTTTATAAGAAAATTGATGAGAGAGAAAATGCATTATTAAAATGCATTAAATTCCAAAAATATGGCCGCCTCTTCCCCCTCAAATTCCCCTCAAAAGGACGAGGCTATCTTAATTGCCTCTTATTCCTCTTCATTATCCATCATTTAAAGAAAATCATCTTAAGCACCTTAATGCTTATTATATTAATATCCATATGTGAGTGGGTTTTCTTTTCCTTATAATAATGGTGAGTGGAATTTTACCTTCTTAGGATATTTTCGTTCCTTATCTTGGAAAAAGAACGTCCATCCTTATTCAAAATCAACCAATAACATTTTGGTTGAAGGCCCTTTAATTAATACATTCATTTTTGCCCTAATTTGAATTCGGGTTTCACTTATGATTAAATCTTGATTATTTTAATATCAAGATTCTCTCTCCTCCAAATTAATTCAAATGAGGCACCCCTCTCATTTTATTTGCTCTACATGATGCAAAGGAACATTAAGGACCTTATTGAAGTGGTAATTTGCATATTGAACCCTAGGTTTTGGGTAAATTGCACATTACACCAAAACTAGGTTTTCATGCACATACATTGTTTTATCAGATCTTTCTTGGTATTCAGGCTTCCATAAGCCATACCTCAGCATCATCTTTACTCTCATGATGATTCAACACATGAGGAACATATTATCATGCACAATTTGCACTTAAACCCCTCAACTTGAGTAATTTGCACTTTAGTCCAAAACAGGCAAAACATTGATTTCAACAATGTTCAAAAAGGACTAGAATTGCTATATAAGTTCCTCTTGAACCCTAATTACCTTTCACAAGATAAGATTAAGCATTTAATCATCTTTCTTAATCAAAACACCTAGGGTTAAAGTATAACCCAGGTCAGGGGTGTTACAAATTATAAACCCCTAACAAGGATTTCGTCCTCGAAATCCAGATAAAGGAGGACAGATATATTTCATTTATCATACTATCTAGTCTTCACATAACATCTCATTATTATGGAGACACCATAAAACTTTGATCAGCACCAAGTGTTTCCATATAAGATTCTCATAGAATCAACACACAAGGCACATGTCCCTGAAAGGAAAGAAAACAAGGATTCATATTCCTCTTATTAATTTATGTATTTTCAATTATTCATGAATCATTTACTTTTTATCTCATCCTAGGTTCCTTACCTTTAGCATTGAAATTTGTAAGGATGATTGCATGTCATTATCCCTTTCTTTATTATTATCTAGCATGTTTATGATCATCTCATGATCTCATCACAATTCCCATTTCCTCATTATGGGAAAGATCTCTATTATGCTTGCAGCATTGTTGAACAGGGTTCATCTCCCTTATTCTTACTCTTATCTTATGAGGAGTACACTTTTAGTTCCTCATACAACATGCTCATTTGAGATTATCTCAGACTTCTGTTTCTTATACTTAGTATATCACACATTTATTCATTCCATATTTCTGATTTCATGATACTCATTAGATTGTATCAGAATGACTGCTTGATCAGGGCAATCAGAGAGATTACAATTCAAGAGTTTCCATACTCACTTTATCATCAATAGTTGTATACCTAGCCAGGGTATATAAATACTGAGATTAAGTGGTATGCACTTTGTATACTATCATATTCCTCACTTTTCATATCATTATACACACATGACTTTCCCTTGTTCCAACATGACTAAGTCATTTAGGAACTCTTTTAGAAGCTCAAACTTCTGTATTAAGGACTGATAACCTAGATCGTAAAGCTAGTATCCAGTCCACTATATGCATTACTGTTGCTCTAATCTACCCAACATTAATACTTAAAGAAAGATTTTCTTATCATAAATGGATCAACTAGGAGACTCTTAGGCAATTGTCTCTGTCTTGCCTGCTCCCATGCACCTCTTCTTGGTGCAATATTGCTGCTCTCAGCAGCAATCTCCTCATGTGACCCAGTCATCTTTAAGTTCTTCTTCTCTTATATGAGCAGAAGACATTATCAGATACACTGGATGATACCATAACATACTCTACTACCTTAGTCCTATGTCTCTGTAGACTCAGCGAACCTAGAGCTCTGATACCACTTAATTATAGCATCCAACTAATAAAAACATAATTAACTAATGCGGAAGCGTTCACTAAGCAGCTAATTACAGAAAATCACTAAAAATTTTAAACCTTTTTCAAAGAGACCCAATCATAAGAAAACTCTTTCAACAATAACCAATGTATTACATTTACATCATGGTTCATAAGTATATATCTTATACCATCTCTTCTCGAGGGTTACAACATCAACTGCCTTGTTAAAAGCTAAACACAGACAACATAATAACCTCGAGGCATCAAGCCAAGATCTCAAAATGATACATTAAAATCACTAAGTACTAACTCCGAGGACCTGAGAGTACAGAGACGACACATAGGACTTCTATCTACCAAACACGATATACAACACACTCAACCTGAGTTGTCACTGCTATCCTAGTAGCTACTGATGTTCTTCATCTGAAAGATATTCTCAGTCTCTTTCACACTCATCCACATAAAAATGTTAGTTCCCACGGGGGTGAGACAATTGAAAATTGCCCCACCGAGAGATATAACTCTCCGCCAGAAACATCATTATTGTAGTTTAATTAATATAAAACTGAGCAGAGGATAAGCAGTTTAGATCATTCTCATCTTTTAAAGTATTACACCTATCTATGATTGAACAGTAATTCATCTATTCTCTTTATAAGAAATAGAAAGAACATGTATAACATTTATCTACCATACATTTTCAACATCTCAAGCTTTGCGCATGTCATTCATTATTCTGATGTGTCACCCATGATTCATACTTGTTTCTATTTGTTGGCCTTAGCTTAATTAGGGTTACACTATTACCCTTAATTAGGGTTACACTATTACCCTAGATTAGGGTTTTACTTAGAATTTCCCTAAATCAGGGTTAGGGTTCGTTAACCTTCTCAATTAGGGTTTCTTGATCTCTTTACTAAGGATCCTACCCTAAATCACCATATGAATCATACTCATGTATGAATTCATTTCTATCATTCTCTCCACTTGATTTGGTTACATCAACCATCTGATCAAATACAAACAACTATGTTTGACATAGTATACTGAGTTATTGCTTCCATAAACAATTAGGGTTTGCTTAATTGAATAGCCTTCAACTCACGATTCCTTGAAGGTTAATCCCTCAAATTTGGTGAGTCATTAGACCACATCATTAGGAACAGTAATCCCAAACATTCAACCCTTGGTAAATGCATTCAAACGGTCTTGAGACCGTTTACTCAAAAAGGTCAATTAAATCAGATTGAAAATCAGCACTTAATTCAATCAGGTTTCCCTAATTGATTAGGCTTCAACTCACGATTCCTTGGGAGTTAATCCCTAAAATTTGGAGGGTCATTAACCAACATCATTATAAACAGGAATCCCAAACGGTCAATGCTTGGTAAACACACTCAAACGGTCTTGAAACCGTTTTCCCAAACAGGTCAAGTTGATCAGGTTGAAAATCAGCATCTAATTCAATTCGATTTATCTAATTGATTGGCCTTCAACTCACGATTACTTTGGAGTTAACCCCTAAAATTTGGAGGGTCGTTATCCTACATAATTAGGAACAAGATTCCCAAACGGTCAACGCTTGTTCAACCATATAAAACGGTCTTGAAACCGTTTTCCCTAAAACGGTTTGCTGAAACCGCATAGCCAATCAATTTAAAACGATTTGGAATAGATATCAAGACCATTTGGCTTGGTAATTTTCTTTGGATAAGCATCTAGGATGATGTAATCATCCCCTTCCTTCGAACAACCAAGAACAGCAACCGTTCTTGATGGAAATTGCAGCAAGGAAACAAGTATGTATCAAATTGAAGAAAACAATCAACAAAGCATAATTGATTGATGCAATAGCAATGATTAAGGGTTTGAGTTATAAAACCCACCTCCAATTGAGCTCCAAAGCTTCAAGCTCACGCCATTAATGGTGGATGAAGCTCTAGCAACTCCCCCTAAGCTCGTCCTCAAGCTTTTGGATGAAAAAGTTGGCTAGGGTTGAAGAGGAGATCCAAATAAGAAGAAATCAATGATTTATTTTTTATTTCCACCATGGAATCAAGGAGAACGAAGGTCAAGGACCTTACCAACAGGTTGGGGTCGTCCTCCTGCTCCTCCACATATCCTTAGTCGTTTTCCAAGCAAGGTTAAAGAAAAGAATCCGAAATAGCCTTTGTTTTGGCTTGGTAAAGGTACTTTTATAAGAAAATTGATGAGAGAGAAAATGCATTATTAAAATGCATTAAATTCCAAAAATATGGCCGCCTCTTCCCCCTCAAATTCCCCTCAAAATCCTTAAGGACGAGGCTATCTTCATTGCCTCTTATTCCTCTTCATTATCCATCATTTAAAGAAAATCAAATTAAGCACCTTAATGCTTATTATATTAATATCCATATGTGAGTGGGTTTTCTTTTCCTTATAATAATGGTGAGTGGAATTTCACCTTCTTAGGATATTTTCGTTCCTTATCTTGGAAAAATAACTTCCATCCTTATTCAAAATCAACCAATAACATTTTGGTTGAAGGCCCTTTAATTAATACATTCATTTTTGCCCTAATTTGAATTAGGGTTTCACTTATGATTAAATCTTGATTATTTTAATATCAAGATTCTCTCTCCTCCAACTTAATTCAAATGAGGCACCCCTCTCATTTTATTTGCTCTACATGATGCCAAGGAACATTAAGGACCTTATTTGAAGTGGTAATTTGCATATTGAACCCTAGGTTTTGGGTAAATTGCACATTACACCAAAACTAGGTTTTCATGCACATACATTGTTTTATCAGATCTTTCTTGGTATTCAGGCTTCCATAAGCCATACCTCAGCATCATCTTTACTCTCATGATGATTCAACACATGAGGAACATATTATCATGCACAATTTGCACTTAAACCCCTCAACTTGGGTAATTTTCACTTTAGTCCAAAACAGGCAAAACATTGATTTCAACAATGTTCAAAAAGGACTAGAATTGCAATATAAGTTCCTCTTGAACCCTAATTACCTTTCACAAGATAAGATTAAGCATTTAATCATCTTTATTAATCAAAACACCTAGGGTTAAAGTATAACCCAGGTCAGGGGTGTTACAAATTATAAACCCCTAACAAGGATTTCATCCTCGAAATCCAGATAAAGGAGGACAGATATATTTCATTTATCATACTATCTAGTCTTCACATAACATCTCATTATTATGGAGACACCATAAAACTTTGATCAGCACCAAGTGTTTCCATATAAGATTCTCATAGAATCAACACACAAGGCACATGCCCCACTGTCCCTCATCATTGACTATAGAGTCAACTTTGTGTCAAATAACACTTTTCTTATTCAGAGAAGCATCATACATTCTTTATTAATATCATGTTTATGCAGAGCATAAACCCCTAACATATGATGTTCATATTATTATAATCAGACTAATTTCACAGTTGACCACTCTAGGTAGCCAACCTAACCCATCTAATAACTCTCAGATACCAGAATCTTTCACCTTGGTATCTATCACATGTGTTGGAAACACATCATATATATCTCTTCCTTTCATCTTGGAACGTTAATTGTTTCATGTCCTCATCTTGGGACCAAAGTCCAAGATAACTGATACTTTTCTAAGTATCCATCACATGAACACATTTATCTTATGCACATCAAGTGTCCTAAGACCCACTTGATTGCCATGTCCCTGAAAGGAAAGAAAACAAGGATTCATATTCCTCTTATTAATTTATGTATTTTCAATTATTCATGAACCATTTACTTTTTATCTCATCCTAGGTTCCTTGCCTTTAGCATTGAAATTTGTAAGGATGATTGCATGTCATTATCCCTTTCTTTATTATTATCTAGCATGTTTATGATCATCTCATGATCTCATCACAATTCCCATTTCCTCATTATGGGAAAGATCTCTATTATGCTTGCAGCATTGTTGAACAGGGTTCATCTCCCTTATTCTTACTCTTATCTTATGAGGAGTACACTTTTCGTTCCTCATACAACATGCTCATTTGAGATTATCTCAGACTTCTGTTTCTTATACTTAGTATATCACACATTTATTCATTCCATATTTCTGATTTCATGATACTCATTAGATTGTATCAGAATGAATGCTTGATCAGGGCAATCAGAGAGATTACAATCTAAGAGTTTCATACTCACTTTATCATCAATAGTTGTATACCTAGCCAGGGTATATAAATACTGAGATTAAGTGGTATGCACTTTGTATACTATCATATTCCTCACTTTTCATATCATTATACACACATGACTTTCCCTTGTTCCAACATGACTAAGTCATATAGGAACTCTTTTAGAAGCTCAAACTTCTGTATTAAGGACTGATAACCTAGATCGTAATGCTAGTATCCAGTCCACTATATGCATTACTGTTGCTCTAATCTACCCAACAATAATACTTAAAGAAAGATTTTCTTATCATAAATGGATCAACTAGGAGACTCTTAGGCAATTGTCTCTGTCTTGCCTGCTCCCATGCACCTCTTCTTGGTGCAATATTGCTGCTCTCAGCAGCAATCTCCTCATGTGACCCAGTCATCTTTAAGTTCTTCTTCTCTTATATGAGCAGAAGACATTATCAGATACACTGGATGATACCATAACATACTCTACTACCTTAGTCCTATGTCTCTGTAGACTCAGCGAACCTAGAGCTCTGATACCACTTAATTATAGCATCCAACTAACAAAAACATAATTAACTAATGCGGAAGCATTCACTAAGCAGCAGATTACAGAAAATCACTAAAAATTTTAAACCTTTTTCAAAGAGACCCAATCATAAGAAAACTCTTTCAACAATAACCAATGTATTACATTTACATCATGGTTCATAAGTATATATCTTATACCATCTCTTCTCGAGGGTTACAACATCAACTGCCTTGTTAAAAGCTAAACACAAACAACATAATAACCTCGAGGCATCAAGCCAAGATCTCAAAATGATACATTAAAATCACTAAGTACTAACTCCGAGGACCTGAGAGTACATAGACGACACATAGGACTTCTATCTACCAAACACGATATACAACACACTCAACCTGAGTTGTCACTGCTGTCCTAGTAGCTGCTGATGTTCTTCATCCGAAAGATATTCTCAGTCTCTTTCACACTCGTCCACCTAAAAATGTTGGTTCCCACGGGGGTGAGACAATTGAAAATTGCCCCACCGAGAGATATAACTCTCCGCCAGAAACATCATTATTGTAGTTTAATTAATATAAAACTGAGCAGAGGATAAGCAGTTTAGATCATTCTCATCTTTTAAAGTATTACACCTATCTATGATTGAACAGTAATTCATCTATTCTCTTTATAAGAAATAGAAAGAACATGTATAACATTTATCTACCATACATTTTCAACATCTCAAGCTTTGCGCATGTCATTCATTATTCTGATGTGTCACCCATGATTCATTCTTGTTTCTATTTGTTGGCCTTAGATTAATTAGGGTTACACTATTACCCTTAATTAGGGTTACACTATTACCCTAGATTTGGGTTTTACTTAGAATTTCCCTAAATCAGGGTTAGGGTTCGTTAACCTTCTCAATTAGGGTTTCTTGATCTCTTTACTAAGGATCCTACCCTAAATCACCATATGAATCATACTCATGTATGAATTCATTTCTATCATTCTCTCCACTTGATTTGGTTACATCAACCATCTGATCAAATACAAACAACTATGTTTGACATAGTATACTGAGTTATTGCTTCCACAAACAATTAGGGTTTGCTTAATTGAATAGCCTTCAACTCACGATTCCTTGAAGGTTAATCCCTCAAATTTGGTGAGTCATTAGACCACATAATTAGGAACAGTAATACCAAACATTCAACCCTTGGTCAATGCATTCAAACGGTCTTGAGACCGTTTACTCAAAAAGGTCAATTAAATCAGATTGAAAATCAGCACTTAATTCAATTAGGTTTCCCTAATTGATTAGGCTTCAACTCACGATTCCTTGGGAATTAATCCCTAAAATTTGGAGGGTCATTAACCAACATCATTATAAACAGGAATCCCAAACGGTCAATGCTTGGTAAACACATTCAAACGGTCTTGAAACCGTTTTCCCAAACAGGTCAAGTTGATCAGGTTGAAAATCAGCATCTACTTCAATTCGATTTATCTAATTGATTGGCCTTCAACTCACTATTCCTTTGGAGTTAACCCCTAAAATTTGGAGGGTCATTATCCTACATAATTAGGAACAAGATTCCCAAACGGTCAACGCTTGTTCAACCATATAAAATGGTCTTGAAACCGTTTTCCCTAAAACGGTTTGCTGAAACCGCATAGCCAATCAATTTAAAACGATTTGGAATAGATATCAAGACCATTTGGCTTGGTAATTTTCTTTGGATAAGCATCTAGGATGATGTCATCATCCCCTTCCTTCGAACAACCAAGAACAGCAACCGTTCTTGATGGAAATTGCAGCAAGGAAACAAGTATGTATCAAATTGAAGAAAACAATCAACAAAGCATAATTGATTGATGCAATAGCAATGATTAAGGGTTTGAGTTATAAAACCCGCCTCCAATTGAGCTCCAAAGATTCAAGCTCACGCCATTAATGGTGGATGAAGCTCTAGCAACTCCCCCTAAGCTCGTCCTCAAGCTTTTGGATGAAAAAGTTGGCTAGGGTTGAAGAGGAGATCCAAATAAGAAGAAATCAATGATTTATTTTTTATTTCCACCATGGAATCAAGGAGAACGAAGGTCAAGGACCTTACCAACAGGTTGGGGTCGTCCTCCTGCTCCTCCACAGATCCTTAGTCGTTTTCCAAGCAAGGTTAAAGAAAAGAATCCGAAATAGCCTTTGTTTTGGCTTGGTAAAGGTACTTTTATAAGAAAATTGATGAGAGAGAAAATGCATTATTAAAATGCATTAAATTCCAAAAATATGGCCGCCTCTTCCCCCTCAAATTCCCCTCAAAATCCTTAAGGACGAGGCTATCTTCATTGCCTCTTATTCCTCTTCATTATCCATCATTTAAAGAAAATCAAATTAAGCACCTTAATGCTTATTATATTAATATCCATATGTGAGTGGGTTTTCTTTTCCTTATAATAATGGTGAGTGGAATTTCACCTTCTTAGGATATTTTCGTTCCTTATCTTGGAAAAATAACTTCCATCCTTATTCAAAATCAACCAATAACATTTTGGTTGAAGGCCCTTTAATTAATACATTCATTTTTGCCCTAATTTGAATTAGGGTTTCACTTATGATTAAATCTTGATTATTTTAATATCAAGATTCTCTCTCCTCCAACTTAATTCAAATGAGGCACCCCTCTCATTTTATTTGCTCTACATGATGCCAAGGAACATTAAGGACCTTATTTGAAGTGGTAATTTGCATATTGAACCCTAGGTTTTGGGTAAATTGCACATTACACCAAAACTAGGTTTTCATGCACATACATTGTTTTATCAGATCTTTCTTGGTATTCAGGCTTCCATAAGCCATACCTCAGCATCATCTTTACTCTCATGATGATTCAACACATGAGGAACATATTATCATGCACAATTTGCACTTAAACCCCTCAACTTGGGTAATTTGCACTTTAGTCCAAAACAGGCAAAACATTGATTTCAACAATGTTCAAAAAGGACTAGAATTGCAATATAAGTTCCTCTTGAACCCTAATTACCTTTCACAAGATAAGATTAAGCATTTAATCATCTTTATTAATCAAAACAGCTAGGGTTAAAGTATAACCCAGGTCAGGGGTGTTACAAATTATAAACCCCTAACAAGGATTTCATCCTCGAAATCCAGATAAAGGAGGACAGATATATTTCATTTATCATACTATCTAGTCTTCACATAACATCTCATTATTATGGAGACACCATAAAACTTTGATCAGCACCAAGTGTTTCCATATAAGATTCTCATAGAATCAACACACAAGGCACATGCCCCACTGTCCCTCATCATTGACTATAGAGTCAACTTTGTGTCAAATAACACTTTTCTTATTCAGAGAAGCATCATACATTCTTTATTAATATCATGTTTATGCAGAGCATAAACCCCTAACATATGATGTTCATATTATTATAATCAGACTAATTTCACAGTTGACAACTCTAGGTAGCCAACCTCACCCATCTAATAACTCTCAGATACCAGAATCTTTCACCTTGGTATCTATCACATGTGTTGGAAACACATCATATATATCTCTTCCTTTCATCTTGGAACGTTAATTGTTTCATGTCCTCATCTTGGGACCAAAGTCCAAGATAACTGATACTTTTCTAAGTATCCATCACATGAACACATTTATCTTATGCACATCAAGTGTCCTAAGACCCACTTGATTGCCATGTCCCTGAAAGGAAAGAAAACAAGGATTCATATTCCTCTTATTAATTTATGTATTTTCAATTATTCATGAACCATTTACTTTTTATCTCATCCTAGGTTCCTTGCCTTTAGCATTGAAATTTGTAAGGATGATTGCATGTCATTATCCCTTTCTTTATTATTATCTAGCATGTTTATGATCATCTCATGATCTCATCACAATTCCCATTTCCTCATTATGGGAAAGATCTCTATTATGCTTGCAGCATTGTTGAACAGGGTTCATCTCCCTTATTCTTACTCTTATCTTATGAGGAGTACACTTTTAGTTCCTCATACAACATGCTCATTTGAGATTATCTCAGACTTCTGTTTCTTATACTTAGTATATCACACATTTATTCATTCCATATTTCTGATTTCATGATACTCATTAGATTGTATCAGAATGAATGCTTGATCAGGGCAATCAGAGAGATTACAATCTAAGAGTTTCCATACTCACTTTATCATCAATAGTTGTATACCTAGCCAGGGTATATAAATACTGAGATTAAGTGGTATGCACTTTGTATACTATCATATTCCTCACTTTTCATATCATTATACACACATGACTTTCCCTTGTTCCAACATGACTAAGTCATATAGGAACTCTTTTAGAAGCTCAAACTTCTGTATTAAGGACTGATAACCTAGATCGTAAAGCTAGTATCCAGTCCACTATATGCATTACTGTTGCTCTAATCTACCCAACAGTAATACTTAAAGAAAGATTTTCTTATCATAAATGGATCAACTAGGAGACTCTTAGGCAATTGTCTCTGTCTTGCCTGCTCCCATGCACCTCTTCTTGGTGCAATATTGCTGCTCTCAGCAGCAATCTCCTCATGTGACCCAGTCATCTTTAAGTTCTTCTTCTCTTATATGAGCAGAAGACATTATCAGATACACTGGATGATACCATAACATACTCTACTACCTTAGTCCTATGTCTCTGTAGACTCAGCGAACCTAGAGCTCTGATACCACTTAATTATAGCATCCAACTAACAAAAACATAATTAACTAATGCGGAAGCGTTCACTAAGCAGCAGATTACAGAAAATCACTAAAAATTTTAAACCTTTTTCAAAGAGACCCAATCATAAGAAAACTCTTTCAACAATAACCAATGTATTACATTTACATCATGGTTCATAAGTATATATCTTATACCATCTCTTCTTGAGGGTTACAACATCAACTGCCTTGTTAAAAGCTAAACACAGACAACATAATAACCTCGAGGCATCAAGCCAAGATCTCAAAATGATACATTAAAATCACTAAGTACTAACTCCGAGGACCTGAGAGTACAGAGACGACACATAGGACTTCTATCTACCAAACACGATATACAGCACACTCAACATGAGTTGTCACTTCTGTCCTAGTAGCTGCTGATGTTCTTCATCCGAAAGATATTCTCAGTCTCTTTCACACTCATCCACCTAAAAATGTTGGTTCCCACGGGGGTGAGACAATTGAAAATTGCCCCAGCGAGAGATATAACTCTCCGCCAGAAACATCATTATTGTAGTTTAATTAATATAAAACTAAGCAGAGGATAAGCAGTTTAGATCATTCTCATCTTTTAAAGTATTACACCTATCTATGATTGAACAGTAATTCATCTATTCTCTTTATAAGAAATAGAAAGAACATGTATAACATTTATCTACCATACATTTTCAACATCTCAAGCTTTGCGCATGTCATTCATTATTCTGATGTGTCACCCATGATTCATTCTTGTTTCTATTTGTTGGCCTTAGCTTAATTAGGGTTACACTATTACCCTTAATTAGGGTTACACTATTACCCTAGATTTGGGTTTTACTTAGAATTTCCCTAAATCAGGGTTAGGGTTCGTTAACCTTCTCAATTAGGGTTTCTTGATCTCTTTACTAAGGATCCTACCCTAAATCACCATATGAATCATACTCATGTATGAATTCATTTCTATAATTCTCTCCACTTTATTTGGTTACATCAACCATCTGATCAAATACAAACAACTATGTTTGACATAGTATACTGAGTTATTGCTTCCATAAACAATTAGGGTTTGCTTAATTGAATAGCCTTCAACTCACGATTCCTTGGGAGTTAATCCCTCAAATTTGGTGAGTCATTAGAACACATCATTAGGAACAGTAATCCCAAACATTCAACCCTTGGTCAATGCATTCAAACGGTCTTGAGACCGTTTACTCAAAAAGGTCAATTAAATCAGATTGAAAATCAGCACTTAATTCAATTAGGTTTCCCTAATTGATTAGGCTTCAACTCACGATTCCTTGGGAGTTAATCCCTAAAATTTGGAGGGTCATTAACAAACATCATTATAAACAGGAATCCCAAACGGTCAATGCTTGGTAAACACACTCAAACGGTCTTGAAACCGTTTTCCCAAACAGGTCAAGTTGATCAGGTTGAAAATCAGCATCTAATTCAATTCGATTTATCTAATTGATTGGCCTTCAACTCACGATTCCTATGGAGTTAACCCCTAAAATTTGGAGGGTCATTATCCTACATAATTAGGAACAAGATTCCCAAACGGTCAACGCTTGTTCAACCATATCAAACGGTCTTGAAACCGTTTTCCCTAAAACGGTTTGCTGAAACCGCATAGCCAATCAATTTAAAACGATTTGGAATAGATATCAAGACCATTTGGCTTGGTAATATTCTTTGGATAAGCATCTAGGATGATGTCATCATCCCCTTCTTTCGAACAACCAAGAACAGAAACCGTTCTTGATGGAAATTGCAGCAAGGAAACAAGTATGTATCAAATTGAAGAAAACAATCAACAAAGCATAATTGATTGATGCAATAGCAATGATTAAGGGTTTGAGTTATAAAACCCGCCTCCAATTGAGCTCCAAAGCTTCAATCTCACGCCATTAATGGTGGATGAAGCTCTAGAAACTCCCCCTAAGCTCGTCCTCAAGCTTTTGGATGAAAAAGTTGGCTAGGGTTGAAGAGGAGATCCAAATAAGAAGAAATCAATGATTTATTTTTTATTTCCACCATGGAATCAAGGAGAACGAAGGTCAAGGACCTTACCAACAGGTTAAGGTCGTCCTCCTGCTCCTCCACAGATCCTTAGTCGTTTTCCAAGCAAGGTTAAAGAAAAGAATCCGAAATAGCCTTTGTTTTGGCTTGGTAAAGGTACTTTTATAAGAAAATTGATGAGAGAGAAAATGCATTATTAAAATGCATTAAATTCCAAAAATATGGCCGCCTCTTCCCCCTCAAATTCCCCTCAAAATCCTTAAGGACGAGGCTATCTTCATTGCCTCTTATTCCTCTTCATTATCCATCATTTAAAGAAAATCAAATTAAGCACCTTAATGCTTATTATATTAATATCCATATGTGAGTGGGTTTTCTTTTCCTTATAATAATGGTGAGTGGAATTTCACCTTCTTAGGATATTTTCGTTCCTTATCTTGGAAAAATAACTTCCATCCTTATTCAAAATCAACCAATAACATTTTGGTTGAAGGCCCTTTAATTAATACATTCATTTTTGCCCTAATTTGAATTAGGGTTTCACTTATGATTAAATCTTGATTATTTTAATATCAAGATTCTCTCTCCTCCAACTTAATTCAAATGAGGCACCCCTCTCATTTTATTTGCTCTACATGATGCCAAGGAACATTAAGGACCTTATTTGAAGTGGTAATTTGCATATTGAACCCTAGGTTTTGGGTAAATTGCACATTACACCAAAACTAGGTTTTCATGCACATACATTGTTTTATCAGATCTTTCTTGGTATTCAGGCTTCCATAAGCCATACCTCAGCATCATCTTTACTCTCATGATGATTCAACACATGAGGAACATATTATCATGCACAATTTGCACTTAAACCCCTCAACTTGGGTAATTTGCACTTTAGTCCAAAACAGGCAAAACATTGATTTCAACAATGTTCAAAAAGGACTAGAATTGCAATATAAGTTCCTCTTGAACCCTAATTACCTTTCACAAGATAAGATTAAGCATTTAATCATCTTTATTAATCAAAACACCTAGGGTTAAAGTATAACCCAGGTCAGGGGTGTTACAAATTATAAACCCCTAACAAGGATTTCATCCTCGAAATCCAGATAAAGGAGGACAGATATATTTCATTTATCATACTATCTAGTCTTCACATAACATCTCATTATTATGGAGACACCATAAAACTTTGATCAGCACCAAGTGTTTCCATATAAGATTCTCATAGAATCAACACACAAGGCACATGCCCCACTGTCCCTCATCATTGACTATAGAGTCAACTTTGTGTCAAATAACACTTTTCTTATTCAGAGAAGCATCATACATTCTTTATTAATATCATGTTTATGCAGAGCATAAACCCCTAACATATGATGTTCATATTATTATAATCAGACTAATTTCACAGTTGACCACTCTAGGTAGCCAACCTAACCCATCTAATATCTCTCAGATACCAGAATCTTTCACCTTGGTATCTATCACATGTGTTGGAAACACATCATATATATCTCTTCCTTTCATCTTGGAACGTTAATTGTTTCATGTCCTCATCTTGGGACCAAAGTCCAATATAACTGATACTTTTCTAAGTATCCATCACATGAACACATTTATCTTATGCACATCAAGTGTCCTAAGACCCACTTGATTGCCATGTCCCTGAAAGGAAAGAAAACAAGGATTCATATTCCTCTTATTAATTTATGTATTTTCAATTATTCATGAACCATTTACTTTTTATCTCATCCTAGGTTCCTTGCCTTTAGCATTGAAATTTGTAAGGATGATTGCATGTCATTATCCCTTTCTTTATTATTATCTAGCATGTTTATGATCATCTCATGATCTCATCACAATTCCCATTTCCTCATTATGGGAAAGATCTCTATTATGCTTGCAGCATTGTTGAACAGGGTTCATCTCCCTTATTCTTACTCTTATCTTATGAGGAGTACACTTTTAGTTCCTCATACAACATGCTCATTTGAGATTATCTCAGACTTCTGTTTCTTATACTTAGTATATCACACATTAATTCATTCCATATTTCTGATTTCATGATACTCATTAGATTGTATCAGAATGACTGCTTGATCAGGGCAATCAGAGAGATTACAATCTAAGAGTTTCCATACTCACTTTATCATCAATAGTTGTATACCTAGCCAGGGTATATAAATACTGAGATTAAGTGGTATGCACTTTGTATACTATCATATTCCTCACTTTTCATATCATTATACACACATGACTTTCCCTTGTTCCAACATGACTAAGTCATATAGGAACTCTTTTAGAAGCTCAAACTTCTGTATTAAGGACTGATAACCTAGATCGTAAAGCTAGTATCCAGTCCACTATATGCATTACTGTTGCTCTAATCTACCCAACAGTAATACTTAAAGAAAGATTTTCTTATCATAAATGGATCAACTAGGAGACTCTTAGGCAATTGTCTCTGTCTTGCCTGCTCCCATGCACCTCTTCTTGGTGCAATATTGCTGCTCTCAGCAGCAATCTCCTCATGTGACCCAGTCATCTTTAAGTTCTTCTTCTCTTATATGAGCAGAAGACATTATCAGATACACTGGATGATACCATAACATACTCTACTACCTTAGTCCTATGTCTCTGTAGACTCAGCAAACCTAGAGCTCTGATACCACTTAATTATAGCATCCAACTAACAAAAACATAATTAACTAATGCGGAAGCGTTCACTAAGCAGCAGATTACAGAAAATCACTAAAAATTTTAAACCTTTTTCAAAGAGACCCAATCATAAGAAAACTCTTTCAACAATAACCAATGTATTACATTTACATCATGGTTCATAATTATATATCTTATACCATCTCTTCTCGAGGGTTACAACATCAACTGCCTTGTTAAAAGCTAAACACAGACAACATAATAACCTCGAGGCATCAAGCCAAGATCTCAAAATGATACATTAAAAGAATTAAGTACTAACTCCGAGGACCTGAGAGTACAGAGACGACACATAGGACTTCTATCTACCAAACACGATAGACATCACACTCAACCTGAGTTGTCACTGCTGTCCTTGCAGCTGCTGATGTTCTTCATCCGAAAGATATTCTCAGTCTCTTTCACACTCGTCCACCTAAAAATGTTGGTTCCCACGGGGGTGAGACAATTGAAAATTGCCCCACCGAGAGATATAACTCTCCGCCAGAAACATCATTATTGTAGTTTAATTAATATAAAACTGAGCAGAGGATAAGCAGTTTAGATCATTCTCATCTTTTAAAGTATTACACCTATCTATGATTGAACAGTAATTCATCTATTCTCTTTATAAGAAATAGAAAGAACATGTATAACATTTATCTACCATACATTTTCAACATCTCAAGCTTTGCGCATGTCATTCATTATTCTGATGTGTCACCCATGATTCATTCTTGTTTCTATTTGTTGGCCTTATCTTAATTAGGGTTACACTATTACCCTTAATTAGGGTTACACTATTACCCTAGATTAGGGTTTTACTTAGAATTTCCCTAAATCAGTGTTAGGGTTCGTTAACCTTCTCAATTAGGGTTTCTTGATCTCTTTACTAAGGATCCTACCCTAAATCACCATATGAATCATACTCATGTATGAATTCATTTCTATCATTCTCTCCACTTGATTTGGTTACATCAACCATCTGATCAAATACAAACAACTATGTTTGACATAGTATACTGAGTTATTGCTTCCATAAACAATTAGGGTTTGCTTAATTGAATAGCCTTCAACTCACGATTCCTTGGGAGTTAATCCCTCAAATTTGGTGAGTCATTAGACCACATCATTAGGAACAGTAATCCCAAACATTCAACCCTTGGTCAATGCATTCAAACGGTCTTGAGACCGTTTACTCAAAAAGGTCAATTAAATCAGATTGAAAATCAGCACTTAATTCAATTAGGTTTCCCTAATTGATTAGGCTTCAACTCACGATTCCTTGGGAGTTAATCCCTAAAATTTGGAGGGTCATTAACCAACATCATTATAAACAGGAATCCCAAACGGTCAATGCTTGGTAAACACACTCAAACGGTCTTGAAACCGTTTTCCCAAACAGGTCAAGTTCATCAGGTTGAAAATCAGCATCTAATTCAATTCGATTTATCTAATTGATTGGCCTTCAACTCACGATTCCTTTGGAGTTAACCCCTAAAATTTGGAGGGTCATTATCCTACATAATTAGGAACAAGATTCCCAAACGGTCAACGCTTGTTCAACCATATAAAACGGTCTTGAAACCGTTTTCTCTAAAACGGTTTGCTGAAACCGCATAGCCAATCAATTTAAAACGATTTGGAATAGATATCAAGACCATTTGGCTTGGTAATTTTCTTTGGATAAGCATCTAGGATGATGTCATCATCCCCTTCCTTAGAACAACCAAGAACAGCAACCGTTCTTGATGGAAATTGCAGCAAGGAAACAAGTATGTATCAAATTGAAGAAAACAATCAACAAAGCATAATTGATTGATGCAATAGCAATGATTAAGGGTTTGAGTTATAAAAGCCGCCTCAAATTGAGCTCCAAAGCTTCAAGATCACGCCAGTAATGGTGGATGAAGCTCTAGCAACTCCTCCAAAGCTCGTCCTCAAGCTTTTGGATGAAAAAGTTGGCTAGGGTTGAAGAGGAGATCCAAATAAGAAGAAATCAATGATTTATTTTTTATTTCCACCATGGAATCAAGGAGAACGAAGGTCAAGGACCTTACCAACAGGTTGGGGTTGTCCTCCTGCTCCTCCACAGATCCTTAGTCGTTTTCCAAGCAAGGTTAAAGAAAAGAATCCGAAATAGCCTTTGTTTTGGCTTGGTAAAGGTACTTTTATAAGAAAATTGATGAGAGAGAAAATGCATTATTAAAATGCATTAAATTCCAAAAATATGGCCGCCTCTTCCCCCTCAAATTCCCCTCAAAATCCTTAAGGACGAGGCTATCTTCATTGCCTCTTATTCCTCTTCATTATCCATCATTTAAAGAAAATCAAATTAAGCACCTTAATGCTTATTATATTAATATCCATATGTGAGTGGGTTTTCTTTTCCTTATAATAATGGTGAGTGGAATTTCACCTTCTTAGGATATTTTCGTTCCTTATCTTGGAAAAATAACTTCCATCCTTATTCAAAATCAACCAATAACATTTTGGTTGAAGGCCCTTTAATTAATACATTCATTTTTGCCCTAATTTGAATTAGGGTTTCACTTATGATTAAATCTTGATTATTTTAATATCAAGATTCTCTCTCCTCCAACTTAATTCAAATGAGGCACCCCTCTCATTTTATTTGCTCTACATGATGCCAAGGAACATTAAGGACCTTATTTGAAGTGGTAATTTGCATATTGAACCCTAGGTTTTGGGTAAATTGCACATTACACCAAAACTAGGTTTTCATGCACATACATTGTTTTATCAGATCTTTCTTGGTATTCAGGCTTCCATAAGCCATACCTCAGCATCATCTTTACTCTCATGATGATTCAACACATGAGGAACATATTATCATGCACAATTTGCACTTAAACCCCTCAACTTGGGTAATTTGCACTTTAGTCCAAAACAGGCAAAACATTGATTTCAACAATGTTCAAAAAGGACTAGAATTGCAATATAAGTTCCTCTTGAACCCTAATTACCTTTCACAAGATAAGATTAAGCATTTAATCATCTTTATTAATCAAAACACCTAGGGTTAAAGTATGACCCAGGTCAGGGGTGTTACAAATTATAAACCCCTAACAAGGATTTCATCCTCGAAATCCAGATAAAGGAGGACAGATATATTTCATTTATCATACTATCTAGTCTTCACATAACATCTCATTATTATGGAGACACCATAAAACTTTGATCAGCACCAAGTGTTTCCATATAAGATTCTCATAGAATCAACACACAAGGCACATGCCCCACTGTCCCTCATCATTGACTATAGAGTCAACTTTGTGTCAAATAACACTTTTCTTATTCAGAGAAGCATCATACATTCTTTATTAATATCATGTTTATGCAGAGCATAAACCCCTAACATATGATGTTCATATTATTATAATCAGACTAATTTCACAGTTGACCACTCTAGGTAGCCAACCTAACCCATCTAATAACTCTCAGATACCAGAATCTTTCACCTTGGTATCTATCACATGTGTTGGAAACACATCATATATATCTCTTCCTTTCATCTTGGAACGTTAATTGTTTCATGTCCTCATCTTGGGACCAAAGTCCAATATAACTGATACTTTTCTAAGTATCCATCACATGAACACATTTATCTTATGCACATCAAGTGTCCTAAGACCCACTTGATTGCCATGTCCCTGAAAGGAAAGAAAACAAGGATTCATATTCCTCTTATTAATTTATGTATTTTCAATTATTCATGAACCATTTACTTTTTATCTCATCCTAGGTTCCTTGCCTTTAGCATTGAAATTTGTAAGGATGATTGCATGTCATTATCCCTTTCTTTATTATTATCTAGCATGTTTATGATCATCTCATGATCTCATCACAATTCCCATTTCCTCATTATGGGAAAGATCTCTATTATGCTTGCAGCATTGTTGAACAGGGTTCATCTCCCTTATTCTTACTCTTATCTTATGAGGAGTACACTTTTAGTTCCTCATACAACATGCTCATTTGAGATTATCTCAGACTTCTGTTTCTTATACTTAGTATATCACACATTTATTCATTCCATATTTCTGATTTCATGATACTCATTAGATTGTATCAGAATGACTGCTTGATCAGGGCAATCAGAGAGATTACAATCTAAGAGTTTCCATACTCACTTTATCATCAATAGTTGTATACCTGGCCAGGGTATATAAATACTGAGATTAAGTGGTATGCACTTTGTATACTATCATATTCCTCACTTTTCATATCATTATACACACATGACTTTCCCTTGTTCCAACATGACTAAGTCATTTAGGAACTCTTTTAAAGCTCAAACTTCTGTATTAAGGACTAATAACCTAGATCGTAAAGCTAGTATCCAGTCCACTATATGCATTACTGTTGCTCTAATCTACCCAACAGTAATACTTAAAGAAAGATTTTCTTATCATAAATGGATCAACTAGGAGACTCTTAGGCAATTGTCTCTGTCTTGCCTGCTCCCATGCACCTCTTTTTGGTGCAATATTGCTGCTCTCAGCAGCAATCTCCTCATGTGACCCAGTCATCTTTAAGTTCTTCTTCTCTTATATGAGCAGAAGACATTATCAGATACACTGGATGATACCAGAATAGACTCTACTACCTTAGTCCTATGTCTCTGTAGACTCAGCGAACCTAGAGCTCTGATACCACTTAATTATAGCATCCAACTAACAAAAACATAATTAACTAATGCGGAAGCGTTCACTAAGCAGCAGATTACAGAAAATCACTAAAAATTTTAAACCTTTTTCAAAGAGACCCAATCATAAGAAAACTCTTTCAACAATAACCAATGTATTACATTTACATCATGGTTCATAATTATATATCTTATACCATCTCTTCTCGAGGGTTACAACATCAACTGCCTTGTTAAAAGCTAAACACAGACAACATAATAACCTCGAGGCATCAAGCCAAGATCTCAAAATGATACATTAAAAGCACTAAGTACTAACTCCGAGGACCTGAGAGTACAGAGACGACACATAGGACTTCTATCTACCAAACACGATAGACATCACACTCAACCTGAGTTGTCACTGCTGTCCTTGTAGCTGCTGATGTTCTTCATCCGAAAGATATTCTCAGTCTCTTTCACACTCATCCACCTAAAAATGTTGGTTCCCACGGGGGTGAGACAATTGAAAATTGCCCCAGCGAGAGATATAACTCTCCGCCAGAAACATCATTATTGTAGTTTAATTAATATAAAACTGAGCAGAGGATAAGCAGTTTAGATCATTCTCATCTTTTAAAGTATTACACCTATCTATGATTGAACAGTAATTCATCTATTCTCTTTATAAGAAATAGAAAGAACATGTATAACATTTATCTACCATACATTTTCAACATCTCAAGCTTTGCGCATGTCATTCATTATTCTGATGTGTCACCCATGATTCATTCTTGTTTCTATTTGTTGGCCTTAGCCAATCTGCTAAACAAGTATTCACTTATGCCAGACATGTGATTATATAAATCATCATGTCTTATTCAAGCATTAAACTATATCAACCAGGTATAAATGTTTCAGGCATTGGACTATACCAATCCTGATTACACATCCAGGCATTGGACTTTAACCAAACCTAATTACAGGCATTAAGCCTCTGTCAGGTATTTCTAATTATAGAGGCATGGATAGCATGCGAAACATAACTATCAACATGAGATATCTAGCATCATGATTATAATCAACAGTAGCAGTAAGATATCAACATAAGCATGACCATTGTATGTACACAATTACAGTCTTATGCATATCCACAACATAAGTATAATTACTATCTCTTAGTTGCACTAAGCATCATCTTTATGTAAAGAGAACAAACATGGGTTATCATTCAATGTGAAGCGTCATGTATAACCCTAAACAGATATGCTATACGGCTGTATTACATCTTTTATTATGTCCTGAGGAAATTGAGGATACCACTCAAAATCCAACTGACCACTGCTAAGTCGAAATCAGTGCCATACAAGATCTAGGAAGAGCCGGACTCCTAAGATCTTCTCCGCCCCCGGTCAGTACGGGTCCGCCACAGTGACACAAAAGGTCAAGCTGCTAACAGCCTAGTCCGTCCTTGGTACAGGTCACGACACTAGTGAAAGAGGTGGGCACGCATACCCTACCATCTGAGGTACAACCACAGTTGTCCTCTAATATCATCACATATATAATCACTGAGACACGACCGCAGTTGTTCTCAAGCTAAGGGCCAGGTATGACCACAGTCATCCTCCCTAAACACTTGAATTCAGGATGACAAGCACCTCGCATACTCATCAGTATGCGCTCCGAGTTTCCCTTAGGAATACTCGTTTCACCATCTGGAAAGTTCTGACACTCAGATGGATCTATGGGACAGGACACTACATGATTAGAGTTGCACTTGATTAGTTATGCCAATTGGGTGAATTAAGGCTGCATCAAACAAGTGGACATACAAACCCTAATTCACTTCTAGTAAGCATATAAATATCAAAACCTGAAAAGATATAAAACATATGAAACACAATTTCTCATCTCATCATCACATGGTAATATTCACTTGCCATTCATGAGACTACACCAGTCATCATGCTATCACAGGATATAAATCCTTTTCACAATATTACAGGGTATCAACCCTTATCAACATAAGAGGAATACACCTCATTCAGGGCTCAATAATGCCCATGAAACATCTTGTTACTTCTTACTAAGTAACATCTAACCATATGGCTCACAAGGCCATTAAACATTTTGTCACCTCTCACTAGGCAACAATAACATATTAACTCATGTAATATAATAGTAACACCACTATTTCCTCCACAGGGTTAGGGTTTACTATTCACATCAATTAGGGTTTCATGTTCATTTTATCAATCCAACCCTAATATATTGTTCCATACA
The DNA here is from genome assembly GCA_963693085.1 of Alisma plantago-aquatica. Classification (NCBI taxonomy): domain Eukaryota; kingdom Viridiplantae; phylum Streptophyta; class Magnoliopsida; order Alismatales; family Alismataceae; genus Alisma; species Alisma plantago-aquatica. Next base: position 1,304,621,751 of record OY856411.1, read on the forward strand.
TTTAGGAGCATCCATCGACATTCCAAGTATTTAATATTCTTATCATTTATCATTAAATGATCATCAACACAAGGTATGAGTTTATCTCTCATCATTATCATGGTATGATTACATCATACTCATTTTAGCTTACTTATCAAGTATGTTAAACTCATTACATTTCATTGTGACAATTTACATAACACTCTCCTTGTGTATCTTATCTAAAAATATTGGATTTGAGATGCATCAAGGTATATCAACCCTGAAATGCTAAATGTGATATCTATCATGTCTCAATGTATCACTTCCCTCATCACTTCTATCTTACATGAGTTTATTAACTTATCTTATAATAAGGAATTTCACATCTTAATACTTTCATCCACCAACCTATCACCTTTACCATGAGGTGCATAGATCACACACAAGGATTGTCCAACTATCTTCAATGATATGGACTCATCTCAAATTAAGGCATTGCTTGTTATAAGGTTGCCGATAGTAAACCACTTGAGATATTTCATCATTATAGGGTATTACTCATTATTTCATCATTAAGGTTTACTCATATCATTACCCAGACATTAGGGTTATGATTTATCATCATATTGCCCATGATTAGAATTCCATGCACTATAGCCCAAATTTAGGGTTTTACATAGCTTTACTCTGTGTTAGGTTTAAGGTTTCATATTACATCGCCCTCAATTAGGGTTTCACATGGAATCATCCTCAATTAGAGTTTCTCAGGGAATCACCCTCAATTAGGGTTTCACTAATCATCCCAATTAGGGTTTCATTCAATTACCCATAAATTAGGGATTCATTATTCCTCCAATTAGGGTTTGGTATTTCATTACCTTAAATTAGAGTTACCCAAGTCATTACCCTTAATTAGGGTTACACTATTACCCTTAATTAGGGTTACACTATTACCCTAGATTAGGGTTTTACTCAGAATTTCCCTAAATCAGGGTTAGGGTTCGTTAACCTTCTCAATTAGGGTTTCTTGATCTCTTTACTAAGGATACTACCCTAAATCACCATATGAATCATACTCATGTATGAATTCATTTCTATCATTCTCTCCACTTGATTTGGTTACATCAACCATCTGATCAAATACAAACAACTATGTTTGACATAGTATACCGAGTTATTGCTTCCATAAACAATTAGGGTTTGCTTAATTGAATAGCCTTCCACTCACGATTCCTTGGGAGTTAATCCCTCAAATTTGGTGAGTCATTATACCACATCATTAGGAACAGTAATACCAAACATTCAACCCTTGTTCAATGCATTCAAATGGTCTTGAGACCGTTTACTCAAAAAGGTCAATTAAATCAGATTGAAAATCAGCACTTAATTCAATTAGGTTTCCCTAATTGATTAGGCTTCAACTCACGATTCCTTAGGAGTTAATCCCTAAAATTTGGAGGGTCATTAACCAACATCATTATAAACAGGAATCCAAAACGGTAAATGCTTGGTCAACACACTCAAACGGTCTTGAAACCGTTTTCCCAAACAGGTCAAGTTGATCAGGTTGAAAATCAGCATTTAATTCAATTCGATTTATCTAATTGATTGGCCTTCAACTCACGATTCCTTTGGAGTTCACCCCTAAACTTTGAAGGGTCATTAGCCTACATAATTAGGAACAATATTCCCAAACGTTCAACGCTTGTTCAACCATATCAAACGGTCTTGAAACCGTTTTCCCTAAAATGGTTTTCTGAAACCGCATAGCCAATCAATTTAAAACGATTTGGAATAGATATCAAGACCATTTGGCTTGGTACTTTTCTTTGGATAAACATCTAGGATGATTTCATCATCCCCTTCCTTCGAACAACCAAGAACAGCAACCGTTCTTGATGGAAATTGCAGCAAGGAAACAAGTATGTATCAAATTGAAGAAAACAATCAACAAAGCATAATTGATTGATGCAATAGCAATGATTAAGGGTTTGAGTTATAAAACCCGCCTCCAATTGAGCTCCAAAGCTTCAAGATCACGCCATTAATGGTGGATGAAGCTCTAGCAACTCCCCCTAAGCTCGTCCTCAAGCTTTTGGATGAAAAAGTTGGCTAGGGTTGAAGAGGAGATCCAAATAAGAAGAAATCAATGATTTATTTTTGATTTCCACCATGGCATCAAGGAGAACGAAGGTCAAGGACCTTACCAACAGGTTGGGGTCGTCCTCCTTCTCCTCCACAGCTCCTTAGTCGTTTTCCAAGCAAGGGTAAAGAAAAGAATCCGAAATAGCCTTTGTTTTGTCTTGGTAAAGGTACTTTTATAAGAAAATTGATGAGAGAGAAAATGCATTATTAAAATGCATTAAATTCCAAAAATATGGCCGCCTCTTCCCCCTAAAATTCCCCTCAAAATCCTTAAGGACGAGTCTATCTTAATTGCCTCTTATTCCTCTTCATTATCCATCATTTAAAGAAAATCAAATTAAGCACCTTAATACTTATTATATTAATATCCATATGTGAGTGGGTTTTCTTTTCCTTATAATAATGGTGAGTGGAATTTCACCTTCTTAGGATATTTTCGTTCCTTATCTTAGAAAAAGAACGTCCATCCTTATTCAAAATCAACCAATAACATTTTGGTTGAAGGCCCTTTAATTAATACATTCATTTTTGCCCTAATTTGAATTAGGGTTTCACTTATGATTAAATCTTGATTATTTTAATATCAAGATTCTCTCTCCTCCAACTTAATTCAAATGAGGCACCCCTCTCATTTTATTTGCTCTACATGATGCCAAGGAACATTAAGGACCTTATTGAAGTGGTAATTTGCATATTGAACCCTAGGTTTTGGGTAAATTGCACATTACACCAAAACTAGGTTTTCATGCACATACATTGTTTTATCAGATCTTTCTTGGTATTCCGGCTTCCATAAGCCATACCTCAGCATCATCTTTACTCTCATGATGATTCAAAACATGAGAAACATATTATCATGCACAATTTGCACTTCAACCCCTCAACTTGGGTAATTTGCACTTTAGTCCAAAACAGGCAAAACATTGATTTCAACAATGTTCAAAAAGGACTAGAATTGCAATATAAGTTCCTCTTGAACCCTAATTACCTTTCACAAGATAAGATTAAGCATTTAATCATATTTCTTAATCAAAACACCTAGGGTTAAAGTATAACCCAGGTCAGGGGTGTTACAATTTTTATATATATATATATATATATATATATATATATATATATATATATATATATATATATGTATATACTATATATATGTATATGTATATACTATATATATATATATATATATATATATATATATATATATACTATATATATATACATATATACATATGTATATGTATGTATATGTATACATATGTATATACAATATATATATATATATATATATATATATATATATATATATGTATATGTATACATATGTAATACAATATATATATATATATATAGTCAAGCTAGAATACACTCGAGTGTACATATCGCACAGTTACACTCAAATGTGTTTGCATATCAAGACTATTTTTTGTATATGTATATATATATATACATATATATATATATATATATATATATATATATATATATATATATATATATATATACACATACTCGAGTGTACATATCGCACGGTTACACACACATATGTATATGTATATATATATATATATATATATATATATATATATATATATACATATGTATATATATGTATATGTATACATATGTGTGTGTATATATATATATATATATATATATATATATATATATAGAGAGAGAGAGAGAGAGAGAGAGAGAGAGAGTCAGGATACAATACACTCAAGTGTATCCGGAGCGGAATACACTCAAGTAGTTTTTCATGATGCAATATTTTTTTTGAAAATCTAATCCATTTATCTTCTTAAACATCTCGTGAACAACTCATACACAAAATTTAAGCACATTTGGATATGTATAGCTCATGTTATGAAGACCACAAAAATTATGCATTTCAAATTAGTTTCGCGCGTCGATTTTGTTGCCCTTGGATTAGTGACTTACACTCATCCAAATGGACTCAAAATTTGTTTGTAGCCTAGTTATAGTATGACGGTGAAGATCAATGGTTTACATTTTGCAAAAAATAGTCTTGATATGCAAACACACTTGAGTGTATTCGTGCGATCCGTACACTCGAGTGTATTCTAGCCTGACTCTCTCTCTCTCTCTCTATGTATATATATATATATATATATATATATATATATAGTCAGGCTAGAGTACACTCGAGTGTACATATCGCACGGTTACACTCAAATGTGTTTGCATATCAAGACTATTTTTTTCAAGATGTAAACTATTGATCTTCATTGTCATGCTATAATTAGGCTACATACAAATTTTTAGCCCATTTGGATGAGTGTAAGTCACTCATCTGAGGGCAACAAAATCGACACACGAAACTAATTTGAAATCCATAATTTTTGTGATCTTTATAGCATGGCCTATAAATATCCAAATGTGCTCAAATTGTTTATATGAGTTATTCACAAGATGATTATGAAGATTAACGGATTAGATTTTTTGAAAAAAAATATTGCATCATGAAAAACTACTTGAGTGTATTCTGCTCCGAATACACTCGAGTGTATTCTAACCTGACTCTCTCTGTCTCTCTCTCTCTCTCTCTATCTCTCTCTATCTCTCTCTCTCTCTCTCTCTCTCTCTCTATATATATATATATATATATATATATATATATTAAAGGTTATATATTCACTACCTGTATGGGTAACTAGCTTTTATTACCCATAGATCTATTTTGTAATAGGAAGGCACTTAATTGTAATGAGACAACAAAAATTATAATACAAAGACTCATTTTGTAAATACAACGTGAAATTTTTATTTTCCCTCTCAAAATAGTAAAAAGGATATTTATGAGATGAGTTTGTGTAGTATTACAAAACAAGTCCTTGTAATAGAATTTTGGTCATCCCATTCCAATGTTGGTTGTGTCATCTCAAATATGTACCTTCCTATTATAAAATGAATGCACGAGTAACTAATCTTAGTTTCCCGCATGAGTAGTGATTGAATGGCCTATGTGAAACTATTTCACAATTGATATATGCATGTGGGTGTTTCAATGACAAAATAACTCATTCCATAGATATATTAAGTTTTACATTTAACCTGTTGTCTTTTAGTGGTTGGATAAAGGAGAGAAAATATGAGGAAAGAACAAAGATGAAGCAATAAACAAATTGGAAAGAAATAGATGAAGAGATAAAAAGAGTGTTGTTGTCATATCTTTTTGGGTATAATATTAATTAAGCAATGTGTAGCAGCCTCTACATAGGGGTTAGAGTACTTTTTCAAGGTTATGTATAGTCATCAAACTCTAACTATCGAATCTTCATCGTGAATGCAAGGTCAGCTGCATCAATTCAACATAATCTCTCATAGTTACAATAGAATATATATATATATACATATATCTTTATATATGTATATATATATACATATACATATATATATATATATCTGTGTGTGTGTGTGTGTCTGTGTGTTTGTGTATGTGTCTCTGTGTGTGTGTATGTTTGTGTATATATGTGAAATATGAAGAAAGAGAGAGAGAGGCAGACTATAATACACACAAGTGTAGTGAAGATGCAATACACTCAAGCTATTTTGTACCTTATAAATTTTATTTTAAAAATTCAAACTATTGAACTTCTTAAATATAAAATGAATAGTCTACAGACAAAATATGAGTTTTTTTTAATTGACATATATTTAATCCATTTTAGATATGTTATGTTGCTTATGTAATTTAACTTTAGATCTATGTTTTATAGCAAACTTACTTCTGTGTGATGCGTGTTCCTTAAGAGAAGATTCAGAATGCTACATTTTTTATTCTAAATAAAAAAAGTAAATCTCTTGAAAAATATTACTATTTTAAGGAAACTTCTTGCAACGATACTCTCATAAATACTCTATCCTTCATTGCTTTTTATGACCACATCTTGTATCTCAAAGACAGCCTATTCAAATCATACAATGACCCCAAAATTCAACAGCCACGGGGCAATAGTCAACAAATCCACTACATTTGTTTCTCATATGGGCCTTAACTCAAGTCTTGTTAAAAGATTATTGGAGAACTAAATGCCACAAAAAATCCACATTCTCCTATAGTTGATAAGGAATAATAAAATCCATCTAGGACATATTGTTTCTTCAAAGGGTTTTGTAGTCCAAGAATATGTTATCTTTACTTGAAAAGTGATGAAACTATATCCCATACTTTCTTTGATTCCCCTCTCTTCTTGATTTTATTGACCATTTCTTTCACAATCAAAATAGTAAGTTCAATAGTAGTGTGAATTGGTTCATCCACTCAATCAACAATAAAAAATCTAGTATTGATTCCAATATTAAATGCAAAATTGATCCAATTGGTGCCAAAATTATGTAGAGTATTTAGTTGACTATAAGAAACATTCTTTTAAAGAATATACGTAATTCACATCAGCATATTATAAGTCAAATCAATGATGATTTCTCATATTGGTCTGTATTTTGATGAATGGTGATGCCTCGTTTACACATAAGAAAAAGACTCCTGATGACGTTCACGGTCTCTCAGGATGATGAGATATTCTCACCATCAGGCTTTCTCAAATTTGAAGCTATGGAGAACAAGGAGATAAACTCTCCATGGGATCCATAATCTCCTATGATTGGGTTTTTCCTAGATATGGGATGTTTTATGGGAGCCCACCACATTCAAATTTTGAATAATAGTTGCTACTCATCATCCCTAGTATGTCATATTTTTGTGGGTATGTATTATATTAGAGTCCCACACATTTATGCATGGCTAACACTCCTTATAATTTCGGGTGCTTTCTTTTTTGGCTATTATCATATATGTATTAGCATTTGCTGATTTAGTTTGGACATTTGAATGAATGATTGCATGGTTTTTCATTTTTATACTTGTGAATTCACATGCTTTGCATGTCACTCTTGTGTATATATGATGGACAAATTAATGAAAGAATGGTTACAATGCCTCTATAGTGGTTAGGAAACAAAATTGTATTACCCCCACCTATAAAATTGGTGAACAAAAACTGTATCATTCTAATCAATTTAGTCTTAACTTTTTGTTTATGTATCGTCACACCACATATTATCACCATGCTCCTCCATTTGGTTGAACATGTATGGTTGTTCATTTTAATCATGAGGTTTGATCATCTCAGTTCTTTTTTTTATTTGTCCCTTCGTATGGAACTCAATCTATATGAGCTCTCTTTTAATTGATAAATAATTAGATACAACTCAATAATTTTTTGAAGACACATTATTGCATTCACATACCAATTAATTAATCAAATTGTATACCTTTCTTCATTTAGTGGTTCCATGTATGAGTTTGGTTAATCCTTAGGATGACCTCTCAGGGACAAACATAGGGATAAAGGTACATCTAGAACCAATTTAATTATAATAGCTAATCAAATTTCCAAAACAAGATGTCATCCATTTTTGGAGAAATGGAAAGACATATTGTAAATTTTCATAAGTAAAGTTGAAGAAACTACTGATAAATTTACCAAAAGAAAAGCAACAACCAAAATTAGAAAGTTAGGGTCTAAAATAGGACTCTCAGTCCAACTTTCTAGAAAATACTGCATGAGAGTACTATAATGCATGGCTATTAAGTGTAAATAAAAATAAAATCATATATTTTAGTTATGAATTAATAGTTAAAATGAAATCTATTATTAAGTTAGTGCAAAACATGTCTGAGCTAATAACATGTCCTACCTATGTGCTAATTATTAATATCAAGTAGATTTATATGCTTTGTCCTCCTATACGAAGATCCTAACATCGGGTCACCCATTATCCCAGTTGAGGGAAAGAATAAAGGGCATGTTTGATTTTCTAAGCTTCTATGGACTTTGCACTTTATATATTCGTGATATAAAAGTAGAAACAAATTGAATGGATACTCATATGGTTTTGTGTAACATTATCACTTTCCTTTTTCTGTTAGTTGTTTTAAAGAAGACATTAGTTGGTTTTGTAAACATTATGGACCACGACATTGCTATATTTTGTTCATGTTTGATACAAAATTTAATCCAGTTCAGAAAAAAAATCCCCACATAATATTGTGTTTAGTCCATTGATAACTAAGTTATCTTTGGATACATCTTCTGAACATGAAGCACTATCATTATCATGAACTTAAAACACTAATTTCAAGATCCATGAATAAGTTTCATAGAATCACAACATGAAATTGTACACATTCCATTTCACAATGGAAATAATATTGACTTTAGCATGAATCATTTTACATGAAATGTTTTAATGGTCATACTTTGTTAGGATAGTCCAAATTTGACCATTTTCAAATAATAAAACACTTTGAATATCTTAAATCAAAACAACATATCAACTGAATAGTTATGTTTTAAGAGTTTTTCTCAATGATAAAAAAATAGATTTAAAAAATATACAAAAGAATGAAATATCTTTCACAACAGTTTAATGTAAGAATGATTCCATAAGGAATAAGCCAATACTTATTTTCAATTAGAACAAGGGAACATTGACAATCTAGCATAGAAATTCTAGATATACATATCCTTCAAATATGTACTAACAATCTTCATCATCCATCTTATTGCCATATCACCTGGTAGTTAGTTTTGGTGCTTACTGAATAGAAGCACTATCCTAACTCATGAGTTGTAGTATAAAAAAAAAAGAGAATCAACACCATATGCACCACTTTAAGCACATCGTGTTCAGAAAACAAATAAACTTTATCAATGAATGGTCTTACGACAATGCAATTGTACATACAATTACTCTACTTTGATGCATATGTTCATGATTTTAGTTGAATTTCTTAATAATAGGATTAGTCCACCAACATAAATATTTAGATATCATTCCCTCAAATTTTTTGATCAATTATATGTATTCATAACCCACAAAGAAATTCTCTATAAATCAAATGTTAAGAAAATCACATAAAGAAAAATTTAAGATAACCAATATTGGTGCACTAATTCTTATGAATCAAATTCTAAAACATGAATGAGAAGAACTAATATGTTGAGACTACATTAATAAACCTAGTTGAAGTATTCAATTAAAAATACATGAATGATGAGATAGAGACTTTGTAAACCATACTAAAAATGTTCAACACAATAGCAAAAATTGTTTGAGGAAGCTTGATAGTTTCTTATTCCTTAGGTTGACTAATTAAGGAAAGCCTTGACAAGCTGATATTTGAAACGGACAAGTTAAATTTTAAGATTTAAACAAAATTTTGTTCAATGAATAAGTCAAGGGAGTGAAAGCAAGATCATTTCGATCATTGTCAAGGAGTAACACTATAAATGCCTATTATCCCTACGATAATAGCATATATTGATTATTTTCTTCCAGACATCTCGACCTATGGACTTTCAATCCATCATTATATGTATTTCCTTAAGAGATCTACATGAGGAATCATATTTTGTTAATAATGACTCCATAGGAGCGTTTCTCATTTAAATGACATATGGGTACCAAAATGAAAAGGTAGTAGGCATTTTGTAGAGAAAAATGATTTGAAAAGCATTCAACTTGTGTTTATAATCTTGCATTGTAAAGACTAGGTGTTAAAATATCACGATATAGTGGCACTCGAGTGATAAAGTTGATGTTGTATGACCGAGAGGTCACTAGTTTGAAACCCCCTGGCAACGGGATGAGTGAATTGCCATTTTTTTCTTTTACAAAATATCACACATTAATAGTGAGCCTATGATCGCACATCTAAGATGTGGATATATGCTAGGTTACAAAGATGAAATAATCAAAGTAAAAGACCACTTTTTCTTGGCATTGACTATGTTGGTAGAATATTTCAAATAGAAAAATAGAACATGCAAAAATATATAGTGTGCGATTATACACTATAGACATGTTAAACGATCATGAATTAAGCATGAGATCCAAAAGCCCACATTTAATGTTTTAATTTTGGCAAATTTATATGATCAAAATGTCAAACTCAAAAAAATCCTTGGAATTGACTAAGTAGATACAAACATTAACCATGTGTGTATTACACAAATCTCATAAGTTAATCATGGGTTAAGCATGGGTCCATACTCCCCACATCTAAGGATTAGATATAGGAAATGTCAAAAGATTAAATGGATACTGACAAAATTGTTCATGTTCGGCCTGCATTACATGGAAACAATATTTTAAATTCAATCATATAGGTTTGCTGGAATACATATACAAAAATAGACGTATTTTGTTCCTTTCAAATATTTTGTGAAACTTTCCTCTCAAACATGTGTTTAAAAGTGACTTATTTTCATTTTTAAGATATAAGAATAAAATAAAAAATCAAAGTAGAATCTATTCAAATCATATGCATAATAAGCTCAAATGAACCATAGGTTATTAATGTCTTGTATTATACTGAGCAGAAATAGTGCCACCAAAACCATAACGCCTTCATCATGAGCCTAGATATTTAAGATCATATGGTTCTGAATAAATACATTCAGCTGGGAACGCCCATGAGAATCCCAAACTGTGTAGAATGTGAATTATATCCTAGTCAATGTAAATATTAAAAAAAATTGTAACATTTGTTGCAAGCCTTTTGAACATTCATGATAAAGCACACAATGCAACATATACTTCATCCATAATATGCAGCCATTGTGCTCAAAACCACAAGAAACAACAAAATAAGTGTGGTAAATTATAGGGCTTGCATTAGTTCAAAAATCAGTTCTTAAAGGTAATCACAAATGGACAATAAATGTATGACTTTCCAACATTTCAATAGAGGTCGGTTTCAACATTCATGCTTGGAAGTAACAGTGTATCGGTCTAGGTTGTAAATGTCATGTGAAGTACCATGTATGAAGGGAGAGAAGAGAAGCACAAATTGAACTGGTTGGCGCATACCTTCATTTTTTAAAGTGCCAATGAACATCTAACATATCTTCCTTCCGGATGACATCTTTTGTAGCCATCCTCTATTTCTCTTTCTGTGTCTCCTAATCGCAACCATTAATATATCCAAAAATCCACCCCTAAAAATAATTAAATGGATAGTTACACAGCTGAGATGAATGGAACACGTCGGTGACAGACAAACGGGGACATGATTTGGACCCCCTTCCTTCCTTCTTAGTGTTGCAGCCCAATGCACAGTCACATTTATTCTCAACAGACTTAACACTGCAATAATTAATGTTTCCTTAAGTAAAATGCTAAACAAATACAATGAATCTACAAGAATTCGTTAATATTGTTACTCGTTTGGTGCTGTTTTATGAGGCAGAGGTTTCCTTTGCATAAGCATCACTTAATTTTTTTTCCATCAATGCACGGACTTCATAATCACGTCAAACTCGCCCTTCATTGCATCTGTATTCAAACTTAATTGGTATAAGAAAGAGAGTGCAATTAAAATTTCAAAGTAAGAAAAGTATCCGCAACATTTATTTGAATGTACCAGAAGCTAGTGTGGTCATCAAGTTGCTCATCTTAGACGCCTGAGACAGAAAGAGCAGACGAGATGAGGTTGAGTGTGGCTTGATGAAGATCGACTAGAGACCATTATCTCGGCCAAGCAGATTGTGTTTTTGCCGAAGGAAGGTGCAGTGGCAAAGAAAACCCTGAGCAGATAATGGTTATTGGACTTGCGAGGTGTGGTGTGCTCTATATCGCTGACTGGATAAGTGAGTCAAAGACATTAGCCATGGAAGATTATTTGCCGAAGAACACAACTAGCCCTACTAAGATAACTGCAACGGCGCCCCTGAAGATGATTTATTCCGTAGGGTTTGCATACGTGGTTGGCTTCAAAGCCATAAAAAATGACGATGAGGCATCTAATAATCTGATCAATGATCCTTAAAATACGTAGGTGGCCATGACTCCTGCAGTGTTACTGCAGATGTTGTGGTTTTGGATCTGGATGTTGCAGACACCTGCTGGAGGGTGGAAGAATTAGTTGACGTGTTAAGCGGTAATGAGTGATCAGTGTGCAGAGCGGTTAAACTTTGACTCAATCCAATAATATAAGAGTCCAGCTACCTACAAAGATTAAACAACATCCGTAATAGTCCAACTCCTTCACGTAACCACAAGGACAGAAACGAGTCTTTAATTTGCATTTAGTAGAGTACAATAGTAGATAAATAAGGAGTATTTTTATAAATAAAAAGAGAGTATAATTTTACCTTAGAATCAAGCTGGAGGTGAACACACAAAACTGTTAGATGGTAGACGTATCACCAATGTATATGATGCTTCTAGCTGTATCTATCAACTAATGGTACCACTTTCGTACCTTCTGTAATTAAGTATCAAATCGTGCGTAGTAGTTTGTGAATCGCGGACATGACCAGCTCATGAAACCTTGAAAATCGTAAACCGGAAATTGGTACACGACGCGCAGGGGGGATGACGCTCGTTTTGACGCGCCCCTCCTGCCGCCTGTGACCTTGGTTGATGGGGCCCGTTGGCAGGTGAGTTTGGGTGGGTGCAGGTGGTTTTGTAAGGATGAGGTGGCAGGGGTAGGTAAAAAACTGATTTGATAGTTTTTTTAGAGAGATTTAGGTGGAAATATAAAGAAAAAATTATTTTATTTGTTACGAAAAATGCAATCCAACAAGACTAATATTTAATATATTTTTAACAAAATAATATACATAAATATTAGAAACGGACACATTCAAATAAAAGTGGGCGCGTTGAGGAAGTGGGGCATTCAAGCAAAAGTGGCACATTCAAACAAAAATGGGCTCATTCAAGTAAAAGTAGGTGCATTAATGCAATAATGGACACATTCAAGTAAAAATAGACGCATTGAGGAGGGACGTAGTGAGCGCATTCAAGTAAAAGTGGGCGCATTCAAGTAAACTGGGCGCATTCAAGTAAAATTGGACGTATTTAAGTAAAAGTGGGCACAATCAAGCAAAAGTGGGCGCATTCAAGCAAAACTGGACGCATTTAAGTAATGTGGGTGCAATCAAGTAAAAGTGAGCGCGTTCAAGCAAAAGTGGGCGCAATCAAGAAAAATTGGGCGCATTCAAGCAAACGTGGGCGCATTCAAGTAAAAGTGGACGCAATCAAGCAAAAGTGGGTGCATTCAAGCAAAATTGGGCAAATTAAGGGATATAATGCCCATTCAAATAAAAGTACGCGCAAAAAGTGGGCACATTCAAGTAAAAGTGGGCACAATCAAGCAAAACTGGACGCATTCGAGCAAACATGGGCGCATTTAAGTAATAGTGGGCACAATAAAGCAAAATTGGGCACATTCAAGCAAACATGTGCGCATTTAAATAATAGTGGGCGCAATCAAGTAAAAGTGGGTGTATTCAAGTAAAAGTGGCACAATCAAGCAAAAGTGGGCACATTCAAACAAAAGTGGGCGCATTAAGGGCTATAGTTGGCACATTTATACAAAAGTGGGCGCATTCAAGCAATAATTGGTGCATTTTGGACAATAGTGGGAGTATTCAAGCAAAATAGGGTGCATTGAGGAGGGAAGTAGTGGGCGCATTCAAATAAAAGTAGGCATATTTAAATAGTATAGTGGGTGCATTCAAGCAAAACTGGGCGCATTAAGGCATATAGTGAGCGCGATAACAATAGTAGTATGCATATTTGTATACATATTTTTTTTCTTTTAAAAATATGTCAATATGGGTATCATTAGAAAGTATTTTTTGTAAGCATTCTAATGCATTTTATTTATTAAAAAAATTCTTTATATTTTGAAAGTTATGCCCAAAACAAAAAAGTGTAAAAATAAAAATAAAAAACTGCCAACAGCCAGCCTGACCGAATGGCAGGCCGTGACGTGGCAGGGACAGGAGTGGCAGAGGTGTTAGAGGAGCAGGGTGCAGTTAGGGATGAGCATCGGGCCGGGTTATACCGGGTTTTGCCTGTCCCAAACCCAAACCCAGATTTTAAAGCGGGCCACGGGCCGGGTTCGGGCCCGGATAAAATTGAAAAATGTCAGCCCATACCCGGCCCATATAAGAATGCTAGGTTTCGGACCGGATTCGGGTTTGCCCATATAACATCGAATGAGCATACCAAATTTTGCTAGATCTAACTTGCTAACATGAAAACCGAATTACTATGATATGTATTTTGTGATAAACCTTCAAAAGAATGTATATACACTATATTGAAAGAGTAACAAATCATTTTCTGGTACATATGAATGTACGAGAAGTAAAAAATCAATGGAGTCCACAATATTGTGCCTTTTTGCCTCCTCATCCTATATGTATATACAATGAAATAGGTTTTGGAAGGACAAAAGATCATTTGTCTCCTACATGTGGGCATATGAGTAAAAAGATGAGCATAATCTACTATGCATTGAGCAAAAGATCATTCGTCTCCTATATGTGGACACAATGAGATCAAAATAAAGAAATCAAGTATGTCTATTCATGTCAATGATGGTTATCTTACTAGTATGAATTCATTAATCATGTTGATTGATTGCATAGTATCCATGTTGCCATTGGTTAGGTACATACTACATATTGCATCAAGAAATTTGTATGTTTTTCTTTTAAGACAAAGATAGATGTACATGTATATAATGTACATAAAATATAATCTGGGTATTCAGGTTTTCGGGCCTGGGTTTACCTCTACCCGTACCCGGCCCAAATAAAATATGAGTTTAAATTTTAGGCCCGGCCCACCCATATTGTAAACCGAGTTTGGGTCTGGATTGGGTTATGCGGGCTGGGTCGCGGGTCGGATCGGGCCGGCCCAACCCGATGCTCATCCCTAGGTACAGTGGACATGGTGGTATTCAACGCGTCAAACCCCGTGTCACAGCGGGTCACGCGTTCCGAAAGTTAAGCTCTGTCAAAACCACAGTTTCCCTGTAGGTATTGCCACATACTCATACCACCACTTGTCGCACCCTAGAATCATGATATCGGCTGACTGTTTTTCGTGGAATCATATCGTCGGCTGGTTATTTGCTATTGAATCATGTCGTCGGCTGAGTATTTGTTGGGAAATCAGTAATGACGATCTTCCAAGATGGAGGAAGTCAGGAAGCAACCAAAAAGGTTGGACAGAATCATGGTTGCGTCTTCTAGTCTCTATTTTTAAAAAAAACTGTTTATTGTATTTCCTATATTAATTTACGCATCAGTTCTTAGCTCACATGACTCTAATAACAACTGTGTTTTGAGCCAACCAATAAAAGGTAAAACTTCTACATTAATCATCATTTCTCTCTTGTATTTCTGTAACCACTGGCATGTAGTTTTATATAAAAGTTTGAGAATCTCTAGCAGAATCTTCTACTCTCTATCTTGCATGTATATTATATAGGAAAAAAATTAAAATACTATATTTTGATAGAAAAGTATTCCGGATATAGCACACTTTTAAAAATAATTTTTAAAAATAATTCTCAACATAGCATACTTTAGTGAGAATATTTCACTTGACCTGGGATTTTATACATAAAGGAGGTGAAACGTCATCTATTTTGGGGCTTTTGATAAGGAAAAAAAAGAGTGAAAATAATAAAACAAGTGTTGTTTTCACCTCCATGTTGGGGTGAAAGCCCCAATTGTTCCGACGCTTTTACTCTTTTCTTTATTTTTCTTTAAATTTTTATTAATGCTTTAAAATGAATGGCGTTTTTACATCTTGGACTTTAAACACATCAATTCAAGTGGCGTTTTCAGACTAAAATAGGTTATCTTGAGAATTATTTTTAAAAAGGTGTAATATCTAGAATATTTTTTGTGAAAGTATGCTATTTTGGATTTTATTCCTTTATATATGAGTTTAAACCCGGATGGCTAGGTTGCGCGTTGTTTGTTCACCCAGTTGTTACCCGGCTTGAACGCACCGCATGCATCAATCAGCGTAGAGCCCCAAGTAAACGTTAGTTACCAGCACGGCAAGCACAAAGCCAGTAGAAAACAAAATTGTCCAATGTCAAACCATCCATTTATATGACGAACGTGTCATAAGCCTAAATGTCAACTATGTCGTGGTCTGCCATATGAGACCGCAATTGATTTTGCACTATTGTTGCTATAAACGCATATATCTGAAATTTACTATTGAACTATAACATATGACTGACTTGGCCACCCTTTCTATGGAAGACGTGCTTACCTACAACCATAATCAGCTGGTCTTCTTCCATCAGTCTGCCTTTTCTAAGAAAGCATCTGGGGAAAATGATATGTTACTATCTAGCCAAAGAAGCAACCAAATCTCACTGAGGCTGGACCAGGTTCCTTGCTCCTACTCAGGGGTTATATTTTAATCGAAAATCCTATCGTGGCATGTTGATACCCTCACGCGTTTCTGACGTAGGCTGGTAAGAGGTATTACTGCTAGGCTGGGGTGGTCTTCCCAGCCAGGGGCTCCATTTTTTTTTGCCACATGGCATAGTTGTAGAAAAATTAGCACAAAAATGAAAAACATGAATAACTTTTGATCAATAATAAATTTTTTGACAAAATAAAAACTATTAGACTCATTATAAAAAATTTAATCTAACAAGACCAATATTGATATACTTTGAAAAAATAATATCTATGCCTTTTTACAAATATTGGGCGCATTATGTAAAAATTTGTGTTCTTTTATTGTTATGCACAACATTTGAAAAGTAGGCGCATTCACACTATAACTGACGCATTAACACCATAATTGGGCACTTTTCTACAAATATTATGTGCATTATCTTAAGATTTATGCTAATTTACTATTTATGCACAACATCTAAGTACACACATTCAGACTCATGATTGGGCGCATTCACACTATAATTGGGCACATTCAATTAAAAGTTGGCACATTCAATCAAAAGTGGTGCATTCAATAAAAAATGGGCGCATTAAGGGCATTGCTATGCACATTCATTCAAAAGTAGGTGCATTTAACCAAAAGTGGGCGCATTCAGGGCAATAGTAGGCACATTCATTCAAAAGTGGGTGCATTCAATCAAAAGTGGGCGCATTCAATCAAAATTGGGCGCATTGAGGGCATTACTACGCATATTCAATCAAAAGTGGGCACACTCAGGGTAATAGTTTGCGCATACATTCAAAAGTGGGCATATTTAACCAAAAGTGGGCACATTCAGGGCAATAGTGGGCGCATTCAATCAAAAGTGGGCACATTCAATCAAAACTGGACGCAGTGAGGGAAGTATTGGGCGTATTCCATCAAAAGTGGATGCATTCAGGGCAATAATGTGCGCACACATTCAAAAGTGGGTACATTTAACTAAAAGTGGGCGCATTCAGGGCAATAGTGTGTGTATTCATTCAAAAGTAGGCACAGTCAATCAAAAGTGGACGCATTCAATCAAAATTGGGTGCATTGAGGGCATTACTAGGTGTATTCAATTAAAAGTGGGGGCATATAGGGAAATAGTGTGCACATACATTCAAAAATAGGCGCATTTAACCAAAAGTAGACGCATTCAGAGAAATAGTGTGTGTATTTATTCAAAAGTGGGTGCATTCAATCAAAAGTGTGCGCATTCAAATAAAATTGGATGCATTGAGGGCATTACTAGGCGTATTCAATCAAAAGTGGGTGCATTCAGGGCAATAGTATATGTATACATTCAAAAGTGTGTGCATTACCAAAAGTGGGTGCATTCAGGGCAATAGTGTGCGCATTCATTCAAAAGTGGGCATATTCAATCAAAAGTGGGCACATTCAATCAAAATTGGGCGCATTGAGGGTACTACTAGGTGTATTCAATTAAAAGTGGGTGCATTCAAGACAATAGTGTGCGCATACATTCAAAAGTGGGAGCATTGAGGGCATTACTAGGCACATTCACAAAAGTGGGTGCATTCACTCAAAAAAGGGCGCATTGAGAACATTACTAGGCGCATTCAATTAAAAGTGGGTGCATTCAATAAAAAGTGGGCACATTGAGGGCATTACTAGGCACATTCAATAAAAAATGGGCGAATTCACTCAAAAGTGGGTGCATTGAGGGCATTAATAGGCGCATTTAATCAAAAGTGGGAACATTCACTCAAAAGTGGGCGCATTGAGTGCATTACTAGGCGCATTCAATCAAAAGTGGGTGGATTGAGAGCATTACTAGGAACATTCAATCAAAAGTGGACGTATTCCGGACCAATGGCGGACCCAGAAATTGGACGCGACTGAGGCCAAGTGTAACTATTTTTTTGATCCATAGTAATACGAACATCTAAAAATATTACAGTCCCACCATAATGGTTGAAAATGATATATTCTACAATTTTATAAAAAAAGGGGTTCACGATTACATGTAAATGATAAGAATAAAGAGAACTCTGACGAGTATCATTGTCTAAGAATGTTCATAATCATTTCTAAAACAATATTTTTATAAAGGAATGTAGGATATGTTTCTTGAAGATTAAATACTTATTTATATCATATGAATGAAGAACGATCCATATAAAAGAAAAAAATTATGAATTTATAGTATTACAATTAATAAAACCATAATTTGTATAGTACATTGATGGAAATTTTTCAATAAAAAACCAAAATCTTACAACACATACCATGTTATGATATATATTTTTTAAAATAGCTCAATATCATTAAAAGAAAGCCATACGGCATCTACAAGATAGACATCTCTCATCAAGTAACCAAGCAGCAACTCCTTCTACTGAAAGACATAGCACAAGGCTCAGATTGGGATGTGATAGGTACGCTTTTGCACCGTCCACCTCTTGTAGTGGCTGTCTAAAACTGCTATTTGGGATGGAATTCATCAATCTACAAGAGCCTAAGAGTACATCTGGAGAGGAGTTTGCAAATCCGCTGACAGATAAAATCATCCTGAAGACAACGAAAGATCACCAGACAAAGAGATCGACCACAAAGTACCAACACAGACCTAACAAAACAACGTCCCACAAAACAGGACAAGAAAACACAACTACCAACGACGAGCACAAAGGTTACACCAACCAAGAGACCCAGGAAGGAGGCCAAACCCCAGTGATGCAGATACAGAGGAAGGACAGCTCATGCGGGTACAAAGGTGGGGAGTAGAGGGTGTCGGGAACTCCACCACCACTCCCGACCACCACTACGAACAGGGGGCGGAAGACCCACACGAAGCCCAAAACCCAGCTTTCTCCTCCTCTTCCTAGAGCACCAAGGGGCGCCCGAGCCCACCGTCCGCCCAAGAAGGAACCCAAGGCACGACGCAACCAACAAACGACCACAGAAAACGCCTACATAGACTAGAAAAGACCAAAGACACAAGACACTAACAAAACAACCTAATAGAACTGACCTAACCAAAAAAAGAACACAAGAAAACTATAAAAAAAACAACCCGCCGCCCAGCCCCACACCTGCCAAAGACCGTCGACTCCTTGTCATCTCCAACCAACGCCGAGCATCGGCCTGAACCTCAGAACAATCGGTACTCTTTCACCTTTGACGCCGTACGAAACTCGGATCAAGGACCCAAAGCCTAACACGCCGATTGAGAGGGGAAAGGGAGAACAAAGCGCCGACTTCTCAGGTAACCTGCAACACGGAAACGCCCCAGT
Organism: Alisma plantago-aquatica; assembly: GCA_963693085.1. Lineage (NCBI taxonomy): Eukaryota > Viridiplantae > Streptophyta > Magnoliopsida > Alismatales > Alismataceae > Alisma > Alisma plantago-aquatica. Next base: position 1,304,641,406 of record OY856411.1, read on the forward strand.
AGCCGAAGCCCGCACCCACAACCGTGAAGCTCCACGCCAAGCGTCGTACCTGCAACACGGAACCACCCCAGCAGCTGAGCCCCGCGCCCACTACGGTGAAGCTCCACGCCAAGCACCGTCAGGTCCAGATATAGGAGCCAGATCCGTCGCAGCCGCCGCTAGGAGATGAGAGACCTGAGAAAAGCGGAGGGATCCGCCCGCCATCTAATGTAGCTAATAGAAACCAGTCGAGGAAGAGGCCTGGGGGGAGACGGGTGGCGATCACTGGCAGCCGGACCCTCTCCCCCAAGCCAGTGCGCCGCAAACAGAGAGAACCCTAAATCTCCAGACCTATCTTGATCAGTTCTCTAGTTCTGGAACTTTTTTCTTCATTTGCGGTAAAACATCAAAATGACTTCAATCAACTGTTATGATATTAAAACACCACGGGATTGCAATAAGCAAATGTAAGTTAATCCGTAATGGTAATGTATTATTGTTCTTAATTAAAAAGTTGTATGTAGTTGAGTTTGAATATACTTAAGACATATTAGCAAAATAAAATATTGAAACTACAAGGCATAATCTCCTTCGTTCTTATTTTAAGTTTTCAGAAAATATGTCTAATACAATCATATCTTAATTTGATTCATTAAGTTAGTGTGAATTAATGTGGTCTATGTACCCTTGCCTTATTCCCTTATACTTTTTTCTAGTAGTCGTCTTACTTTTTTTTCAATATAAGATAGACTCTTTCTTCACTTCCATGTAACTTGTTCAATTGGTGAGACATTTATTTGATTTAGTTCTATTATTTAGAAGGAGAGGTCGATTGTTTCGTGTGCATGAATTATTCCATTCGTAATGACTATCCCACTTTTCATACCAAGTGATATGAAACGCTTGCATTAAATACTGTTATGCATTAAATGCAATGAGAACGAATTCCGAGGGAAAGGCAAGTTGTTTGTGTGTGGCCCAGCAGTTTATCTGACTTTCTATGTATGGTGAGTTGGAATTGCTGATGTTAATTGCTCTCTTGAATTAATTCATGTGTTAATTACTCATGCAATGACGGTAGGTGAGGCCAATGTAACATTGTGAAATAAAAGCAGAAGTAAATGTGAATGTTAGACCTGGATGAGGCCATGACTTCATGATAACACCAATTTTTGTGATGTTTTAGACTGTTTTTATGTTATCAAAACTGCCCTTTTTAGCTATTTTCCTCTCTTTTGTATGCACTTTTGCAATAATTGGCCAAGCAATGTTCTTAATCCTATATTTCCATCTTTTGCAGAGTTTTTCCTCATTTTGGTACAATAAGGTCGTCCCGGCCCACAAAATAAGTCCAAGTCTGTTTCGGCCTTCCTGACGCCCGATACAACCTCTGCCCGACAGGGTGGAGCGACACAATGACGTACGACAAAAAGGATGTCGCGCAAGAAGGAGCAGATGGACGACACGCCTTCTACCCGACAGGGAGCCCAGCTCGCCCCGACGACCCAGCTTGTCGGGCGACACAACCACCCACCGGCAGGCGCGCCGTCCATCACGTGACCGATAGTCGACACTCCTACGCCGAGCAATACCTGTATTCGCCGTCCAACGACCCGCGCATAAGGGAGCCACGTGGCGCTTCGAGCACCATAACTTCCCCCAACCACTGCCTATAAATAGCAGCTACAGGAAGCCGAAAAGACAGTTCGGATACTTCAGAATTCGGACAGTTGGGAGCTTTGAGTGATCTTCGGAGGAAACTGCGAGAGCAGGAGTATCGCGCCCCAGTGCTCGTGCCGGGCGACACTAGGTGAGCCCTTCCTCGTCCCGAGAGGGAGGGGATGGTTCACTTAGAACCGTCCCGGGCGACACTGTGGGTCGATATCGGCCAACGATGACGAGCGACACAAGTGCCCGACAGTAGAACACGTCGCTCCATGCCCGACACGATATTGAACCTGATACGTTTCGCCCGTCATGCGTGCCGCCCGAGAGGGTGTGTCACCCGACTTGAGCGTATCGGCCAGGTCCTTGAACGATACAGTCGGCCGTCACGGTGTGCCGCTCGAGAGAGTGTGTCGCCCGACACCGCTGTATCGGGCTAGGCCCCTGTCCGGTATCGGGCGGGAGAGCCGTTGTAGTCTGTCGCCCTTCTACATCAAGAAGACGACCTCTATCTTTATTTCTTTTATTTAATTCTTTATTTACGCATTGTATTAAGATCCTTAATGTGTATGGAAATAGAAAATCTTAATTACTTGTTTCTCTATGCTTGGTGTGATATATTGGATGACTGCTATGTTTGATATTTGAACTCTAGCTTGCATGTTTGGATCGCGTTTCGCTTAGCTACCGAATCGTGTTTTTCCCATCGCAGCAGCTTCGAGAGTCGTGTTGTGGCTCTAGTGTTTGGTCCGATTCTGGAGTACGAGAGTGCCTGGAACGGAGTTGTTTCAGTAACATTCCACTCTAATTTAAGTCTGACAACCTCGAGAGGGGTGTTGACGCTTGGTTAGAAGTACCCGCTCTGAGACGAGGGGTGTAGGGTGTTACTGCTGCCGCTTGTTTTGCTGTAGTCTTATCCTTCATACCTTGCCCTAGCTCTAGTATTATCTTTCTATTTCTATTGCATGAAAACCCCTAAAAACTGCTAAATGACTAAAACCTTAAATCTTCCTAGTAGCTCCTGTTGGAGATAGTTTTCTTGTTTTGTTTGTGACATCTTGTTGTTTCCCTTTTGGGAATTTTTATCTCTTTATACCTGCCGGAGTGTAGCATGTCAATTCTGGGTTCTCAACACTACCCCCCTTGTCCCTGTGTTCGACCCCGTATATCTACTTCGACCCTGTAAACAAAGTTGCGGGGGCCTAGAAGGATTCGTGTTTATAAATGTAAAATCTCGACTACCTCAAATCTCGCCAATTTTAGGACGCGCGATTTAGGCCAGTCAACTTTTTGGCACCGTTGCCGGGGACAAGGCAAAAACGGTACTGTAGACAAATATGAATCCACTAACTACACTCCCGTACCTCAAGCTTAGAAATGAGTTTGACTACACTCTTTTTCTTTTTCTTTTTCCTTACTATTATTCTTTGCCTAAAATTAATAATTCAATTTTCTAAACTTGAGTTTCCGTGCTATTTCAGGCACTCTGAAGAACAATGATCTGTTCCACTGAGCACCAACTCCAACTGTCATGCCGCCTCGTGTGGAGCCATCTATTTTTGGAGACGAACGCAAAGGGGGGAGGCATGAATCACCTCCAACAAATGGCAATGACCGCTATGACGACAACGATCGACATGAAGATAAGGAATCGGAGCACTCTGAGGAAGGCCACCCCCATGCCAGGCGTCGCCACCGTCAGCGACACAAGTGACACCATGACCAAGAACAGCATTGCGAGGCTAGCGACGGTGACGACTCCGAGGAGGAGGAGAAGATGTTGAGGGAGTTGTCATCAATAAAAGCCAACAACTCCAGATGTCCCGTCATCACCCCGCGATTCAACGCAGCCAATTTTGAGCTTAAGCCTTCTGTGATCTCTATGATTCAGAACAAAAGTTTCAGGGGAAGTTTGAAAAATGAAAACCCCTACCATCACCTCGATGCCTTCAAGAACATCTGCGACATGATAAAAATGTGGGGGGTCCCCCAGGAGGTTATATACTGCAAGGGATTCATCTTCTCACTGGAGGACAAAGCACTGTCCTTGTACCTCGGGTTACCCCACCGGTCCTTGAACGGATGGGGGCGTTAGCTGAAGCATTTGTCAATAAGTTTTACCCCACCGAAAGAACGGTCAGAACCCGGTAGAAAATAACCTCCTTCATTCAAAAGCCAAACGAAAGCCTCCACGACGCCTGGGAGCGGTTCCAAGAGTACCTGAGGGATTGCCCCCATCATAATTACAAGAAGGGCTTCCTTGTCACCACCTTCTACAATGGCCTGACTCCCGATGAATGGGTGTCACTGAATGCGGCAACAGGAAGTGACTTCTTAGGGAAAATGCCAAGCAAGTCTGAAAGGATCATCAAAAATATGGCCAAGCTGCAAGCCGGCGCTGAATATGATAGATCTGACAGAGGATAGGCGAAAAAGGTCGGTGAAGGGTCCTCTCTTGAGTCCAAGACTCTAGAGACCATCACTTCTCAGATTCAGAAAATAGCCACGGATGTAAAGCAGCTGAGGGAATCTGGCGCGAAAGGGAAGAAGCAGGTGGAAAAAGTAATGAAATGTGTAACATGTGGAGAAGGCGGCCATGGGGTAGATAATTGTATCTACACCCGACTGGAAGCATCAAGCGACACTGAGTCTGAGGTCGAAGAGACTGAAAAAGTCTCTTTTGTAAATTTCAAAAGACCAGACTACCCTGGTTTCAGCTATGGCAACAAAGAGGCAGCTGAGAATTCTCATCAGCTGCATAACTCCACTAGGCTGCCCCAAGCTTTTGAGAAGAGGAGAGGGCCAAGTCAATACATCCAAAACACCCCCTTCCATCCGAACAAAGGAGGTTTCCAGGGGCAAGCTAAGTATCAAGGATCAGCCAGAGAGCAAGGACAGGACAAGGCTTCGAACCAAGCAGATGTGGTGGGACAGTTGTTTGACTTTGTGAAGAAGCAGGACATTGTTAATAACCAACTAGCGCAAAGTGCGCTGTCCAATTCTGGCGTTTTGAACTCGTTGCAGGTACAGTTGGCAGACATGTAGACACATCAACTCTAAATCGACCAGCAGCTAGCTCAGCTCGCCGAGATCGTAAAGAACCCATCGGGGAAGATCCCGTCCAACACTGAAGCAGCCCAGAGATCGGGACAGTAACTGCAGAGGAAAAGGATGAAGAAGAAGCCAAAGACGTCCAGCTGAGGACGGAAAACTCAGCGCTTCTCGGGAGGCAACCCAAGCTATTTTTAAATTCCTAGTATAGGGTGCATTTATTTTCAAGTAAAATGAACATTATGAACATTATGGCATGTAATAAGGCCCGAGTTAGCGAATGCGCCACATGCGCTAACCCTTATGGGCCACCTCCTTAGTTTTATCGACCGAGATGGGTAATACCATCTGAGGCCGGGATCTTAGTCTTCGGCCAATGATGTTTTACTCATCGACCGCTTTTAAACTGCTTTGTTTTCATGATGTATCGGATAGCAACCCAACCAGTGCTATGTATGCACTCATATCGTGCAAGGGAATTTCGGGGTTCGCAAAGGTCGTGCCGACGGATGGACTTGCCCATTTTACTAGTTGCCCTGATGGCCGACACGCGCCCCGGATTTACCTGTTTCACCCCGGTTGAGTTTGCTATTTATAGGGGTGAGTTTTTACCCTGTCAGACTCCTTGCCTTACTGTTTTCCCGCTCCCGTATCGTGCTAAGACCTTGTGCTTTCGCTCCCATGTCGCGCAAGACTGCCCTACTCTCGTGTCGTGCAGAAGTACATATCACAGCAAGGTAATGGCCGACACACCCTATCGCCCGACAGACCGTGCCGCCCGACGTGTTTCCATCTTTAAGCAAGTAGCTTATCAGCCTTGCGGGTTTTGTATCGCCCGATATGGATGTCGTGCAACGTACCTTTTAATCACGTCTGCCTGATACCCCATGACGGGCGATATCCGTGTTGCTCATCTTTGCCCCGCCTCGCCGGCTTCGCTGTCGGGCGACACACTTCCTTCTTCTCGAATAACTGTATCGGGTATCTCATCTTATCATCCGACAGGCCTGACGCGTATCACCTTGGTCTTATCGTGTGGCGAGCGTCACCCACACTGCATATCGGGCACGAGACTTCACTTCTGAAAACCTCGTATCGCCCGATACAGGGGTGTGGGAACCTCGCGCTTTCAGTTTAAATACAGCGTCATCATATTTAATTAATCAAGGAGTTTGTTTATTCATTTACAGAGATGGCCCGCATCAAATCAACTGTTGTCCCTGTTGACGCACAAGGAAGAAGGATCTACCCCGTGACTACCGCAGAAGCACCAACTACCGGGAAGAAACGCCCGAACCCAGGACTAGCCGGGGTGTCGACATCAGAGAAGAGGGCTAGGGTTGGAGAAGTGGCAGCTCCAGCCGCAACACCGACACCTCCAGCAGCAGCAGAACTCCCGAAATTCTTATCGGGGAGTTTTGAACCAAGAGACGACGAGCACGCTCGCCGATATGCTGAGTTGGTGACCAAGCTCTACCGACCGAGCAGGTTCTGCCATAGAGCCTCGTTCGCTGAACTAGGAATCGTGAAGAGGCTGAAGGGCGTACTGGATGCGGCAGGGCTGAAGAAGATCTGTTTCAGCCGGTCTTCTTCATACACTAAGATGATGATGGAGTTTATGTCTTCTCTCCACTGGGTGAAGAACTCTGCAGTGGAGAGAGAAGAATTTGGCAGGCCAGACAGACTCCAGGCCCGGCTCTACAATTCAGAGTACACCATCTCCGAGAAGCTCTTGAACAAGATCTTCTCCTCCAACGAGGAGGATAAGAACATGATGGACAACGATGAGAGGATCACCGAGGGAGACGGGTTCAATCCCGTGCAGCTTTGGGGAAAGCTTACCGGTGAATCTTCATTTAAACCGGGGAGAAAGGTCGTGGCGGTGCACTCCTGCTTCTGGAGGATAGTACACAAGCTGGTGGCATGCTTGCTGTTCAGCAAGAACGAGTTCAGCAACATCTACACAGAAGAGCTCCACGTCATGTGGCACATAATGGAGGGTCGAGTGATCAACCTCGGTCGGTTTTTTCTTAATAGGCTGCACCCAATGAAGGAAGCCACCAACGAGTACTGCATGGGCGGCATCGTCAATCTCATCACAGTAGGACTCGGATACCCAAGCGAGCCGCGCAGCCATTCGAGGACGTAAGGCGACGAGGTGTTTGACACCAAGTACTTGATAAGGACCAACATCGTCAAGAGGGAGGGGAGGAACTTCTTCTACAAGTTTTCGAGAACAGATATACTCCTCCCCCTCCCTCACTGCGCTGACTACGACGTAGAGAAACTGATCTTCACCACCGCCGAGATTGAAGCTATAGCAAATAACACAGCTTTCAGGGCCCCAGAGAGGCCCGCCCCAGAGCTACCGATGACAACCGCTGATAGAGTTGTCGCCGCTCCGACCGTACCAGCCACCGCCACAGCATGGACAGTAGCAGCTGAGAAAGCGTCGGTGATCGCTGAAGTCACCGGGACAGAAACTACGGGATCTGCCTCGGAAGAGACGGGCGTAGTTCCTGACACTGTATCGAGACCTGCAGAGGCGGAAGGGGAGTTTCAGCAGGGTGACAGCAACGGGATGTTTGACGAGATCTAGAAAGAACTCGGAAGAACACCGACACTGCCGCCGAAGTCCCCACCTACAGCGGTTGAGGAGATTGCCGACAGTGCAGAGGTGGAGCAGAGTCCGCCCTCACCATGGTCATCCCCACCTAGACGAGAAGGCAAGGCGGCGACAATTGCAAAAGGGTTGACGCCTCGCCTGGCGGCATCTGGATCACGAACCATACTGATAGACTCTACCTCGCCTGGTGGATGATCGCACGTGCAAGATGTCGCGAGGATAGAAGGAAGATCTACCGGAGCTTCCCCGTCACTCGGAAAGATGCTCGGGCACGAGCTTGACAATTTGCGGGAGGTAACAAATATCAACTCTGAAATTTGTATTTCCCTAACCCGCAAATTTGCGTCTTTCCAAAACAGGCTGAACAGCCAAGAGCGAGAGCTGCTGACTCTAGCGAGCTTTCCCGATGAACTAGAGGCCTTGAATGCAATAATGTAGCAAGTTCTCCAACGACTCGACAAGATCAAGGAGAGGCTGGACAGAAGTGACGACCATCTGCACCGAAGGCAGCCGAGAAGGTCGTCGTCACCACCCAGCTGTGGCTCTCCTCCTTTATCAGCTCCTCCTTCAGGAACAGTGTCCTCCTCATCCTCCAGCGGGCGATCCTCAACACCCAAGGAGGGGACGCAACATAGCTCAGCCGAAGGAGCTCCATCTAGCCAGGAGAGCCCCTTAGGCTTGGGAGATGCAAACATCTCGGTCCCCCTAGATGAAGCCGAAGATGATAGCACAGATATCAGCATCGGGGGAGACTCTTCTGATGAGTCTGAGGGAGAGAAAGGGGATGTCTACACAGTCAATAAGAGACATCTTCCCCGAAGCAAATGCTCGATGGCGGACAAGTTCTGTGAGCCATCTGAGATACCCTTTTTCGAGATGGCCGACTTCGATAGAAGAGCCATTGGGCACCTGACGATCAGAGACCAGAACTTGCTGAATAAGGTCTTGAGGTCGTAGGCAAATGAAGATGACGTTGTCTGGACCGACGGCTACCTATCTGTGCGACGAGGAGTTATTCAAAACATGTTTCGCACGCCGGCTTTCGTCGGCAAAAGACTGTTCAGGGTCCTGGAAGGAGCGATAATAGAATGTACCGACAACAGGACAGGTCGGAGAATGATATACAACGCCACCCCGGCCTTGGTGAGAATTCTGATGAAGGGAGATTCAGGCTCCTGTGCGGTGGCCGACATGTTGCAGCACATTGAAGAGCATAGACCAAACCTTGTGCTAGCCCCGTATAAACACCGCAAGGTATGGTTCCTCTGCATGGTAGACCTCAGGAATGACGCAATTTTACCGTGGTATAAATGTAAGTGAACGCGTCAAGTAGTACAGGCCTTTGTGAGGCCCGAGTCGAACTCAGGGATACGTGCAATCATCGGGGACTCCTACTAACTACTCGCGATCAGCTAAGCCGATTAAAAAGTTGGGAGTTGTTGTTAAAAATAAAAGAGAAATAAAAACAAAACAAAAGAAGCAATCAATTAAATGTTGGTTTAATCAATTCAAAAGGGTATCTTTAGGATTGCGGTTTCACCGCGGGTTTTCATTGCATTAGATTTTATTTAATGCCTCAATTTTATCTCTCTATCCGGGTAGTGGCCTGAAAACATAATTGCCCACTGTCGTGGTGCAATTCACTACCTAAGCTTAGGTCGGTTCCACCGTCGTAGTAACATATACCCTAAACTAGGTGCATTATGAACGATCTCTCAATATCCACCATTAATTTTACACCACCTTATTCAAGGGATTTATCGATTCATGTAGATTTCGTCTCTTTTCAACCGTTAATCCTTCTTTCAAAGTGATTAAAGGCATTAGGTTATTATTATGGTGATCAAGTGTAACAATATATTCAGAACATGAAACTATACCACAGATTTAAGAGATAAGATATGAATTACTATTGTAAAATCATCATACAATGAATTCCCGGGCTACTCCCGGTCCTAAAGATGAAGGGGATTAGCCCCGCATGTTCATCTCACACAAGTACATGGTAGAAATAGGGGAAAACATGTGAAGAACGTGGAATGAAAGGGAAAACCCCTGAACGGAGAAGAACTGGTTGATCCTCGGTGTAGAATGTGTGCTCTATCGCCTCTCGGTGGTGGAATCTGTCTCCTTCGGCCTCCGGATCAACAAGTATGAGCTTCTAGCCTCCGTTCTCCTCTCTACCGCTCCTCGGTACTCGTGCAATGACTAATCCGATGCTCTCTCCGTCTGGGCGGCCGTCCTTAGGTATATCTTGGTCATTAGGTCGCTAATTAACCGTAGCCGTCTGATTGAGATCATTAGGAAGCCAACTCATATCCTGCGGTGTCGATACCATTGACGCGAGTCGATGGTATCGACACCTTTAGTCATCGGTTTTGTCATTTTGCGTCGTTGTAGCCTCCGTGCGTCGATGGTATCAACTTGGTGTCGATACTATCGACCGCTTTCTCGCCAGCAACCTGTTGGTATCTCGATACCATCGACATCCCTCTCGATAGTATCGGCGCTTTACTGCTCCTTTCGGCTGGCAACCTATGATCACATCGATGGTATCGACTTCCGTCGATGGTATCGACGGAAGCAAATACTCATTTGTCCTAAAATTCAAACACAAGATCACATAAATTCACACAAATAATAATATTTTGACAATTGATGCTCAAAACGATGAAATAAAGGGGATTTGACATAAAATAGTAGCAAAGACCAAAGTGGATGAATTATGCAACATTAACCATAAAAATGACTAATAAAAGCATAAAACACATATCAAACAGGTCTATAAATGCGACTCAAAATCATCGCATCAAACTCCCCTAAGCTTGAACGTTGCTCGCCCTCGAGCAACTAATCCTTAGAATAGAATTTCTAATGTCAACTGAAGAACAACACACCACAACCAACATCCCATATGACTCCCACCGGACATTCACATACCGGCCCTCTCTAACTACAGAACGGTAATTACCCTAAAGGCGACAGTAATCATCCATAAAAGAAATTGACCTCAAAGCTGATGAACACTATCACATAAGGCAGTTAACATAATAAAATTCGTCAGTTCAGACTTGGTGCATCTTGTGATCTCTTATACTACATTGCTCGCCCTAACTACCATCTACATGGAAGCAGTTCTCCTGATATACCTTAGTGAGGAGAAATTCACGGTGGCCTACCAATCCGAGCAACGGGTGGATGAATATGGGTGGTTCATGGAAGACAGTGGAAATATTACACAGTTTCAACATGCATAAAACAAAAATGTCCTAAATGATGCCAATGCACATGAAAAGTGCCCTAATGCCTAAAATTGGGTGGAATGATGCATGTACTAACCATCTATCTCAAAATGAAACGGACATCTAATTAAGCTACATCATGCATGTATTCAATTATCTCGAAATGCAGGTGATATTATATTCCTTTCTCCTTCTTATTCTTGTTGCTTCTACATAACTTTTTTTTTCATTATGTAGATTTTCTTTCAGATTTTTTTCTTTTCTTTTTTTTCTTTTTCAACCCTTTATATCCATAATTGATAATGAATATTTTATCGGGCTTATTTTTCTTCCTAATTCAGAAAATTGCACTATTTAGAAGGTATGGAACAATTTAATTCACCATTGGAGAAAAATTGAGATACATGATATACTTTATGCATGAAAATTATGAATGCAACTACATGGCATGCACCTAAGGGTAATGTGCATGTATCACTATTCTGATTTTTTTTTCTTTCTTTTTATGCAAAACATATGGAAATAAATTCAATGCAGGACCTATCTATATGAAATGTTGTCAAAGAAGTTAAAACTGTAAAGTACTTCCAATTCTTGCGGTGTATTGTGAAAAGTAAAGAGGTGGAAAGATCACAAGACTAGATGACTGAACCTTAGAAAGATATTATGTATCCCTCCTTACTGACCTGTGTAGTAGTTAAGAGATTTCTCTCTCTTACATCCAATTAGAGTCTCATTACCATTTTGTCAGTTTAGGCTCAAACAACCATTTCCGTCCACTTTCATGAATCATTAGGGGTACAGTTGTGAAATTTTGTTTTAAAGTTGACAAAACCAATCATTTTCGTAGGATATGTGCCCAAGGTTAAACAAGACAAGCTTTCCAAACACACACAAAATTTTAAATTTCCCTTGATTTTCCCATGCACAATTAATGAGATGACACAAACTTTATGACATCCACGATTACACTAGATAGCATGTGGATCCTAAAAAAACTAAAAATGCAAGAAACAAATAACAAGAAAAAAAAACAATAAAGTTAAAAACTAAAAACAAAAGTAAAAGATAAAGTTGTTCCAACTACCCCCCTAAGCTTGAATTCGACTATGGCCTCATAGTCAAAAACAAACTTAAAGATTGGAACAGTGATACCGGATCACTCCTGTGGTGGTGGAGGCGGGTACTGCGGAGCCGTAGGGTCCCACGAAGGATACTCCCCCTGGAAGCTTGGATCAAACTGGGCCCTGGGTGGAGGTTGTGGATAACCTCCAAAATAATTTTGGCTCCAATAGTGGTCGTAGAAGGGCTCCTGCTGTGTCTCCATCCGATACAACCGATCATGTATCTGTTGTTGGTTGTCAAGGAGAAGATGCTCATTCTCGAACATCGCCCTTTGGTTGTCCAGTATCCGGTTCGTAGTGTCTTGAATACCGGTATACATCGCCATGTGCTTCTGCTGCGACTGTTGTATATCGTGCAACATAGTGTACATGCCCTGCATGGAATAGACATCCTCGCTTGGCTGCGAGGGCGGTGGTGGTGGTGGAGTAGGCTGAGATGATGAAGATGCACCCGGAAGCATCCAAGGATGCTTCCGTGGTGCCACTCGTGCTCGAAGAGGTGTAAATGCCTCCTCTTCCTCCTCAGCCTCGTCATCATTTCCGTCGTCGCCGCCTTCTTCAATGGAGTCGGCGATGGCTATGATTGGCCACTGAAAATGTTGTGCACCTTCGATGTTGAAAATGGGATCGGGAAGAGAACATTCTTGATATGCTTGATTTACGTGGCAGTGTGCAAACGCCACACCATCTCGGAGAAGTAACAGATTGGACCGGTATAGATGTTGCAAGTTCACCTTGCTTCTTGTAGAGAGAGGAGTGAGGGTCTGGAAATTCAAGCCAAGGTATGAAGCCAGCTTGGTGATGAGCCCACCGAAGTGAATCAGCGCTTTCCTCGTACTCCTCTTCACGTCCAATACTCGTTGCAGAAAGAAAGCACCCCAATTGCATTCTTGTTTCTTTAGGAGTTTATACAGAAAGAATAGGTCCGACCCCTGAAACTTGCTAAGGGCCAGATCACCCCGAGCAAAAATTGTGGAACTCAGCATCCGGTGCAAGACCCGGACGAAAGGGTGCTCAAAATCGGCTACCGCAGCATTGTGGTAGCTCACCGACTTTCCTTGCGGCACCGTCACCAGCTCGGCGAAGATTGTGTCATAGTCGGTGCGGTTGTCCGGCCGCCGGTAGTCATGTGCCGAGTGGTTCCAGTTGAATATCGTGTTGAATTGCCGGAGCGTCAGGGTGTAGTCGATGTTGAACAGCTGGAAAGACACCCGGCCCTGGATCCACTCACGGTCGGTAACTACAATGTCGTTGGGCACGATGCAGACGTCCAGTGACGCCATGAATTCTGCCACCAATTCCTTGTACGTGGGCCAGTCACCGAAGAATGGCTGGCCATCTTGATGAAATTCCAGTTCACCAGGCCTTATTGGTGTGTGACAGGCCTGCCCATTCAGAACGTAGGACAAGTTGGCCTCGAATCCGAGATCTCGGACCATCTCCCGATCCACATATCGGGTGGGCTCTATCTTCCTCCGCATGATCTCCTCGTAGATCTTCCGGACCTCCGAGGAAGGATGGACAAGTCGAGGACGTGCAATCGACGATGGCGGTGGTGGCACGAACTCCGGAATGTCCATCGGATTCGTGCACGAGGATGAAGCTCCTGCCACATGCACCATATTGGTGACGAGAAATGGGGATCAGAAGGAGAGCTCGGTGAAGATTGGAGAGTTGAATATCCGCTTGATGAAGACCTTCGCTCGTTGCTTCTCTTCTTCGGGCTTGGACGGCTAGAGGGAGTGCTCGGCGCAAAGCGAGGAGATCGCTCTGAAGGTGTGACTTCAACTGACGTAATGAATCTCCTTAAATAGACTTGGCCGGCGCCACTGTTGACCCGTCGATACCATCGACGCGAGTCGATGGTATCGACACTAGTCGATGCTATCCACCCCCATCACGAGTATCGACAGTTTTCGATGGCTGGATCTTGAAACCCGGATCGTTGACATGTCGATACCATCGACATGGGTCGATGGTATCGACGCTTCACCTGGATCGATGATGTGGCTGCCGCGATCGCCGTTGATTTGTTCGCGTGGATCGGTGACGTGGATGGTCGATACCATCGACGCGAGTCGATAGTATCGACTTTTCTGATTAGGGTAAATCCTTGCGAGAGCGGCCGCTGCCTTTTTCACTTGAAAGTGTCGATACCATCGACACGCCCGTCGATGGTATCGACTTCACTGAGTCGGTTTCTTCTGTAAATCTTCAGAGATCTCGATGGTATCGACTGGCATGTCGATACCATCGACCTTGATTTTGCGATCTGCCTGTAGGTCTGTCGATACCATCGACGAGGCCGTCGATGGTATCGACGCAGTGCGAAATCTACAGTCATCAACCTGTTCCATGGTCGATACCATTGACCAGTGCATCGATAGTATCGACTCTTCCCCAGCCTGCATAAAGAACACACCGATCACGGTATCTTTTTTACATGAAAAACTAAGTAAAAACAAATTAAATTGTGAATGTAAATGAACTAAACTAAGGTACCAATGGTTGGGTTGCCTCCCAACAAGCACCCTTATTTAGCGTCTTAGACTAGATGGCTTTCGGCACCTCATGCATCCGAAAGTGAAATGAGTTTGACCTCATTCACTTTCCTCTTGTAGTTCTCACCAAAATAGAGCTTCAACCTTGTCCATTTACCAAGAACGTGGTATCACCATCACGCACTAAGATCGCGATGTGTGGTTTGACCTCCTCTACCACGAACGGTCCACTCCACCGGGATTTGAGCTTCCCGAGATGCAATTTGAGTCATGAATTGAACAGCAAAACACTATCTCCCTTCTTGAACGTGCGCAACTGGATGTGGCGGTCGTGAATCAGCTTGGTGCTCTCATTGTATATCCATGCGTTCTCATATGTCGTCATCCGCAGCTCATCTAACTCGTTCAATTCCAGCAATCTCTTCCTTCCCGCTTCATTGTAACTCAGGTTTAGCCTTCTTAGCGCCCAATGCGCCTTGTGCTCCAACTCTACCGGTAGGTGACAAGCCCGGCCATACGCCAACCTAAAAGGTGTGGTGCCTATAGGTGTTTTATAAGCCGTCCTGTATGCCCACAAAGCATCCGGCAGTAGGGCACTCCAGTTCTTCCTCGTGGACGCCACCGTACGCTCTAAAATCTTCTTAATTTCACGGTTGGAGACCTCCACATGGCCTTGAGTTTGCGGATGATATGGGGTACATATGTTGTGCTTAACCCCATATTTCTTCAATAATGCAGAGAATTTTTGATTCCTAAAATGCGTACCCCCATCACTGATTATCATTCGGGGCACCCCAAACCTGCAGAAAATATTTTCTTTCATGAATCTGCACACCACAGTGGAATCATTAGTCCTTGTGGGTATTGCTTCCACCCACTTCGACACATAATCAACTGCTAACAAGATATATAAATTGGAATTTGAGGACACAAAGGGTCCCATGAAATCTATGCCCCACAAGTCAAATACCTCCACTTCCTAAAACACATTCAGGGGCATTTCCTATCTCTTTGAGATGTTACCGGCTCGTTGGCAGGAATCGCATTGGCTTACAAACTCGTAGGCATATCGGAACAAGGTTGGCCAATAAAGGCCACTCTCCAGAACTTTAGCTGCCGTACGAGAGATGGCGTGGTGTCTTCCCGTAGGTGATGTGTGGAAATGATGTAAAATGCTCTCATACTCCACTTCAGGCACACACCTGTGCAAGATACTGTCCCTGCATTGCTTAAGAAGAATCGGGTCATCCCAAAAATAATATCGTAAAGAATGGAAAAATCTCTTCTTTTCCTGATATGACCAATCCTTCGGGATGATCTCGCAAGATAAATAGTTTACAATCTCAGCGAACCAAGGATCCTTAGAGTTAATTTTTAAAATTTTTTCATCCAGAAACGTCTCGGTTATGGGTATATGTAAATCTTTTTCATCTACCCTTTCTAACCTAGACAAATGATCAGCAACAACATTTTCAATCCCAGATTTATCCTTGATTTCGATGTCAAATTCTTGTAAGAGAAAAATCCACCTAATGAGTCTAGCCTTTGCGTCTTTTTTCTCCATTAAGTATTTAATTGCGACATGGTCAGTCCATACAACTACCTTAGATCCAATTAAATACTGCCGGAATTTTTCAAAAGCGAACACAACGGCGAGTAATTCTTTCTCAGTAGTTGTATAATTTAGTTGGGCATCATTTAAGGTTTTCGAAGCGTAGAAAATCACGGCGGGTTTATTGTCCACCCGCTGCCCCAACACAGCTCCTACCGCAAAGTCCGAAGCGTCACACATTAGTTCGAACGGTTTCGTCCAATCCGGTGTTTGAACAACCGGTGCAGAAATCAGTTTTTCCTTCAACACGTCGAACGCATGTAGACACTTGTCATTAAAATAAAAAATAACATCTTTCTCTAAAAGCTCGGATAGAGGTTTCGCAATTTTAGAAAAATATTTTATAAATCGACGATAGAACCCGGCATGTCCCAATAAACTTCTTACCCCTTTAACAGAATTTGGTGGGGTAACTTGGAAATGACTTCAATTTTGACCGGATCTACCTCTAAAGCTTTGCTAGACACCTTGTGTCCTAGCACTATCCCCTCAGTCACCATCATGTGACATTTTTCCCAGTTGAGGACCTAATGTGTGTCCTCGCAGCGTTGTAAAACTTTGTCCAAATTATAGAGACATTCATCAAATGATGCACCATACACCGAAAAGTCATCCATAAACACCTCAAGACAGCGCTCTACCATATCAGAAAATATGGCGAGCATACAACGTTGAAACGTCGCAGGTGCATTGCATAAACCAAAAGGCATTCGGCGGTACATGAAAGTACCATAGGGGCAAGTGAAAGTAGATTTCTCTTGGTCCATAGGATCAATTGAAATTTGATTGTACCCCGAGTACCTGTCAAGAAAACAAAAGTGCGATCGGACGGCAAGACGCTCTAGAATTTGATCAATGAAAGGTAAAGGAAAGTGATCCTTTAGCGTGGCGGCATTCAAACGGCGGTAATCAATACAAACTCGCCACCCGGTTACCAATCGGGTGGTGACAGGTTCATTCAATATATTTTGGGTGACAATAATTCCCCCCTTCTTAGGGACTACCTGTGTGGGACTCACCCATGCCGAGTCTGATATGGCGTAAATGATACATGCAGCAAGAAGCTTAATAACCTCCTTCTTCACAACCTCCATCATGCTCGTATTGAGACGTCGTTGAGGTTGAATCATGGGCTTGGCTCCCTCCTCGAGCCGAATCTTATGCTGACACAATGTAGGGGAAATCCCCTTGATATCTGCAACGGACCACCCAAAAGCTCCCCGGTGGTTCTTTAGAACTATCAACAATTGTTCCTCCTCCGCCACACTTAAATAGGCAGAAATGATCACAGGTAGCTTGTCTTCCTCAGCTAGAAATACATATTTGAGATGCGGTGGCAGCGACTTTAATTCTAGATCCAGCGGACTTATCAAAGATGATTGAAGTGGCGGGGGAAGTTCACCTAGATCTTCATAATGCCTCGCATAGAAGCATGGAAGCATCTGGAGCATCTTAGCGCACTCCTTGAGAGATTTGCTCCTTATCCAATCATGTGTAATATTTACCAAACAGGCCTCCAATGGCAATTCTGGGTATGCATCAAATATAGAAATAGCAATAACATCATCTTCCATGGAAGGCGGAATGTCCTCCTCCTCATCATTTGGGAATCCTACAGCTTTGCACAGAGAAACTACTTTGGTCTGCTCCATGATATCCACAGCCAAAGTTCCATTGTCCACCTTGCTCATCACATGAGCCATGTCCAAAAATGGCTTCCCAAGACAGAGTGAAATATTACTATCAAGATGTTTTACCATATTGCATTGTTCCTTTACTTTAGATGAAACAGTACTAGAAGGCATGACCATTTCAAAGCGGTCATCAGCTATGCCCAAGGTCAACCGACCTCTTCCCATCTCTAGGATCATGTCAGATGTAGCTTGGAAAGGGCGTCCAAGTAACAGCTCATTGCCATGTTCATCTTGCATCTCCATGACAACAAAATCTGCCGGAAAGACAAACCTATCCACCTTTACTAACACATCTTCACAGATTCCATAAGGCTTTACCACAGAGTTATCTGCCAATTGAATAGTCATATTGCTTGGCTGTGACTCCTTCAATCCTAGCTTTTTGAATGTAGAAAGGGGCATCAAATTGATGCTTTCCCCTGAGTCACATAGTGCTTCACCAAATTTGACTTTTCCAATATAACAAGAAATGTTAAAGCAGCCAGGATCTTGTCTCTTTGGTGGCAAAGTGCCCATGATGAAGGCACTCACTTGCTCTTTGAGCACGACGACCTCTGTGTCCGGAATTTTCCTCTTCTTAGTAATGATATCCTTTAGAAATTTTCCGTAAGACGGAATTTTCTCAATGGCTTCCAATAGAGGGATATTGACTGAAAGCTTCCTGAAACCGTCTAAGAACTTCTTAAATTGCGTATCTACCTTCCTTGCCTTGGCACTGTTTGGATACGGGACCGGGACCGCTTGTGCCCTTTGATGAGGTGGCACATAGGGTGTCATTTTCTGAGGTCCTTCCTCTTCTGCAATTGGGTCTTCAGTAGAATCCACGGCTGTGTCATCAACCTGCCCTATAACTGGTAGTGGCAGCTCCCCATTGGCTTCACCTTCTATCTCAGCCTGTGGTGTGCTTGACTCTACGGCTCTTGGATTCAACAATTTCTTTCCGCTTCTAAGAAAAACAGCCTTTGCCTGCTGGTTTCCCCTGGAACATTGGTATTTTCCGGAAAACCTGGATGTGCCGGTTTCTTCAAACTGGCGATCTTTGTTGCCATCTGTGCCATAGATGTCTCAATGGTCCTCATTTGAGCCCCATGGCTCTGCAATGTTCGCCCGAATTGATTCATATACTCTCCTTGCTGCTTTATTTGCTGGCCAAAAGTAACCATGAGTTATTGGTTTTGCTTTATAACTTGATTGAGCAGCTCTGTGCTCTTATCCTCCACAGCTAGCTGGGGTTTAGCATCCGGATCCTGCAGAAAGTTGTTCGAATCCTTCCACAAGAACTTCTTGTCTTTTCTCCATGAATAATCGTTATTCCTGTAACCTGGCTGCTGCCTCATAAATTTCACTTGAGCCTCGTCCTCAGACTCATTATCCTCCTTCGCAAGAAACTTCTTTGCGAGAAGATCCATCTTCTCATTTAGTTCTTTTATTGCCTTAGATTCTCCTACTGCTCGGACCTGCTCCACGACACCTCTTTCACCCCATGATTGTTTTCTAGCCATATTCTTTAGTATCTCCCAGCATCTGGTGTCCGTATTGTTCAAAAAGAATCCTGACCCAGCTGAATCAAGGTTGCTCCTATCGTGCTCGGAGAGAGAAAAATAGAAGATCTTTACTTGTGTTTCTTTATCCAGCCTGTGATGCGGGCACCGTCTCAGCATGACCTGAAACCTCTCCCAGGTCTCAGAATATGTCTCACCTGCATGTTGGGTAAAGTTATGGATTTTCCTAATCATGTCGTTGGTCTTCTCAGGAGGAAAGAACCTCTCAAAGAAAACATCCACCATATGGTCCCAGGACTCCACAAACTCATCATCTAAATTGTATATCCATTCACGTGCGGCTCCTGCCAATGAACTCGGGAAAAGCTTAAGATACAGCGCATCCTGTGGAAACCTGTCGATTTTAACCATGTCACAGTTCTCAACAAACTGGCTTATGTGCGCGACGGGGTCCTCATTCTTGGGCCCATGAAAAGCATTGGACTTCACCAGATTTATCAAAGCTGGATCAATCTTATAAGTAGGTATGTTGAGTGCTTGCTTCTTTATAGGCCCTTTTGACGCAGATGCAGAAGAAGCCTTGATCTTCTCCCATATTGTCTGTGGTTCGTCCTCCATCTCTTCTTGTTCCTCGGGTTCAGAAGGTATATCCTCTAGATGATCTTGATTATACATGTCCTCGTCTTCAGGTCCCGTCAGTAGCGGAACCTCTGGTGCGCGACCTGCGTAGTCAGTACTACGCGTCTGCACCATACACAGTACCTGAAAATAGAAAGATTAAATTTAGTACGGTGCTTGACGATTGAAAATATTTAGAAAATATATTATGAATTTTTGGAATGATAATAATAAAAAGAATAAAAAGGTGGCCTAGATTGGCCGCTCACAGCACTCGAAGTGCCAACCAATTGTCATATCCCCGACAACGGTGCCAAAAACTTGACACAATTTTACCGTGCGTATAAACGCAAGTGAACGCGTCGAGTAGTACAGGCCTTTGTGAGGCCCGAGTCAAACTCAGGGATACGTGCAATCGTCGGGGACTCCTACTAACTACTCGCGATCAGCTAAGCCGATTAACAAGTTGGGAGTTGTTGTTAAAAATAAAAGAGAAATAAAAACAAAACAAAAGAAGCAATCAATTAAATGTTGGTTTAATCAATTCAAAAGGGTATCTTTAGGATTGCGGTTTCACCACGGGTTTTCATTGCATTAGATTTTATTTAATGCCTCAATTTTATCTCTCTATCCGGGTAGTGGCCTGAAAACAGAATTGCCCACTGTCGTGGTGCAATTCACTACCTAAGCTTAGGTCGGTTCCACCGTCGTAGTAACATATACCCTAAACTAGGTGCATTATGAACGATCTCTCAGTATCCACCATTAATTTTACACCACCTTGTTCAAGATATTTATCGATTAATGTAGATTTCATCTCTTTTCAACCGTTAATCCTTCTTTCAATGTGATTAAAGGCATTAGGTTATTATTATGGTGATCAAGCATAACAATATATTGAGAACACGAAACTATACCACGGATTTAAGAGATAAGATATGCATTACTATTGTAAAATCATCATACAATGAATTCCCGAGCTACTCCCGGTCCTAAAGATGAAGGGGATTCGCCCTGCATGTTCATCTCACACAAGTACATGGTAGAAATAGGGGAAAACATGTGAAAAACGTGGAATGAAAGGGAAAACCCCTGAACGGAGAAGAACCGGTTGATCCTCGGTGTAGAATGCATTCACTACTGCCTCTCAGTGGTGGAATCTGTCTCCTTCGGCCTCCGGATCAACAAGTATGAGCTTCTAGCCTCCGTTCTCCTCTCTACCGCTCCTCGGTACTCGTGCAATGACTAATCCGATGCTCTCTCCGTCTGGGCGGCCGTCCTTAGGTATATCTCGGTCATTAGGTCGCTAATTAACCGTAGCCGTCCGATTGAGATCATTAGGAAGCCAACTCATATCATGCGGTGTCGGTTTTGTCATTTTGCGTCGCTGTAGCCTCTGTGCGTCGATGGTATCGACTTGGTGTCGATACTATCGACCGCTTTCTCGCCAGCAACCTGTTGGTATCTCGATACCATCGACATCTCTGTCGATAGTATCGACGCTTTGCTGCTCCTTTCGGCTGGCAACCTGTGATCACGTCGATGGTATCGACTTCCGTCGATGGTATCGACGGAAGCAAATACTCATTTGTCCTGAAATTCAAACACAAGATCACATAAATTCACACAAATAATAATATTTTGACAATTGATGCTCAAAACGATGAAATAAATGGGATTTGACATAAAATAGTAGCAAATACCAAAGTGGATGAATTATGCAACATTAACCATAAAAATGACTAATAAAAGCATAAAACACATATCAAACAGGTCTATAAATGCGACTCAAAATCATTGCATCAAGGAACCACGACCTCCAGTTGTTGAGCTGCAGCCGCAACGAAGTACCACACTCCGGGGGTGTTTTCTGCCACCCGGAGGATAGGAAGCTGAGACTCCTGCCTCTACGTCTGCTACGAGCTATAAAGCGAGGAAGCCAACGTCATCAAGGTCCTTGGAACTTCTTTTCTCTCCGAGAACTCCCTGTTCAGGCAGAAGAGGGGAGTGGAAACAATGCTATCATCATCCTGGGTGCCATTGAGGCGCTCAACACATTTGGAAACCTAGGGGTCCTCAAAGGCACGTCCTTCTATCAACGCAGGGGCATTTATGCCATGTTGCTGATCAAGGACAAGCGCTATTTTCGGGATGCAGGGGTACCGGAGCAGTTGTTGGATAGTGACCTGGAAGAAGACTCTTCTCAATCCAACAGCTCCTCAAAAAAAAGAGGAAGTGGTGATTGTCAAACATGGGGCAGGCAAGCAGTTGATGGTCCTAAAGAAAGTGTGCGGGATGGAGGACACTGCTTCGCCTAAAGATTCATAAGGGTTGATCTCAAATTTTGACCGCTTTTCGTGTGCAACTCTCACACAGGAGCAGGTCCATATAATCCAGCTGAAGTTAGCTGATTCTACCCCATCAGTTGTCGCCTTTCAGGCAGGCGATGTCGTAGTCCCGGTCGATGATCTAAGGGACATGGTGAAGGAAGGAGGGTGCTTGGCTGTAGTAGTTGCAGCCGCTTACATCCAATATATACAGCCAAAGCTAGAAGATGCATACATAGCCCAACCCATGCTTTTCAACGACGTCTCCCAAGCCAATGAAACAGGAGCGAAGAAAAAATTTCTGGCAGAATTGAGAGGCGGGATCCCAGCGAGCAGGAATTTTCTACAACAGCTCGGACAGCAACAAGAACCATCCAGTGTCGTGTACATTAGAACCTTTGACACCCGTCGAACGCCTGGTCCGCAAATACTATGACGAGGTGGCAAAAATGATCCAACCATTCATGGACATGCAAGGAGGCAAATGGCACGAACTCCAGTTCTGCCACCGCAGTCCGCAGCAGCTTCCCTTATCCAACGACTGCGGCATCTACGTCCTGGAATGGATAACAAATAAAGAAACACCTGACCAGCTCAACCACATCGTCTATCATAGCAGAAGGGGAGAATATGTGTGGGAACTTCTGTCTGACGCAGGTGCAACCTCACTGGAATAAACATTACCCCACCTTATCTACTTCACAACTCTGGGACAGAGTGTGGAGCAAGTTTGGGGGGGGTACCATGTACCAGTGAGGGAGGTACAAAATTTTGTCTGAATTTTCTAACTTAATCTTCTTCATACTTTTGTCTCAAATTCTTTATCCTTTTGTTCTTTCCTGTATCATGTGTACATATATATGTTCATGCCAAAATTTTGAAAAATTTTGCTTATTTTCATCTCCATACATATGTACAAAGTCGTTATATTAGTAAAAACCTGATGCAACTGCTTGCAAAGTTAGTTTTCTTTGTGCTTAACGAGATACAAGTTCCGTTATATCTTTTTGATAATGCTGCTTCAAACGAACAAAAGAGTATGTTTTGCCATGTCAAAAATTTTGAAAAATATAATAATCTCGCAAACAG
The DNA here is from genome assembly GCA_963693085.1 of Alisma plantago-aquatica. Lineage (NCBI taxonomy): Eukaryota > Viridiplantae > Streptophyta > Magnoliopsida > Alismatales > Alismataceae > Alisma > Alisma plantago-aquatica. The sequence goes on from OY856411.1 coordinate 1,304,664,436, forward strand.
CTAAGAGACGAGTATGGAGAAGGAAAAAGCTGCCCAAACAGCAGAAATCTCTTTGTTTCCCCTTTACCCAAAAAAAATCCCAAAAAGGGAGAGAGAGGCCTTATGAGAGTGAATAAAAGCATGAGAGTTGTGCCCAATAAAATAAAAGAAAAAGAATATATATATATATATATACATATATATATATATATATATACACACACTTGTTTTCCAAAAGCACCCATCTTTAGGCATGGTAGATCCGGGGCAGTGGTACGTAGGATGTGAAATCACTGCTCTAAAGCCAACTGGTTGGGACTGCAGGGACCACTTGCCCTCTAATGGACCCTTACCTGGATGGACTGATGGGAAACAAGATGAAAAACCCAAAAAGCCTTAGCCTACCCCTTTACACAACTTTCTACCCCGAAAATAAAGTTGTTTGGTGTGGAAGCTAACTTCGGAATCATACACTAAAGTCTCGCTGAAGCTGTAGAGAAAAATTTTACTGAAATAAAAAGGTAGGAAACGCAAGGTCTTTTGTTCGTAATGAGACAACATTATCTCTAAAGGCATTACTATACTTGCTTTACCTCTTGGCCTGAAAGCATACCAAACAAGAAGAAGCATCACAAAATAAAGTTTAAATATTGATTGAGGACAATCAAAATGCTATGTTTGGGGGAGTTGATAATACCAATTTTTGTGATGTTTTAGAATGTTTTTCTGTTATCAAAACTGCCCTTTTTAGCTATTTTCCTCTTTTTATATGCACTTTCACAATAATTGGCAAGCAATGCTCTTAATCCTATATTTCCATCTTTTGCAGAGTTTTTCCTCATTTTGGTACAATAAGGCCGTCTCGGCCCACAAAATAAGTCCAAGTCTGTTTTGGCCTTCCTGACGCCCGATACAACCTCTGCTCGACAGGGTGGAGCGACACAATGACGCACGACAAAAGGATGACACGCAAGAAGGAGCATATGGACGACACGCCTTCTACCCGACAGGGAGCCCAGCTCGCCCTGACGACCCAGCTTGTCGGGCGACACAGCCACCCACCGACAGGCACGCCGTCCATCACGTGACCGATATCCGACACTCCTGCGCCGAGCAATACTTGTATTCGCCGTCCAACGACCCGCGCATAAGGGAGTCACGTGGTGCTTCGAGCACCATAACTTCCCCCAACCGCTGCCTATAAATAACAGCTACAGGAAGTCGAAAAGACAGTTCGGATACTTCAGAATTCGGACAGTTGGGAGCTTTGCGTGATCTTCGGAGGAAACTGCGAGAGCAGGAGTATCGCGCCCCAGTGCTCGTGTCGGGCGACACTAGGTGAGCCCTTCCTCGTCCCGAGAGGGAGGGGATGGTTCACTTAGAACCGTCCCGGGCGATACTGCGGGCCGATATCGGCCAACGATGACGAGTGACACAAGTGTCCGACAGTAGAACGTGTCGCTCCATGCCCGACACGATATCGAACCTGATACGCTTCGCCCTTCATGCGTGCCGCCCGAGAGGGTGTGTCGCCTGACTTGAGCGTATCGGCCAGGTCCTTGAACGATACAGTCGGCCGTCACGGTGTGCCGCTCGAGAGAGTGTGTCGCTCGACACCGCTGTATCGGGCTAGGCCCCTGTCCGGTATCGGGCGGGAGAGTCGCTGTAGTCTGTCACCCTTCTACATCAAGAACGCGACCTCTATCTTTATTTCTGTTATTTAATTCTTTATTTACGCATTGTATTAAGATCCTTAATGTGTATGGAAATAGAAAAACTTAATTACTTGTTGCTCTATGCTTGGTGCGATATATTGGATGACTGCTATGTTTGATATCTGAACTCTAGCTTGCATGTTTGGATCGCGTTTCGCTTAGCTGCCGAATCGTGTTTTCCCGACGCAACAGCTTCGAGAGTCGTGTTGAGGCTCTAGTGTTTGGTCCGATTCTGGAGTATGAGAGTGCCTAGAACGGAGTTGTTTCAGTAACATTCCACTCTAATTTAAGTCTGACAACCTCGAGAGGGGTGTTGACGCTTGGTTAGAAGTACCCGCTCTGAGAGGAGGGGTGCAGGGTGTTAATGTTGCCGCTTGTTTTGCTGTAGTCTTATCCTTCGTACCTTGCCCTAGCTCTAGTATTATCTTTCTGTTTCTATTGCATGAAAACCCCTAAAAACTGCTAAATGACTAAAACCTTAAATCTTCCTAGTAGCTCCAATTGGAGATAGTTTTCTTGTTTTGTTTGTGACATCTTGCTGTTTCCCTTTTGGGAATTTTTATCTCTTTATACCTGTCGGAGTGTAGCGTGTCGGTTCTGTGTTCTCAACACTACCCCCCTTGTCCATGTGTTCGACCCCGTATTTCTACTTCGACCCCGTAAACAAAGTTCCGGGTCCTAGAAGGATTCGAGTTTATAAATATAAAAGCTCGACTACCTCAAATCCACCTCCAATTTTAGGACGCGCGATTTAGGCCGGTCACTTCATGTGGCCCAAGTGTAGGTCTGCCACTGTTCAGGAAAATAGTGTTAATGTGTCAATTATAGTGTGAATGCGCCTACTTCTTTAATGTTGTGCATAAATAATAAAAACACAAATTTTTGCATAATGTGCATTCAATAGTGTACGCAATTAATTAATATTGAGCGCATTGAATCAAAAGTGGGTGCATTCAATCAAAAATGATATTTATGCACATACTCACTCCTTTATTTTTATTTTTCATAGTTGTAAAAAATATATATATAATTATTTTAAAAATATATTAATATTGGTCTTATGGGATTGAATTTTTCATAATGAGACCAGCAGTTTTTATTTAATCGAAAAATTCATTACGGATCAAAGTTATTCATATTTTTTATTTTTGTGCTCTTTTGTGTACATCAATGCTCTTTTGGCATTGATGTACACAAAAGAGCACAAAAATAAAAAATATGAATGGCAAAAAAAAAGTAAAAGAGCCAGATTGGGTAAACCAACCCAACCCAAGCGGAAAAACGTCATGTTAGGTGGTATTTTCCCCGCGTCCAGCGTCCGAAACACGTCATGGAGATGGGGTGTGAGGAAAATTAAACCCTATTTTAATAAGGGTTGTGATTCACATAACCACGTTCACATCCTTTTCTACACCCCAAAATGTTCGACAAACGGCACCGCAACGGCCCATCTCTAACGGTTGTTTTCCACGAGAAAACCGTGATCACGCCAATGAGGAACCCGCAAAAGCCGGCGGTGGTAATCATCTCTCACCTTCTCCTGTTTCTACGCCCAAGTCCAACGACAAACCGGTGTGGAAGAGAAAGAAGGTTGTCGCCCGTTGGAAGGCGAAAGGAACGCCAACTTCCCCCACGACTGCTCTGATCTTTGTCCCCGGCATCACTTCTTCTACCCAGTGTCTCTTCTCGTTCCGGCCACGACGGTGTTACTGGTAACCCCAACCACGACGTCGTTTCATGTCTCCCCGACCCCAACGTAGGTGATCTTTGTTGTTCTCCCCGGCCTCAACCACATTGTGCGTCCTGATTGTCTTGCTCTATGTCACCCCAATCACTATGTTTCTCATTGGACTTGCGCAAGATCTCTAGTCCGACGTCGAGCAGTAGGAGGCCATCCTGCAATCTCCAGCGCTCCCACTGTATTCGTGCATGGAACACCGTGTCCTTCCAATTGAACGGATCGGCCCCCGACGATCGTGGTTGCCGCTTTGTCTCCGATCTACGTGCCCCGACGAGGTTGTACGGCTGTGCAGCGCTGGGGCGAGGGAACACGAGGATTGTGGTCTCTGTTGGCAACCAGGACCCTGCTACCCGAATTTCTCTCGGCAATGTCTTTCGGTGACGCCGTCGTGGCAGCTGAGATTATGGCGCGCCTTGACTTCTTAAACCTGTTCGTGCCTTCAATCTCACACACCACAGAGTCGGCATTCTCCCCCATGGCCAGGATGACCCGCGGTGACCTATATTCCTTCAGGTACGTGGTGTTGACGTTCCACATGCCCATATTGCTGTGGATCTCGGTGGTCTCCACTGCGGTGTTGAACACCTGCTTGATCTGGAACCTCTCGAGGTACGCCAGCAGCTGCAATTTTGTCCGATACGTCGGCAGGTCGGCAGGGAACGGTGCAGTAGTGCTTTGGGAGGCGTAGCCTCAGGCGGTCGTACGTCCTGTACTTCAACAGGGAAGTGATGCATTTGCGTGTTCCATGATCAAGCTAGGGATGGGGACGCCAAGCTCGTGCAAGCACGCGGCCAAGCGCGGTCCGAGAACTCCTACATCTTGCTTGCCATCTTTCTTGCCTCGCAGATTCGTACAACTAGTTGAGTCTTATTGGCGGGAGGAGGAGGTGATGAATTGCTATTGCAATCACGAACGAACCGGAGGGCATTTATAACAAGGCATGGCCATCCTAGGAGGCTGCATGGACGTATACGTACTGCATGGCCATCCTCATGAGGTTAACTCATGAGGTGAAACCCAAAGAAGGTTGGTGGCGGGGAGATGTTTGGAGGAAAATGGAACCCTTGGCCATGGGTTCATGTTGGTACGTCGTTAATAAGGTGTGGTTGGCTATAAAGGCTTTCACCAGGAGCGCATTGACGTATGGCTGACCACTAATGGCTCATGCCCTCTTATGCCGCTCTAAGCGCTAGCTAAGCATCGGTATGTTAGGTTTGCCTCGTTAAACTTGTGCATACTGTATATATAGTAGGTGGTGCTAGGGTGCATCCATATTGAAGGTTGGTTTTGTAGGGTATAGTGGGCGTGTAAACTATAATTTTACTGTAAAGTTCTAATGCAAATTATACTTTACCCAATGTCTACTTATGTATAGAGTTTTGTACACATGTGTACTATCATGTATATCAAATTTTTACCATGTATACTATGTAGAGTATTATTATGTAAAAGTTCTAATGCAAACTATACATCAGAGTTTTGTACCCTTGTCAATTGCAGTGTACAGTGTTGTACATATGTGTATTGTCATGTGTACAATTGTGTAAACATGTGTATTACTATATGTACACATGTGTACTTTCATGCGTATTACTTTCTACATGTGTATTGTAATGTATACTATTATATATAGTTTTGTACACATTGTAATACATGTGTATTATTGTACATATATGGATACCAAAATTTGTATTCTTGTGTACACATGTGTTTTGCAATATGTATAGTTTTGTGTCAACTCCAATGTGTACTATTATGGACAGTTTTGTACATAGGTGCATTGCCATGTCTAATACTGTGTGCATATTTGTAAATATGTGTACATCCATTTGTATTGGTGTTTATAGTTTTGTACACATGTGCATTGTCATGCGTACTATTTCCTTGGTACTGCCACGTGATGAACGCCGCAACGCTAGAGACATCAATCCTATTGGTTAAAACTTCTCCCAGGTATAGTGTCTTGAGTTGTTCTTCAACCTTCAGGTGGCGTTACCCGCTTTACATGAGAATAAGACTAAAAAGCATGAGGCTTCAGAAAATAGAGATTTGAACAGAGATGCAACAAAGTTGTTGGAGGAGGAGGCCTTCTTGACAGTGAGGATAGAGTAGTTTACCGCGGGTAATGGCATACGATAGCAATGCATGTCCCTCGGTTGACCTGCAACACATAAGCCCATTATTGGTGTGCTTACTCTAGTCATTCCATGTCAACTACCATGGTCCATGTTCTCCAATTTGATCAACATCATTGACAGGAACACTGAGAACAAGACTAGTAAGGTGGCATGGTAGAAACCTTATGCACACTCACATGCCAAAATCTAATGACATAATTTGTGTACTACCATGTTGTGTACACATATGTACCAGCATGTGTACCGTTGCCTGTTGTCTTGTACACGTGTACTGCCACATTTAATGATGTGTATAGTTTTTTATATATGCATACTACACTATGCACTTTTATGTACAGATCTATACACATGATAGTACCATGTTTACTAATGTGTCTTTCCATGTGTACTGTTGTATACATTTTGGTACACATGTGTGTTGTCATACATACTATTGTTTATTGTCTTGTATACATATATATTGTAATGTGTACTATTGTGTACACATTTGTACTACCACGTGTATTGTTGTACACATGTGTGTTGTCATGGATGTGTGTTGTCATGTGTATAACAATGCACATGTATAGTGCAATGTGTATTATTGGGTACACATTTGTACTACTATGTATTGTTGTACACATGTGTGTCACCATGTGCATTGTTGTGTATACTCTTATACACATGTGTACTGTTATGTGTATTGTTGTGCACTCATATGTACTATGACATGTATTGTTATACACATGTGTGTTTCCATGTATACTGTTGTGTATAGTCTTGTACACAATTGTACTACCACATTTATTTTTATGTACACATTTGTACTGCCATTTGTATTGGTTTACACATTTGTGTTTCCATATGTACTGTTGTGTATAGTCTTGTACACATACGTATTGCAATGTCTATTGTTGAGTACACATTTTTAGTGTCATGTCCATTATTATACACATGTGTTTTTTCCATGTTTACTATTGTCTATAGTCTTACACACATCCATACAACAATATTTATGTTGTGTAGATATATGTACTTCCATGTGTGTTGTTGTACACATGTGTGTTGCCATGTGTACTGATGTGTATAGTCTTGTACACATGCTTATTGGCTTGTGTATTTTTATGTATAAATTTATATTGCCATGTGTATTGTTGTACACATGTGTGTTGTCATTTATACTATTTTGCATAGTTTTGTACACATGTATATTACAATGTGTATTGTTGTGTACACAATTATACTACCACTTGTATTGTTACACACGTGTGTTTCCATACGTATTGTTGTGTATAGTATTATACACATGCGTACTGCAATGTGTACTATTGTGTTGACAATTGTACTACCATGTGTTATTGTACATATGTGTGTTCTTATGTGTACTGTTGTGTATAGTCTTGTACATATATATTGCAATGTGTATTATTGAGTACACATTTGTACGACCACATGTGTTGTTGTACACATATGTGTTGCCATGCGTACTGTTATGTATAGTCTTGTACACATGTATATTGCAATGTGTATTAATGGGTACAGATTTGTATGGCCCTGTGTGTTGTTGTACACATATGTGTTGTCATGTATACTGTTGTGTATAGTCTTGTACATATGTATATTGCAATGTGTATTTTTATGTACACATTTGTACTGCCATGTGTATTATTATACACATGTGTGTCGCCATGTGTACTATTGTGTATAATCTTATACACATGCGTACTACAATGTGTACTATTGTGTACACATTTGTATTGTCATGTGTATTGTTGTATACATGTGTGTTTCCATGTATACTATTGTGTATAGTCTTATACACATGTATATTGCAATGTGAATGTTGTGTACACATTTGTACTACCACGTGTATTATTATACACATGTGTGTTGCTATGCATAATGTTGTGTATAGTCTTGTACACATGTTTATTGCAATGTGTATTGTTGTGTACATATTTGTACTGCCATGTGTATTGTTGTACACATGTATGTTCCCATACATACTATTGTGTATGGTCTTGTATACACGCATATTGCCTTATGTATTGTTGTGTACACATTTGTACTGCCATGTGTATTATTGTACACATGTGTGTTGCCATGCGTAATGCTGTGTATAGTCTAGTACACATACATATTGCAATGTGTACTATTGTGTACACATTTGTACTACCATGTATATTGTTGTGCACATAGGTGTTGCCATGTGTACTGTTGTGTATAGTCTTATACACATATATGTTGTAATGTGTACTATTGTGTACGCATTTGTACTACCACGTGTATTGTTGTACACATGTGTGTTGCCATGCATGTGTGTTGTCATGTGTACAACAATACAAATGTATATTGCAATGTGTATTATTGGGTACACATTGGTACAACTATGTGTATTATTGTACTCATGTGTGTCACCATGTATATGTTGGGTTTTATGGGAGGCAGAGAAGCAGTGGAAACAAAAATTTTCTCCCTCAAGCCCAGAAAAAAAGGAATCGCGTCAACGTATATACAATAGGAAAGATGGTTTGTGAATGCATACCTTGTCCCGAGGCTTGCTTGGCGACAGTACCTCGTGCCTTGCACAGTCTTCACCTCCGGTCTTGGACGGTGTCTATGCAGCTCCTGGTCGCACCGGGACTGAAGACTCTTGGTCTCACCAGGACTGTCAGGATTGACAGTTGTCCTCTGAACGACAGAGGTCTCCCGCCTTTGTAGTCATCCACACTGACTGCCTAGAACTCTGATCTCCTTGTCCCACATGGAATCAGAAGGAGTCGCACCCTCCTGTCGGCGTACTAGTCGCCAACACACTCTCCTTCCACCAGTCGCTTTCTGCAGTTGTCTTTCCCTTGTTGTGTCTCTCTGATCGGTAGCACTTGCTCGAGCTCTCTCTCGATTACCAAAACTAGAGAGAACGACAACTTCACAGAGCAACTGGTTGCACTGGGTTGTACTTTGAGAATCCCCCAATACCCCTATATATAGGAGGGTCATGGGATAGGGTTCTCTATCCCAGGAAATGCGGGACTAAAGCAGGAGTAGAAGGGTTCGAGATTTTCCACAAAAACAACCAACTCGCAACCTGAACCGATCGTTTCACAACTGAAACGGACAGTTGGGGATCTGAGCCGGTCGGTTGACACCTCAACCGATCGGTTGGGACCCATGAACCGGTCGGTTCGTGGTCCTGATCAGTTCCCGATTGACTTTCCTTCTTTTGTTTCTAATTAGTATCAAATACCGATCCTTGTTCCAATCAAATTGGGCAAGTGAAACGAAAGGAAATTTCTCACCAATCTTACTTTCCCAACTTGCCCAGTTGCAACAGTTGAACCGATCATTTCAACACTTGAAGCAATCGTTCACCCTATCCATGAGTCGATCGACTCACTACCTGAGCCAATCGGTTCACCTAGCTGAGCCGATCGGTTCATCACATGAGCCGATCGGTTGGGAGTGCAGATTGTGCAGAATCAGTCAATTGTGGTTTCAATCAATCTGATACTCTAATCAATCAGTCCAACACCTTGAACACTATGATATTAAGCTATCAATTAATTGAGTGTTTAATTGAACTACTAAACTCCTTTAGTAATCAATCTAAACATGTTTTTGGACAAACTCCTATTCCAGGTTAAATCCTATGTGTGTGACCCAGCAGGTCCATTTCACGTTGGTAGTGAAAGTCCATAACACTTATGACCTCACAAGCAAAGAGCGGTGCCTAGTCACACATCCCCAAGTGAAATAGAAAGTTGGAGAACAACTTTCAATCCTACAATCCGTGAATGGTGTTACAGTGAATGTATAATTCCTTTGTCACTGATATCCTGAATGAACTCGAGGCATGGAACAGTCATCCTGTCAACGTTCATTCATTTCCTTGATCTCAGAGCAGACTGGGTGAGATGTGTGTGACATCAATATCACATATTGATTCACATGTGCATGTGCATGCCTTTCTCAATCCTACTCATCAAGTGGTCAAGGACATAAAACTCCCTTAGGAGGGACAAATCCCATATCTATCACTCACCCCACAAAAGCCCCATGTGTCAAAGCCACCCAATCATCACCTTTATAACAACCCATGTTTCAGGACTGCGTTTGATGATGTCAAAGTGTACTCAACGACATGTGCTGAGTGTAGTGATTTCAGGTCTAAGAATCAAACTCACCACCATCACTGTGAGAGATGACTATGACTACCAAGTCATGGTTCCATGTGTCACTCTCACGTTGGGTCTGTCTGGTACCTTGTTCTCTAACAAGTACCTATGTGTTTGGTTTGATATCACTATATCATGACTAATGAGATTCTATCATCAACCAACACACAATCTAGTCTTCAATGTTATTGATGTCTATGGTTATTTCCACAATAACAACTGACTAGGGACTAAACAAGAATGAATACTCTTAACATCCGTATGATCTCATCGTTCAGGTCCTCAACCCAAAAGCATATGTCATTGAGTAAAACAATTCTTTAGACATCTATCATGTTACACCATCATCTTAGAAACAGTTTAAACATATAGATCGGAAATTTCCTTTATTATTATTCAAATCATTTACAAAGTATCCCATTGAAATCATCATATGACTTTCTCTATGGGCATACATACCAACAGACTCCCACTTGCACTTAGAGCCAGTCACCAAGGAACCTCAGTCTTTATGACCTAGCATGACCATCATGCTTCTGCTGAGAAAGGGCCTTAGTCAGTGGATCAGCTATGTTGTCTTCAGTTGGTACTTTGCAAATCTTCACATCTCCTCATTGTACGATCTCTCATATGAGATGGAAGTGCCGCAGTATGTGCTTGGACCACTGATGTGATCTGGGCTCCTTAGCTTGTGCAATAGTTCCATTATTGTCACAATAAAGCTCAATTGCATCACAGCTACTGGGAACTATACCAAGTTCAGAAATGAACTTCCTAATCCACACAGCCTCCTTTGCTGCATGTGAAGCAGCAATATACTCAGCCTCTATAGTAGAATCGGCAACTGCTTCTTGCTTGGAACTCTTCCATCTCACAGCTCCATTATTAAGGCAAAATACAAATCCTGAATGTGATCTGTAATCATCTTTATCGGTTTGGAAGCTTGCATCTGTGTAACCCTTTACAACCAGCTCTTCCTCGCCACCGTAAACAAGAAACTGATCCTTAGTCCTTCACAAGTACTTGAGGATTTTCTTTACGGATGTCCAGTGAGCATCCCCAAGATCTGACTAGTACCTGCTCATCATGTTGAGAGCATACGAGACATCTGGGCGTGTGCACAACATAGCGTACATGATGGATCTGATGGCTGATGCATATGGGATCCCATTCATACACTCCCTCTCTTCACAAGATTGGGGACATTGAGCTCTAGAGACGGTGACTCCATGTAGCATGGGAATGTTGCCTCTCTTTGAGTTCTCCATGTTGAACCGCTTCAGCACTTTGTTAATGTACATGCCATGACTTAGTTCGAGAAGCCTTCTAGACCTATCTCTATAGATCTTAATTCCTAGAATGTAGGATGTTTCTCCTAAGTCCTTCATTGAGAAAGTATTCCCAAGCCAAGTCTTTACCTTATCTAAGGCTAAGACATCATTCCCCATCAAAAGTATGTCATCCACATACAATATGAGGAATGTGGTCGAGCTCCCACTAACCTTATTGTACACACAAGGTTCATCTTCATTTTGAATAAAGCCAAACACTTTGACTTCCTCATCAAATTGAAGATTCCAACTCCGAAATGCTTGCTTCAATCCATAGATTGACCTTTGCAGCTTACAGACATTATTGGCATTCTTTGGATCTATAAAACCTTCAGGCTGTGTCATGTACACATCCTCATTTATATTCCCGTTAAGGAATGCGGTTTTAACATCTATCTGCCAAATCTCATAGTCATAATAAGCTGCAATAGCAAGCATGATCCTGATGGACTTAATCATGGCAACTGGAGAAACGGTTTTGTCATAGTCAACACCTTGAACTTGTCGAAATCCCTTTGCAACCAATCTGCCTTTATAAGTTTGCACATTGCCATCAATGTCGGTCTTTTTCTTAAAGACCCACTTGCACCCTATGGGTTTTACCCCTTCGGGTGGTTCCACCAAAGTCCATACTTTGTTGGAGTACATGGATTCCATCTCGGATCTCATGGCTTCAAGACATTTCTCAGAATCTGGTCCCTCCATAGCCTCTACGTTGGTAGTTGGACCATCATCTATGATCAACTCACCACCTTCCTGAGTCACAAGGTATCCAAACCTCTCAGGTTCAAGGTGGGTCCTACTAGATCTACGAGGTCCTTGTGTTACCTGAGGAGAATGAGATTCCACAACACCTTGTGAATCTCCATATTCCTCTCGTACATCTATCGGTTCAATGTTTTCTTGTTGGGCTTGAACCTCTTCAAGCTCTATTTTCCTCCCACTGCTTCCTTTGGAAATAAATTCCTTCTCTAGGAATACAACATCCCTGGCAACAAACACTTTGTTGTCAGTAGGGTGGTATAGATAATATCCCTTGGTTTCCTTGGGATATCCAAAAAAATAACATTTATCAGATTTGGGTCCAAGCTTATCAGGAAACATTTTCCTAACATAAGCCTCACAACCCCAAATCTTCATAAAAGACAAGTTGGGACGCTTCCCGGTCCATATCTCATATGGTGTCTTTTGAACCGACTTAGATGGTACACGGTTAAGTGTAAACGCGGCGGTTTCAAGAGAATAACCCCAGAAAGAAATTGGAAGATTAGCAAAACTCATCATTGATCGCACCATATCCAACAATGTGTGATTCCTTCTTTCAGACACACCATTATGTTGTGGTGTTCCAGGCGGAGTCCATTGTGATACAATACCACGGTCTCGCAGAAGGTCCTCAAACTCCTGGCTTAAGTATTCTCCACCTCGATCGGATCGAAGTGCCTTAATACTTTTACCAAGTTGGTTCTGTACTTCATTCATGAAATCCTTGAACTTTTCAAGGGTTTCTGACTTATGTTTCATCAGGTACACATAGTTATACCTACTGAAGTCATCAGTAAAGGTAATGAAGTATTGATACCCACCTCTGGCATTAGTTCTAAAAGGCCCACATACATCAGTATGTATGAGTCCTAATAGATCACTAGCTCTCTCACCTTTACCTGAAAAGGGAGTCTTGGTCATCTTGCCCATCAAACAAGATTCACATGTCTCTATTGATTCATAATTAAAAGAGTCAAGATAACCATCTTTATGGAGTCTAGAAATGCGCTTCTCATTTATGTTCCCTAGACGACAATGCCAAAGATATGTTTTGTTTGAGTCGTTGAGTTTTTGCTTTTTGGTGTTTACGTTGTATACACTTATCTCCAAATCTATCAAGTATAGACCATAAGACATTGGGGCACTGCCATAAAAGATCCCATCTTTAGAAATGGAACATTTTCCATTCTTAATAAGAAATTCAAATCCACCCTTGTCCAAATAAGAGACAGAAATGATATTCCTATTTATGGCAGGTACATAATAGCAGTTCTTTAACTCTATTATTAGCCCACTTGGTAGAGTTAACTCATAGGTTCCTACGACACTGGAGCCAACTCTTGCCCCATTGGCAACACGTAGTTCAACTTCACCTTTCCCCAAAGGCCTACTTCTCTTAAGATCCTTCACATTTGAACAAATGTGAGATCCGCATCCGGTATCAAGTACCCATGATGAAGAAGTAGTAAAGTTAATCTCTATCACGTATACACCAGAAGTAGATATCTCTATCTCTGACTTCTTCTTCCATCATTCCTTCCATCCTCTCCATGTAGAAGAAATTGGTTTGGCGAGAGAACCCTTCTCTCCCTTACCTTTCGTTCCATTGATCTCTATCAATGAACTTTCTTTCTTCTTCACCAACACATTAAGCATACATAGAGTGGATTCGAAGGCTCCTGGTATATTTGGATTGTGCAGAACACTTCTCACAGTCCTCAACCAGTTATGGAATTTGTTCTCAATTAATTTTCCCATTTTAAAAGATGATTCTTTTTCCATTCTATAAGAGAAAATTGCATTTTGTCAAAACTTCTTTTGATATGATTTGAATAAAATCTGACAATAGTTAATTAGGCCTTTAATTAATTACCGCTCCCACTATTTTGACTCAAATTGACAGCCCTCACCATCAATTCGAAAGATTGCAGCGTACAATCTTCTAGTGGGTCAAGATCCATATTTCATCAAGTCATGAGTCAGCTTTGGTTGATCGCCCATAATCTTGACTATTTAGGTAGGCCATCATGACAATTGCATCATATGCAACTCTTGATGAATGAACATGCACAACACCTTGCCATGAACATTCCCTGCCTATGGGATTATACGCTCTAAGAATCACCAGTTAAGTCTATCCCAAAAGCCGACACGGTAAACATGCACCCTGCTTTGGTAGAACTTGCATGTCGACCCTTCACACTTCCACAATATGGACAGCGCACCACGCTTTGGCGTAACCTATGCTTGGTCGATCAAGTTTTCCATGTGTGTCACTAATGGAAGGCGTATAAGACTTAATATTTTAATGAGGGATTTGGTTTTTATATACATATACATATCCAATAACCACAATATATAGTATGTATCATATACATGCTATATCCCACAAAAATATACAAAAAGATAAAAGCAATGATTATGGCCATCCTATTGTGATTCCTCGAGCCAAGAGGAATCACGGTCATCTAGGTCTACATCACATGCAACCTGTACAAGATGAAATATGTGCCTGCCTTTCTGGGTTTGATCAGCTCACCTCCATGATTGATCGGCTCGCCATCAAGTTGGTTGTTCGGGTGCCACCAGTCAATTGACTGGCGCCTCCAGCCGATCGGTTCAGCAGTCATCGTGCATCTCCTCAGGTCACCACCCGCTCATCTCGCTCCTCGAACCGGTCGTCTGGAACACCGACCGATCGGTTCACGCCTTGAACCGATCATCTCAGGTCATCCGCAGGTCGTTCGTCGTTCTTTGACATAACATGAAATAAAATCTATCCTATTTACAATTGAATTGTGAAACCCCAAGTTACATTCAGGGGGAGCAAAGGTAGGAAAAGAAATCTCAAATTATTTCGAGTTATATCAGGAATAGGAGAAAAGGGAATCGGTGCGCAGACCGAGATGCAAGCAACCACACACATATATAGGGTTTATAGGCTATAACCATGCTACACATCCACCACAAAACTCGTTTAAGGGCGACGCGTATCGAGTGCATTAATATTACAGATCATATATGTATATTTGGGATTTGTGGATTGGACATGCATAAAGCCAATTTTATTCGCATCGTATGCAATAAATAAAGGTGACAAACCAAAATCGATCATATCGATAATCCTAAAATATAGAACAGTTAATCTGGCTCTGATACCACTGTTGGGTTTTATGGGAGGCAGAGAAGCAGTGGAAACAAACAATTTCTCCCTCAAACCCAAAACAAAAGGAATCGCGTCAACGTCTATACAATAGGAAAGATGGTTTGTGAATGCATACCTTGTCCCGAGGCTTGCTCGGCGACAGTACCTCACGCCTTGCGCGGTCTTCACCTCCGGTCTTAAACGGTGTCTGTGCAGCTCCTAGTCGCACCGGGACTGAAGACTCCTAGTCTCACCGGGACTGTCAAGATTGACAGTTGTCCTCCGAGTGATAGAGGTCTCCCGCCTCTGCAGTCGTCCACACAGACTGCCTGGAACTCTGATCTCCTTATCCCACAAGGAATCAGAAGGATTCACACCCTCCTGTCGGCGTACTAGTCGCCAACACACTCTCCTGCCATCAGTCGCTTTCTGTAGTTGTCTTTCCCTTGTTGTGCCTCTCTGATCGGGTAGCACTTGCTCAGGATCTCTCTCAGTTACCAAAACCAGAGAGAACGACAACTTCACACAGTAACTGGTTGCACTGGGTTGTACTTTGAGAAGCCCCCGATACCCCTATATATATAGGAGGGTCATGGGACAGGGTTCTCTATCCCGGGCAACGTGGGACTAAAGCAGGAGTAGAAGGGTTTGAGTTTTTCTACAAAAACAACCAACTCGCAACCTGAACCAATCGTTTCACAACTGAAACGGTCGATTGGGGATCTGAGCCGGTCGGTTGACACCTCAACCGATCGGTTGGGACCCATGAACCAGTTAGTTCACTTCTGAACTGGTCGGTTTGTGGTCCTGATCAGTTCCCGATTGACTTTCCTTCTTTTGTTTCTAATTGGTATCAAATACCAATCCTTGTTCCAACCAAATTGGGCAAGTGAAACGAAAGGAAATTTCTCACCAATCTTACTTTCCCAACTTTCCCGATTGCAACAGTTGAACCGATCATTTCAATACTTGAAGCAATCGTTCACCCTATCCATGAGCCAATCGACTCACTACCTGAGCCGATCGGCTCACCTAGCTGAGCCGATCAGTTCATCACATGAGCCGATCGGTTGGGAGTGCAGATTGTGTAGAATCAGTCAATTGCAGTTTCAATCAATCCGATACTCTAATCAATCAGTCCAATGCCTTGAACACTGTGATATTGAGCTATCAATTAATTGAGTGTTTAATTGAACTACTAAACTCCTTTAGTAATCAATCTAAACATGTTTGTGGACAAACTTCTATTCCAGGTTAAATCTTATGTGTGTGACCCTACAGGTCCATTTCACGTTGGCAGTGAAAGTCCATAACACTTATGACCTCACAAGCAAAGAGCGGTGCCTAGTCACACATCAGTGCTACCCAAGTGAAATAGAAAGTTGGAGGACAACTTTGAATCCTACAATCTGTGAATGGTGTTACAGTGAATGTATAATTCCTTTGTCACTAATATCCTGAATTAACTCGAGGCATGGAACAGTCATCCTGTCAACGTTCATTCATTTCCTTGATCTCAGAGCAGACTGGGTGAGATGTGAGTGACATCAATCTCACATATTGATTCACACGTGCATGCGCATGCCTTTCTCAATCCTACTCATCAAGTGAAAAATGACATCAAACTCCCTTAGGAGGGACAAATCCCATATCTGTCACTCACCCCTCAAAAGCCCCATGTGTCAAAGCCACCCAATCATCACCTTTATAACAACCCATGTTTCAGGACTGCGTTTGATGATGTCAAAGTGTGCCCAACGACATGTGTTGAGTGTAGTGATTTCAGGTCTAAGAATCAAACTCACCACCATCACTGTGAGAGTTGACTGTGACTACCAAGTCATGGTTCCATGTGTCACTCTCACGGTGGGTTTGTTCGGTACCTTGTTCTCTAACAAGTACCTATGTGCTTGGTTTTATATCACTATATCATGACTAATGAGATTCTATCATCAACCAACACACAATCTAGTCTTCAGTGTTATTGATGTCTATGGTTATTTCCACAATAACAACCGACTAGGGACTAAACAAGAATGAATACTCTTAACATCCGTATGATCTCATCGTTCAGGTCCTCAACCCAAAAGCATACGTCATTGAGTAAAACAATTCTTTAGACATCTATCATGTTATACCATCATCTCAGAAACAGTTTAAACATATAGATCGGAAATTGCCTTTATTATTATTCAAATCATTTACAAAGTATCCCATTACAATCATCATATGACTTGCTCTATGGGCATACATACCAACAGTATATTGTTGTGTATACTCTTGTACACATGTGTAGTGCCATGTGTATTGTTGTGTAAACATATGTTCTATAACGTGTATTGTTGTACACATGTGTGTTTCCATTCGTATAATTGTGCATAGTCTTGTACATATTTTACTACCATATATATTGTTGTGTACACATTTGTACTTTCATGTGTATTGTTTTACACATGTGTGTTGCCATATGTACACATGTGTACAAGCTTGTAGGACTATGTGTATAGTCTTGTAGGACTATATGTATAGTCTTGGAGGACCATGTGTACAATGTTGTAGTATAGTCTTGTAGTACCATGTGTACAATCCACTTGTGTATAGTCTTGTAGGACCATGTGTACAGTCTTATACACATGTGTACAGTCTTGTAGGACTATGTGTACAATCTTGTAGAACTATGTGTACAATCTTGTAGGACTATATGTATATTCTTATAGGACCATGTGTACAGTCTTGTACACATGTGTACAGTCTTGTAGAACCAAGTGTATAGTCTTGTGACACATGTGTATAGTCTTGTGACATATGTGTACAGTGTTGTATGACCATGTGTACAGTCTTGTAGGACCATCTGTATAGTATCGTGACACATGTGTATAGTCTTGTAGGGCCATGTGTACATTATTGTGCACATGTATATAATCTTATAAGATCATGTGTATAGTCATGTAGGACTATGTGTATCGTCTTGTAGGACTATATGTACAATCTTGTAGGACCATGTGTACAGTCTTGTAGAACCATGTGTACAGTCTTGTGACACATGTGTACAATCTTGTGACACATGTGTACAATCTTGTGACACATGTGTACAATATTAAACATATGTGTATTTTTGTACACATATATACAGTCTTGTAGTACCATGTGTACAGTCCACTTGTGTACAGTCTTGTAGGACCATGTGTACAGTCTTATACACATGTGTACAATCTTGTAGGACTATGTGTACAGTCTTATAGGACCATGTGTACAGTCTCGTAGGACTATATGTATAGTCTTGTAGGACCATGTGTACATTCTTGTACACATGTGTACAGTCTTATAGAACCATGTGTACCGTCTTGTGACACATTGGTGCAGTCTTGTACGACCATGTGTATAGTCTTGTACACATGTGTACAGTCTTATAGGACCACAGTCTCATGACACATGTGTACATTCTTTTAGGGACATGTGTATAGTATTGTACACATGTGTACAATCTTGTAGAACCATGTGTATCGTCTTGTGACACGTCTTGTGACACCTGTGTACAGTCTTGTAGGGCAACATGTACAGTATTATACACATATGTACACTCTTGTAGGACCATGTGTACAGTCTTGTAGGATCATGCGTACAGTCTTGTACACATGTATACAATCTTGTAGCGCCATGTGTATAGTCTCATGACACATGTGTACAGTCTTGTAGGGCCATGTATAAAATCTTGTGACACATGTCTACAGTCGTGTAGGGCCATGTCTACAATCTTATATAACCATGTGTGTAGTCTTTTAAACAATTGTATAGTCTTGTAGGACCATGTGTACAGTCTTGTACAGATGTGTACAGTCTTGTGACACAAGTGTACAGTCTTGAAAGGCCATGTCTACAGTCATATAGGACCATGTGTACAGTCTTGTACACATGTGTATAGTCTTGTAGGACCATGTGTACTGTCTTGTACACTTGTGTACACTCTTGTAGGACCATGTGTACAGTCTTGTGACACGTGTACAGTCTTGTATGACCATGTGTACAATCTTGTGACACATGTGTACAGCCTTGTAGGACCATGTGTACAGTCCTATGACACTTGTGTATAGTCTTGTAGAACCATGTGTACAGTATTGTATACATGTGTACAATCTTGTAGGACCATGTGGATAGTATTGTACACATGTATACAGTATTGTACACATGTGTACAATCTTGTAGGACCATGTGTACACTGTTGTGACTCTTGTGTACAGTCTTGTAGGACCATGTGTATAGTCTTTTACATGTGTACAGTCTTCTAGAACCATGTGTACAGTCTTGTGACATATGTGTAAGACCACGTGTACAGTCTTGTACACATGTGAAAAATCTTGTAAGACCATATGTACAATCTTGTAGGACCATGTGTATAGTCTTGTAGGACCATGTGTACAATCTTTTACACATGTGTATAGTCTTGTACTACCATGTGTATAGTGTCGTACACATGTGTAAAGTCTAGTAGGATCATGTGTATAGTCTTATACACATGTGTACAGTCTTGTAGGACCATGTGTACAGTCTTGTGACACATGTGTACAGTCTCATATGACCATGTGTATAATATTGTACACATGTGTACAGTCTTGTAGGACCATGAATACAGTCTTGTGACACTTTTGCACAGTTTTGTAGGACCATGTGTACAATCTTGTAGGACCTTGTGTACAGTCTTGTGACACATGTGCACAGTCCTATAGGGCCATGTGTACATTCTTGTACACATGTGTACAGTCTTGTAGGACCATGTGTGCAGTCTTGTGACAATTGTGTACAGTCTTGTGTCACATGTGTATAATCTTGTACGGCCATGTGTACAGTGTTGTAAACATGCATACAGAATTTTATGCATGTGTACAGTCTTGTAGGACCATGTGTACATTGTTGTAGGACCATTTGTACGTTCTTGTACAACCATGAGGATAGTGTTGTACATATGCATATTGTATTGTTCACATGTGTACAGTCTTGTTGGACCATGTGTACAGTCTTGTAGGACCATGTGTACTGTCTCGTAAGACATGTGTACAGTCCTGTAGGGCCTTATGTATAGTCTTGTAGGACCATGTGTACAGTCTTGAAAGACCATGTGTACAGCCTTGTGGGACCATGGGTATAGTCTTGTACGACCATGTGTACAATGTTGTATACATTCATACAATATTGTACACATGTGTACAGCCTTGTAGGACAATGTGTACAGTCTTGTAGGACCATGTGTACAGTCTCGTAACACATGTGTACAGTCTTGTATGGCCATATGGACAGTCTTCTTCACATTTGTACAGTCTTGTAGGACCATGTGGACAGTCTTGTGACACATGGGTACAGTCTTGTGATACATGTGAACAGTCTTGGGGTACGTGTATAGTCTTGTGAAATATGTGTACAATCTTATATGACAATGTGTACAGTGTTGTACACATGCATACAGTCTTGCACATATGTATACAATCTTGTAGGACCATGTGTACAATCTTGTGACACTTGTGTACATTCTTATAGGACCATGTGTACAGTCTCGTGACGCATGTGTATAGTCTTGCAGGGCCATGTGTACAGTCTTGTAGGACCATATGTACAATCTTATACACATGTGTACAGCCTTGTAGGACCATGTGTATAGTCTTGTAACACATGTGTACAGTCTTGTGACACATGTGTAAAGTCTTGTATGACCATGTGTACAGTCTTGTAGGACCATGTGTACAGTCTTAGGACACTTGTGTATAGTCTTGTAGGACCATGTGTATAGTCTTGTGTACATGTGTACAGTCTTGTAGGACCATGTGTACAGTATCGTGACACATCTGAACAGTCTTGTAGGGCCATGTGTACACTCTTGTAGGACCATGTGTACAGTCTTGTGACACTTGTGTACTATCTTGTAGGACCATGTGTAAAGTCTTGCACACATGTGTACAGTCTTGTAGGACTATGTGTACAGTCTCGTGGCACATGTGTGCAGTCTTGTAGGGCCATATGTACAATCTTGTGACACATGTGTACAGTCTTGTAGGACCATGTGTACAGTATTGTACACATTTGTACAGTCTTATAGGACGATGTGTATAGTCTTATGACACTTGTTTAGAGTCTTGTAGGACCATGTGTACAGTCTTGTACACATATGTACAATCTTGTAAGACTATGTGTACAGTCTTGTAGGACTATGTGTATTGTCTTGTAGGATTGTATGTATAGTCTTTGAGGACCATGTGTACAATCTTGTAGGACCATGTGTACAGTCTTGTGACACATGTGTACAATCTTATAACACTTGTGTACAATCTTGTATGACCATGTGTACAGTCTTGTACACATGTGTACAGTCTTGTATGACCATGTGTACAGTCTCGTGATACATGTGTACAGTCTTATAGGGCCATGAGTACAGTATTGTACACATGTATACAATCTTGTAGGACCATGTGTACGGTCTTGTGGCACTTCTGTACAGTCTTGTAGGGCCATGTGTATAGTATTGTACAGATGTGTATAGTCTTGTCGGACCATGTGTACCATCTTGTGGCACTTGTGTACAATCTTGTAGGACATTGTGTGCAGTCTCATGACACGTGTACAATCTTATAGGGCCATGTATACAATCTTGTGACACATGTGTATAGTCTTGTAGGGCTATGTGTACAGTCTTATAGGACCATGTATACAGTCTTGTACACATGTGTACAATCTTATAGGACCATGTGTACAGTTTTGTAGAACCATGTGTATAGTTTTGTACTCATGTGTACAGTCTTGTAGGACCATGTGTACAGTCTTGTGACACATGTATAAGACCATGTGTACAGTCTTGTACTCATGTGTACAGTCTTGTAGGACCATGTATACAGTCGTGTACACATGTATACAGTCTTGTATGGCCATGTCTATAGTCTTGTACACATATGTACAGTATTGTAGGACCATGTGTACAGTCTTATGACACATGTGTATAGTCTTGTGACATATGTGTACAGTCTTGTGACACATGTGTACAGTCTTGTACGTCCATGTGTACAGTGTTGTACACATGTATACAATATTATACACATGTGTACAGTCTTGTAGGACCATGTGTACTGTCTTGTACACATATGTACAGTCTTATAGAACCATGTGTATAGACTTGTGACACATGTCTAAGACCATGTGTAGAGTCTTGTAGGACCATGTGTATAGTCTTGTATGACTATGTCTACAGTCTTTTACACATGTGTACAGTCTTGTACACATGTGTATAGTCTTGTACGACCATGTTTACAGTCTTGTACAGATGTGTACAGTCTTGTAGAACCATGTGTACAGTCTTGTAGACATGTGTACAGTCTTGTAGACATGTGTACAGTCTTGTAGACATGTGTACAGTCTTGTAGGACCATGTGCACAGTCTTGTGACACATGTGTACAGTCTTGTGACACATGTGTACAGTCTTGTATGACCATGTGTACAGTATTGTACACATGTTTATAGTCTTGTAGGACCATGTGTACAGTCTTGTGACACTTATGTACAGTTTTGTAGGACCATGTGTACAATATTGTACACATTTGTATAGTCTTGTAGGACCATGTGTACAGTCTCATGACACGTGTGTACAGTCCTGTAGGTCCATGTATATAGTCTTGTACACACGTTTACAGTCTTGTAAGACCATGTGTATAGTCTTGTAACACATGTGTAAAGTCTTGTGAAACATGTGTACAGTCTTGTGACACATGTGTATAGTCTTGTATGGCCATGTGTACATTGTTGTACACATGTATATAATATTGTATGCATGTGTACAGTCTTGTAGAACCATGTGTATAGTGTTGTAGGACCATGTGTACAGTCTTGTACGACTATGTGTACAACACATGCATATAATATTGTACACATGTATACAGTCATGTAGGACCATATGTACAGGCTTGTAGGACCATGTGTATGGTCTTGTAGGACCATGTGTACAATCTCATGGGACATGTGTACATTCCTATACGGCCTTGTGTACAATCATACAGTCTTGTAGGACCATGTGTATAGTTTCGTAGGAGCATGTGTACAGTCTTGTACGACCATGTTTACAATGTTGTACGCATGCATACAATATTGTACACATGTGTACAGTCTTGTAGGACAGCGTGTACAGTCTTGTAGGACCATGTGTATAGTCCCGTGACACAAGTGTACAGTCCTATAGGGCGATGTGGATAGTCTTGTACAAATTTTTATAGTCTTATAGGACCATGTGTACAGTCTTGTGACACATGTTTACAATCTTGTGACACATGAGTACAGTCTAGTGACACATTTGTACAGTCTTATACGACCATGTGTATAGTGTTGTACACATGCATACCGTATTGTACATATGTATATAGCCTTGTAGGACCATGTGTACAGTCTTGTGACACTTGTGTACAGTCTTGTAGGACCATGTGTACAGTTTTATAGGACCATGTGTACAGTCTCGTGACACATATGTACAGTCTTGCAGGGCCTTGTGTACAGTCTTGTAGGACCATGTGTACAGTCTTTTTGGACCATGTGTACAGTTTGTGACACGTGTACAGTCTTGTGACACATGTGTATAGTCTTGTACGACCATGTGTACAATTTTGTAGGACCATGTGTATAGTTTCGTGACACTTGTGTATAGTCTTGTAGGACCATGTGCACGGTCTTGTAGGACCATGTGTACAGTCTCGTGACACATGTGTACAGTCTTGTAGGGCCATGTGTACAGTTTTGTCAAAGATCGATTTGACACATGATCTGAGGTTGAAGAAAACAAGTGGGATAAAGGAGGTGGTTCAATTGCATTTGAATGGTATAAACAAACAAATTTGTGACAAAATATATATTTTCAAGTTGCATAGCTGCCCCTCAGGATTTGTTGGTCCTTGTTTAACAAGGAGCAAGCTACACCTTGTGTTAGAATTTGCCATCTGTACTGTTAACAAAATCCGAAATAATCACATTGTACAGAGTGAATAACAAGATGAGGAATTGAAGAAGTCAGCGGTCAGCTCAACTTTTTCCTTCCTTCTAAATAATCTGGTTGTCTATCAATTTACACCATCTGGTGTTGCATAATGTGCACGTCATTAGGTACCATCCTCTCATACTTACCAGAGCACGCATCTTGGTTGGAGGCGCGAGGCTGACTGGGACGACGACTTTGCCGTGCCACGTATTGAGGACATGAATAACGGTCGTATGACAACCCTTGCAGCGATGCATCCTGCCAAGGGAACGTAGTATACAGCCAAAACGATCGCCCAACAGACCACAATGCCAAAGAACAACAAATCAAACAGGAGCATCAACGAGCAACACATGAACGCCGTCCCTTGTATCAAGACGCATGCTTTCTTGATGAGCGTGATGCCCCAACATTAACCACTGCTACCTCCGTACGCCATAGTCCTCTCCATCACCATGGAGGCAACGATGACATAACGTAGGGCGGTGACGAAGAGCAGCCCAGTGAGGAACACGATCCCCACAGCGTAGAAGAGTATGATGGTGAGGATGCGGAATGCGAGCGTGACGTTTACGGTGAAGGTAGACAATTTGGAAGTAACGGTCCGGGCGGCGGAGTGCTACTGCCACTACAAGAGAATTGCTTTTTTGTTAGGGTTGGAGGCACAAGATTAGTAAGGGTCATGATCCTTAGTGGGCAACTGTTAGGGTCATTACGCTTGCACAAAGATCCGAGCATGATTTTGCACGAAAACATTATTTACAAATGAACGGTCTAGATTATCTTTTCAGTTTCAACGACCCAGATTTGTTAGGTAAGGGGTAAAATCCTCTTGGCTTCAGTCCAGAGGCTTCCCTAGCCCCAGCCGCTCCCCGTTTGTCGAACCGACTAGTGCGGAGCACTAGCCGGAGAACATTGTTGCATCTCCAGATTTTGCATCATCACCGCTCGCAATTTCCCTTCTTTTCCAAGCCAGCGGCTTCTCCGCTTTTCTCCTCTCCTATTTTCCCTTCTCATCGTCCTCTGTTCCGAGCATCATCCCGACTCCTGTTGCATCTGTGCCTCCTCTGTCATCGAAGCTATCTGGTAGGAGTGGCGGATCTGAAGGTGCGCAAAGGGTGGCACATATCATCCAGAACCGGCTCACTCCAAAATCCGAGGAAGGTAAGGTTGACAAGGGGTAAGGTTAAGGATGATTTTGACTGACTCTGATACATGGTACTTAAGATAGGCACTCTGCTTCACTATGTAGTTGGGCGATTTATGTATATTTCTATCTGTTGTTGTTTTAAGTTTGTATTTGTGGCTATTAGTGTACTGACCCCTTCAATCATGTCGTGATCTAGTTCCTAGACTGCACGATGAGGTGATGTTGTAGCTGTATCCAAGATCCTCAAGAAGAAATCTGCCTCATGCCCATGATAACCTCTCCTAAGCAAAGACGACGCCCAGGTACACACGCTTACCCTTGTTATGTAGATATTGACAATTATGTTAGTATTGGTCCTCTACAATGTTGTAAGTTGTTGAACTAATAAAGATGTATGCTACACCAATTCCTTACTACCTCATAACATATTTTACGTATTTTGACCCTAAAACTCTTAATAGTTTGAACTATTTCAGCCTTGAGGGGGTCTACGACAAGGATTCTATATCTTTTCTACATCCTAAGATCTAGGTAAGTGAGCATTAATTGCATGTTCGTCGGCTCATAATTCGGTTAGTTATATTATTTAGTTAGAACATTCTATTGCAAAATTGAAATGATTATCGATGATAAATCTACAATCCAATTGGGTTAGGAGATTATCATGCTGAAAGACAATACTAATTTCATATCCTAGAAATCAAATGCTAAATTCTCTTGACTTGTTGAGAATTATGCATCATGCTCTATGCATAAAATCATAAATTGGGTTTCGTTGGGATCCATTTGCTATGGGTTTGATCCATCATTTTGGTAGAGGTAATAAAAAATGCTATGGTTTTAACTGTCCGTATGAACATTTTTAATTATGCTTTTAGATGATATAAATGACCATGATTTATCAACTTTCAAGTTTCACCCCTCGGCTAGTGCAATAACGCATGAGAACATTATTTCACTCATAGAGAAACTATATATTGGCACAAGATAGCATTCCTTATTCAAGGTTCTCAGTCATAGTATTTGCAAAAAGGTAAATAACTATAGAAACCAAATATGATTGTCCACAACCTATATTCCATGATAAATTAGAAGTTACTATACATCCCAAAAAATATTTGATATTTCATTTAGGTGTGCTTGTGAATTAGCCACACACTCTCTGCGACGAGGAGGAACCATGCTTAAAGCCAAAATCCCCCTATTCAATCCTATTTCTATGTCTTCTATTCAGGTCTAGGAAGCACAAACACTTACTAGGAGGTGTCGCGATCGTGTGTGACACGTGTCTAACGTGGACATGCGGTGGACATGGCGTAGGCATGTCCAATTTTTTGTTTTAAAATTTTGGGCATGGACACGACCTGGACTCGTCATGGACACAGCCAGCGCAGCACATCAGCTAACTTGACTAAAAAACCCGATACCCATCCCTCCCTTCTCTCCTCCAAAATTCAAAACCCAACTCTCGCTACCCCCTACCCCAACATCTTCTCCCGCCCTATCGCCGACTCCACGCTAGTTTTTGTTTTGAATTTTTGGGCATGGACATAGTTTGGACACGTCATGGACACATCCAACCCAACCCATCAACTAACTTAACTAAAAAAATCGATACCCATCCCTCCACGCTCTCCTCTAAAATTCCAAACCCAACTCCCGCTACCCCCTGCCCTAGCATCCTCTCCTGTCCTACCGCCCACTCCACGTAGGTGTGTCCAGTTTTTTGTTTTTAATTTTTGGGCATGGACACGACCTGGACACATCATGGACACAGCCAACCCAGCCCATCAGCTAACTTGACTAAAAAACCAGATACCCATCTCTCCCTGCTCTCCTCTAAAATTCCAAACCCAACTCCCGCTACCCCCTACCCTAGCATCCTTTCCTTCCCTACCGCCAACTCCAAGCAGGTGTGTCTAGTTTTTGTTTTGAATTTTTGGGCATGCACATGGCCTGGACACATCATGGACACAACCAACTGAGCCCATTAGCTAACTTGACTAAAAAATTGATACCCATCCCTCCCCACTCTCCTCCAAAATTCCAAACCCAACTCCCCGCTACCCCCTGCCCTAGCCTCCTCTCCTACCCTACCGCTTACTCCACTCCTCCCCACCCCAATTCCTTTTCTTGCAGTCGTGAGAAGGGCACCATGCATACGGCTAGGAGCTCACAAGGAGCAGTGTCATTCGCAATCAACAGCCTCTTGAGCTGTCCCAAGGAGCAGCCAGTTGGGCCGCCGCAAGCAGCAAGCAGCGCTGCAAGCAACACATGCATATTATAAAAAGTATACATATCTCTATGTAAGAAGAAATTCTTCGTGTCTGGCGCCGTGTTCATGTCCTAATTTTTTTTTAAATCATCGTGTCCCATGTCTCGTGTCCATATATGTATTCATTTCCGTGCTTCCTAGATTTAGGTCCACCATCTCAAAAAGATGCTCGTTTACTTCAAAATTATTTAGGTTCATTATAACACATGGCTTATTACTTGCTTATAGGTTTGGATGTATATATTCTCTAAGGTTATGTTTCTTAGTAAAAGTCAATGTTAACTCAATTCATTATCTTTTTATATTTTTTGCAAAAATGAAAAATTAGAGCATATTCTTTATCACTAATAAACTTAATGTTTTTGGAATTATTTGTTGGAATTTGTATATAGAAGAATTACTTGTTGTTATGTATTGAATGGTGTGTGATAGGTTACTTCATGTTGGTGCAACTTCCTATCTTGATCATTTATGTTAAGAAATTTCTCATATTTGTTTCTTCATCAGGGTTCGACTCCATTTCAAGGGTGGTTGACAGGGCATACATGAAGAGACTTCATTGGAAAATAACTTTATTGATGGAGGTTATATCTACTCTGGTAATGACATCATGTATGGTTAAAATAAATTATTGATGGTTTTGTTTCTAGATAAGCTCCTTGTTTCTTGTTAATTTTTATCATAGTTGATTTATTTAATGTATCACAGTATAAATATGCCTCATAAATAGCCAAGCTCTGAAAACCTATTGATAAATCTATTAAAGACATTGAAACCAATATTCTTTTGTTAATTTCATTTCCATAATTAACTAGGTACAACAAACCTATGGTTTTAGTAAATAGATCAATTATGATATTGTTCCACTATAAATACCAACAACCATAGGCAAATATTACTAAACTATATGAACATGTCATTAATTGTGATAGTTATTTAGAGTTGTGTTTCTTCTCTTGGATAAAAAGTATATGTTTTTTTAATTGTAATTATGCATCCAACAATTTCTTATGTTGATATGTAAAATTAACGTAGGCTACATGATCTTTTTTAGTCTAATCTATGTGTTGTCCTCCATATGAAGAAGTAATACTCAAAATCTTGAACATATAAGAAATGGATGAGTTGAAGTTGAAGAAAATACTTTACTAGAAATTGTTAACAAGATACTAGAAATATAGGGTATGTTCTTAAAATACACGCTCACCCCCTATAGACATATAGTTCTTTATCCCATGGCTTAATTTTTTGATTTTTTTTAAAGAAGAATTAAAATTTGGAAAAAATGATATGCGTGTATATATGTTGATGTGTAGAAAGTGATCCTCATGCTTGTCATAGCTACTTACCAATTATATTTGTCTAAACTTGTAGGTGTAGGAATTGTCATGTAATGTACCAACAACCTAAATAGAAAATTCCATGGGAGGTAGTAAATTTCCATCACATTACTGGAAGGAAATGTTACAAATCAAGGAATGCCATAAATTTTGCCATTTATATGTTTATATGATATGGATTGGGGTCACAAGTTCTTTGCTATGTCAAATCGTATATCTGCCATTTGATCCTCAACAAATCATTCTAGCATACTCTCACTGAACATTATGCCATTATTACTAGCATACTCACACTGAACATTATGCCAATATTACTTAATGGAAATCCATTTACGTATGATATTGTGTTGATTATTATTTATGCTTTTTTTAGTAATATTTTTATGGTGTTGAGTGCATGCTCAGGCTTATTTTATATTATTTATTTCTATTAAATTTGATAATGGGTCCATGTAGGACATCAATGAATGGTCAATTTTCATTTTAACATGTGCGAATGACGACATCAAAGGTTCTTTTCTATGTCAAACTATATACTTGCCATTTGATCCTCAACAAACCTTTGTAGTAGACTCTCATTGAACACTATGTCATTATTACTTAATGGAAATCCATTCACATATGGTGTCTTGTTGATTACTATTTGTACTTGTTTAGTAATATTTTTATTTTTGTTGAATTGGATGCTTAGGCTTAAATTATATATTATGTTTTATTGAAGTTGATAATGGGTCAATTGTAGGCTAGGAAACACTAACACTTCTCGAAGGCTGTCGTGTCTGTGTCCAACATGTGTCCAACATGTACACACATTGGACACACCTGGATACGTGGTGGACACTTCTATGAAGTGTCCACTTTGATTTTTTTATTAAAGTGCCGGACACGGCTTGGGCACTCCATGGACACATCCAAGACACTTTCCTACACACTTAAGCCTAAACTTATGAAAAAATACCAAGACTTATCCAAATCTAATCCTTATGTCCTCCACTACTCGTGGCCCTACTAACATTAGTTAGTTATCTTCAGTTGCTACATGCAAGTCATCAACGCTCTTCTTTAACAATTGTAGCAGTCATGGAAAAAAAGGCGCATCCTAAGGCGCTAGAGGCATACGTCTCAAGGCGAGGCCCACCCAGGGACGCCCCGAGGCTTAAGCCTCTCTCACTATTTAAGAGGAAGATGCCTCATTTTTTGAAAGGCGTAAAAAGGCACTGAGGCATAACTGTGGCGTAAGCCTCTTCCTGCTTACTGAAATTGATGGTCTACTATACTTTTTGGACTACTATTGAGCCTAGCCCAGATGATCTTTATTCAAGATAGTTATAATCCCCTTGAATTTATTCCAGTAGTGGATCATGTATATGGGGATCATCATGGTGGCTACCAAAGGGGTTATGGTCATGGTTTGACAGGACAACTGCTGAAAGAGGCCGCTATGATGGAGATGTCTCAACAAACCTATCAAGAGATTGAAAAGGAAGCTGCATTTCATGCTCAAGAATTGGCCAATGCAAAATGGAGGATGGCACATATGATGGGACAGGTTGAGATCCTAAACTAATGACATCATACTCTTATCATGCATTATAAGTTGGGCTGAAGGGAACTTGACCGACTCTTTTATGTTGCATAATTACAAGATAGGTCAAGTTCTTCTCATGCTAGAGGATCGAATAGTAATGAGGATGGGCCAAGTTCTCAGGCAGAACACTCAAACAACATTTGGATGGGTTCTCACATGCAACACTCTCATATAGACTAGGCACTACAAATTAAGATGTGGTCATTTTTTGTCAACAATACATGCCTTTAAGTTGTGTTCTAGAAGCATGCATGTTATCTAGTTTAATTTTAGTAGAAGACTAAATGATACATGTAAAAGTCTAACTTGTGAAATGTGACATTTTGTAAATGTAAGTCACAACTACTATACATGTGTATTTTGAAAAATAGGTGTTATATGGTGTTGAGAAATATATCATGTTGAAACAACACATTAGTATTATGTTATGCTTCTACAATTTCAATCATAGGAATCTTGATTATCATTATGAAACATATTAGTACTTTGAGTGGAGTGAAACTACCATGGTAATAGTTCCCTTTCTTTTTTGTTCCTATCGTCTTTCACATTTATCTTTTAGACATTCTAACATGTATTAAGTGCAGGGGAACTAGGTAACCAAGTGAATAAATGATGTCAAAGATTGATCCAGACGTTGACTTGGATATTGCAGAGCATGTACATGTGCAATGCTTGATCTCGCTACCAAAGGTACACTGTGAAGTCCCGGAGCTATATGAAGCTTATAGGAAGCAACATCACAGGTGGCATTCTGGTCCCATGAATCTTTAGATTGTGTCTTCCTGATATATTCACATCACAGGTGGCTACACCTCGTCTAATCTGCATACACTTCGAGGGACGGTTACAAACACATGGCCCAGATTACAATCGCTAGCCATGCGACATTGTAGACATACAGAGCAGCGTGCTCTGTGGAGAAGGAGGAATAGCAAATCTGCTGCACAAACGATCTGATTCATGCAATAAGATAGTTAAGGACGTGGTAATTCCTCATTGGATAGCCATGTTGCTTCCTTTTGTCTTGCTAAACAATTGAATGCTTCATACAAGAACGGTAAGACATACATTAAATAAAACATACATTGATTCCTGTGTCTTTTAGTATACAATATATTACGATGCTAGACAGTCTTCATCCGATTACATAACAGTGAGACAACCTTAGCAACTCAATTTGTTGGTTGTTCATGCTGAAAAGTATTTTTTAGTTTTAGAAATTGTGAACACGTTAAGAACAATTGCAAAATGTATATGGCAATACATGATATATGGTTAAATTAATAGTCGTTCTTTAGGAAACTCTCCATAGAAAAAGTAACATGCATAAAACAACTATTTGATGCCATTATTATAAATTCATTTATGTTGTATGCCTCTCTGTGCCATACTGAAACTTCCATCTTTTAACGTGAAAAAAACTTGATCATGATGTATCCTGTTTGTAATGCTCAACAGTACACTCAGTTATCACAAGAAAAGTTTTCAAAGGAAAGTTTTCATAACAGGAAGTAGAACAATTACTTGTTACATAGTATGGTGATAAAGTATATGTTTCACACTCTTGTACATTATGTATTGTATAGATACGTAAAGAACACATGCACAAAATGCACTGTTGAAAGGCATATAGTAAATTCCATGTGTTAAACTCTGCAAATACTATGACCACTTCAATTGAATAGTGCCCTATCAGAATAAAAATACTGGCTTCGCCATTGGTCGTCACCAAGAAATCTGGCAGGTCGGGAGAATCTGATCAGAAGGTTGATGGTGCTGCTGATACTAGTGTTGTGGCTGCTGATCTGAAGAGGTTGAAAGAGGCCTCGCTCTTGATCACAACCAAGAGTAACAAGATGTACAAGAAGGAGCTCGCTCTCGCGCTGCTTCTGATGGTCGCTGCTATGTGGGGCCTTCTCTCTGCTCGCTCGGTTCATTTCTACTTGTTGTTGTTCCATGGCCTGGCGTTCCTTATCGTTGGGCTTGACCTTCTAGGAAGGCAGTTCACCGCCTAATGATCCAAAAGTAGATAAAAGGAAGGTGGGATTGCTAGCTGCAGGGAAAAAGCTGCAGCTGAGCTGCCCACTTATAATGTTGTACTAATCGGCCGTGAATCGTCGTATGACATTAGCAGTACGTGGACAAGAATGGTATAGTACATGTTTACTAATTTTTTATTCAATTTTTGCTGCTGCAATGAACAGTCAGCGTATATTATATAGCATATCTGTTGGGAAACCATCAATTGTATTTTAATTCAAGGGGCTTTGGTCAGGTCCTCCCCTATGTAAGCAAACTTTTTTTAAAGAAATAAAGAATGTTGTTGTGAGTTATTAATAGCTTTACTTCTAAGCTCTTTAGAAGTTATACGTTTCAGTATTATATATTGTTGTTCAGTTGGTGTATATAGCTGTATTCATTATTTATTCATTCCATGGAGAAGCAGAGCCACATGGATACTTTATAGTTTTATATTCACTCTGTCAGCAGTTTTCTATTAGGGTCCTGACCTTAGCTCATCGATTCTGCGATCCCCTTTTGCATGAGGTTGATTTTGTGAGGGTTGCCTAATACGTAAGAATGTTCACTCTAACGCATGAGGTTTGTACATGAGCCATGACCCTAGCAGATTGTATCATCTGTTCTAGTGCCTCACCGCAGGACGTTCCAATGTCGGCGGCTGCGGTGGTCCAATTGCTAGGGACGTACTCGGCTCCGTGTTCCGTCTCCAGTCCATGGGACTCTACGCGTCCTGATGTGGTTCTTTATAGATCAAAACACATGCAAATCGACGATGGTTTGCCTTTCGAAAAAGGTAGATAATTGTTAAAAAATACGTATAGAAATATACTAGCATACTTAGAAACTAACTTTTATAAAGAAGACAAAATATACTAGCATACTAGCATACTTAGAAACATACCTAGCAACGGTCACACGATTGCCCATCTGCGTTATGCAGAGGATCTAATCTGCTCGCTCAAGCAACCATAAGGTTATTAAGGAGTATTTTCGGATCTTTAAAAAAGCTACAGGGAAGGTTGTTTTTGTTGCCAAAACTAGGATGTTCTTTTCTACTATTTCACAGAAGTCTATTAGTCGAAGGATTTGTAGTGTTTCTAATTTCGTGTAAACAGGTGACCTGTGGGGAAATATTTGGGTTCATCCATCATCCACTCAAGCAGTGACGGATCTTGACATCAAATGTTGAGGGGAGGGGGGCAAGAATTTTGTCTATATAATTAAAGTTTAATTAAGGTACTGTAGTTTCTTTCTTAGATTTGTAACTTTTATTTAATTAAAAAGTAAAAATCAACTATCATTAATAAGAGTAAAACATAAACATTTGAAAACTAACATAGTGTTTTAATATTAATATACATTTTCTTTTACTTTACAATATGATATTTGTTTCTTTACACTACTACATTTTTGGCCAGTAATGTCGCTGCCCATAGCGTCATTTTTACTAGAATAACCGACCTACTAGACTACTGTATCGATTTTATCATAAAAACCGTCCTTATAGGTTTTCCGCGGCGAAAATTTGTGCGATTTTGGCTTCGCGCCTCGATTTATAGGATCGGTTTTTTAAAATAACCGATGTTATAGGATCAACAAAAAATGTGGGCACTGCTTTGGAACTCTAGAGTCGGTTTTTATATATAACCGACCTTACAGATGCTGGTTTGTAGCGTCGGTTATCCTAAAAAATTGTCGCTATAGGTTAAGTTCAGGCACCGTTTTTTAAGAGACTTTTAGGGTCGGTTTTTTACCAAAAAGCAACGCTATAGGTCTTCTACATTGTGCATAGCAGCCCGATTGTAAGGCTTAGGTTACCATTTGCTGCTGCTGCTACTCCCCGTTCCCGCTCCCGCGCCCGAAGAAAGGCATCACCGCCTCTACAAAGGTGACCTCCTCCAACCATCTCCTTGTCCGAAAAGACGCAAACTAGCGCCGCTTTCCTTGGACGACGACGACCAAGCTTCTTACCACCATCTCCGGCGACGACGACGCTCCTTACCAATATCTCCGGCGCCGTTTTCCTTGGACGATGACGACGTCTTAGGCATTGCATCTCTCTCCGGTGCTTTCTTCCTTGAAAGGCGACGACACCTTAGGCGTTGCAAGGGTCGTGCGTATCTCTCTCCGGTTCTTTTCCCACACAAGCTCCCTCACCGACCGGTTCTTCTCAAGGTATTGTCTCTACCACCTCACTCCTCCGTTTACGTCATACTTTCAAACAACTGACCAGGTAGCACGGCCGTGCTGGGCAGCACGGCCGTGTCGGCTGAGTTGTAGAATCATCAAAATTTGTTAATTTTGAATTTGTTACTGCTCCTATAAAATTGATATATACTGACCCCTAATTAATACATTATAACAGAATTAAATCGTGTATTTGTGTTGTTGCATGTACTATTGACTTGTTGTTGACTTGTATATATTTCTTCTTTAGCTTACAAGTGAGGTATAATATTCTCACTCTCCTAATGTGCCATTTTATTTGACTAGTAAATCAACCAATAATAAAAATATGTATTCATTCATATCTACTTTTTGTTATCAATCACATATGTAATCATTATATATACATTCCAGAAATTTGAGGGTAGACATTGTGTGGTCTCAAATTGACACTTTAGGGTTTATATATGAGATCATCGATGCATGATGTTTAACTTAATATATAAAGATGACAATAATACATTTATGCATGTATCAACTTATAAACCCGTTCAAAATTTACTCATAGGAGTAAATTTTGGATAGTCCCCAGTTTGGGACTGTTTTTGGATATTTAATCTCACTTAGGATGTAACTGTATAATGTATGTTTAGTTTTGAAGAAAATTTTAGTAGTATTTTCTCATTTGTTCTCTGGGTACATATGTGAGTGGTTATTTACCATTTACATCGGTGTACTTGGAGAACTTAGGGGAAATGTTGCTGAAATTTTCTTCAAAACTAAACATACATTATACAGTTACTAGTGAGATTAAATATTCAAAAATGGGATAGGTGGTACACTTTAGTATAAAAGTAATTAACTTCCTATCAATAAAAACTTACAGCTTATAATATCAATATTAAATGCTTAGTTTTATAATTAATTTTTAATGTGATATAGAAAATGGATCGAAGTTGGATGTCTATCAAGAATCGTTGTAGTCCAGAGTTTGCCAAAGGTGTTGATGAATTTATCAAATTTGCTGAGGAACATAGGAAACTACCTACATATAGGTTCTAGTGTCCATGTAGAAATTGTGATAACAATTTGAACGTTGATACTGCTGAGGAAATTAAGAATCATGTCATATGCAATGGGATCATACAAGGTTATAATGAATGGTATTGGCATGGAGAGAAAATTAATAATGGATCAGAAAATGTCAATACTAATAGTTGTGGCATAGAAGATATAGATAATGATGATAATGATGAACCGATTCAGGTTGACCCGATTCAAGATGTTATGGTTGATGAGATGCTACGTAGTTGTCGGGACAATGTCATTGATCCACCTTCTTTATTTGCAAACATTGTCCATGATGCTGAAAAACCTTTATATAAGGGTTGTACTAAGTTCATGAGGTTGAGTGTTATGATGCGATTATATACTCTTAAAGCTCAAAACTGGTGGAGCGATAAGAGTTGCACTTCACTGTTGTCTTTGTTAAAGGAAATTCTTCCTGAAGGCAATGAGCTTCCAATTTCAACATATCAAGCAAAGAAAATAATGTGCCCAATGGGAATGGAGGCTAAGAAGATTCATGCATGTCCAAATGATTGTGTGTTATTTCAGAAGGACTATAGTAATTTAATAAATTGTCCAAAATGTGGTGCGTCAAGGTATAAGACCACAAATTCAGCTAAGGCTGAAAATGGCTCTCCTGTCAAGGTAATGTGGTATCTACCAATAATACCACGATTTCAACGCTTATTTCCTAATATAGAAGATGCACAA
This sequence comes from Alisma plantago-aquatica, assembly GCA_963693085.1. NCBI lineage: Eukaryota > Viridiplantae > Streptophyta > Magnoliopsida > Alismatales > Alismataceae > Alisma > Alisma plantago-aquatica. Next base: position 1,304,700,723 of record OY856411.1, read on the forward strand.
AATTTGTCTTGGCATGGGGAGTTAAAGGCCAATGATGATGGCATCCTACGACATGCATATGATTCACCACAATGGAAGAAAATTGATTTATTATACCCTCAATTTGGTAAAGAACCAAGAAACTTAAGACTTGGACTCTGTACAGATGGAATGAATCCCTATGGTACATTAAGCAGCCAATATAGCATGTGGCCTGTTATGATTGTTTTATACAATCTTCCTCCTTGGTTGTGTATGAAAAATAAGTATGTCATGTTGTCAATATTGATATCAGGGCCCAAGCAACCTGGAAATGATATTGATGTTTACCTTCAACCTCTAATAGATGACCTAATGAAACTATGGGAAGAAGGTATTATGACATATGATGCTTCACATAAAGAGATCTTCAGTTTGTGTGCTATGTTGTTTTTCACAATTAATGACTTTCCAGCTTATGGAAATGTGTCTGGATATAGCATAAAAGGATACAAAGCATGTCCTATTTGTGAGGAAAATATTGATTCAATCAGACTGAAACATGGTGGTAAAATCGTATATCTTGGTCATCGGAGATTCTCCCACCAGTGCATCATTATCAAAGGCAACGCAAAACCTTTAATGGGTCAACTGAGGAATGAAGTGCTCCTAAACCTATCACTACAAGAAACTGGTTCATTAACGTCAAGATTTATGACAGCTTTATTATCTTATCGTAATTGATGCACCAATAACGACAAGTATTTTTTTTGGCCGCTATATGTATAGCTATTAACGACAAAAATATTTTTTTGACGTAGATATTAAAATTTTCCGCCGTTAAAACCCGTCTCTTCTTCCATTACCTTAAAGACAACCTATTCATATTTATTTAATAAACGATCCATGCTATTGTTTAACTTGTTCGTCTATAAAAAAATGGACCTGATTAGACATTCAATCATTGCAATATGCTGCTACTTCATGCCATTAGTGACACACTTACACCTTGGTCAAACGTTACCCTCTTATCATTTCTTCTTGACATATTCAAAATTGAACACGGTTATGATTTGCATATAATTTGATCGCAACAATATTATTCACATGGTTCAAACTCTTGATATTATTATGTATAATGATAAATTCATTTCTACATGCCGTGAGATTTTAAGTGGGTGCTGACCCATTAAAAAGAATAGAGAAGAACGGGCTTCACTTAACTTGGAGCTCGCTACCCCAAACCCACAAACTCCCGATACCCCAATTCGTAACCTAGCCGCTGCGCCGCGGAAGCATTGTCCGACAATCCTACCGCAGTAGTGCTCTAGCACAGCTGACTACGCCCGATCACGCAGACTAAGACTCTGACGGCTCTATTACTGTAGCAGCTTCGCTGCTCCAGCAACACCGGCAAGACGGCAGCACAGAGGGTGTTCTTTCCTGCGGCTACCAAGCAAGGTGGTGATGCGCCGCACAAGAGGTTTGATCAAAATTCGGAAAGGTGTGAGAACTCTGACCTCTGCGCCTCTTGCCACTCGCCTCGCCGCTCCCCTATCACTGATCTTGGTGCTCGCCAGCAAAAAGACTTGTGTTTTTCCCTCTTCCTCCGTCACTGATCCTGGCGCTCGACAGCCAAAAAATAGGTCTTGGCTCCTCTACGCAAGACTGGCCTTGGCCTCTGTTCCTCGTTAATTGTCGTAAGTTCTTGGCACCCTTTATCCTCTCTCAGCCTCAATATTTCTTATCCAGAACACTTCTTCTACAACCAGACTTGCGTAAGCACGAAGGCATCCCAGATGTTGGCTCAGGTTGGTTCATACTTTACTCCTCTACATTTTATTCCAATATTGTTACCATAAATCTTTAATAGGATATGATCTTTGGTGTAGCAGCTGGATGGAAACATATTCGAAAGAATTTTGGCTTGACGGATCATTGTATGATTAAAACAGGTTGAGTCAAATGCCTTACGGTTTAAACTGTAATGCTTCTTTTGATGTGGACAAAATCAAACACGATAGATTCTTATGATTAAACTGATCTTCCTTTTTCTATTGTGGTTGTGTCTCCTCCTATAAGTTTGATTATATTTATGAAATGCTATTATAATCATTTAGATTTATAATATACAATTGTGATATTCTAGGGAAAAATACTAGCACAAAACAATACTCCAATTATTAATTTTACCAAACCCTTAAAGCCCTTCCATGAAAAGAATATGCAAGAATGAGCACTTGTTGTCTATTTATGTGAATATTGTACATGTATAATGATCTTTCTGGTCTATTTTGTTTCCAGGTATATAGCTTAAAAGTAGCATATGGTTGTCATTTCAGGTGGTGATGAATTGATTAGACTTTACTATTAACAATCTTGTTTCATATGAAATTCCAAATCATGTGTTAAAAAGTATCTCTATATGTTCTATAAAGCATTCTTAAAAGAAGCATGTTCATTACCTCATTCCTTAAGTGAGCCTTTGATGATGTTTTTGTTATGAGTTGGTGTTTAGAAGATCAAAATATTATGTTGAAAACACATGTTATTGATGTTATTTTCTTGTAGGTTATGCACCAATCAAAAGAGGACAATATAATTTGTCGCTTGGTCATGTACCTCCACAGTTGAAAAATTAATCATATATTGCTTCACAAGAGGCTAACCTCATATATTGAATATGTAAAGGAAGATGGATCAGAAGCATTGTAGGGTTATGGATAAGTGGAATATAGAGAACTCTACATTAAGGGATGCCTCTACTTTGAAGCCCTACTCTTGCCTAGCTCAGTTGTTGGACAACTTGTAGTAAATTTGGTGATATCCTCATGGATGCAGTAGGTACAACACATTTTGGTATTTTTACTAAATCTCAAAAGTTAATGATTTTCCAACCTTTATATATGATTGAATTCTAGTCAAAGTTGTTTGGAATAAAGAAACGATTCAACATTTTAGATAACTTCCTCATTCATGGTGGGGTAAATATCACCTATGTTGTCACATATGCAATCTTCTTTCACACTACTTTGTCATACATATGTCTTCCTTTAGACTCTCTTTCACACTATGTTATCTCACAAATCATAAGTACACAGTGAACTCAAAGTAATATGGTTAATAATTCTTATTTCAAATTAATATCTCGAAATTATATAAAGTTATTGCTTAACTCTCTTACTTTAGGTGATGTGATCCCTCCTTTGGACCCATACTCCTACCCCCTCTCAAATTGTAACAATCAATGTTTCTACCTTATATCTTAGGATCTATATTGGGTGCTATCACTTGGTTTTCCCCTTGGTGTGCTTCTTTTCTTTTGAGTCCTTGGATCTAGGGGATTCACTTCCACCTAATCATTGAGAACCCTACTCTCTTCCTCGTCTTTAGGGTTATTGTATTCAAAGAATGATGGATTCCCTTCTTAGCTTCTTAAGATTGGTGATCACTCTTACACCCTTCATCAGTTGAGAGAAATGAAGGTCATGATCGCTACTTGATTGCAAATCATATTTGATCGTGTGACAAATAGCAGCAAGAGACAATAATTTGAGACTTGGATGATTCATGGAGCATGTCACACAACTCTTCTCTCCATACACTAATCCCTGGGTATCCACCTTATATCTTGTAAGCCTAGAGCAATATATTTCTTGGGAATAATTAAAATAGAGGCAGTTGCTTACTTTCCTTCCCCCGATGAAGCTCGAGAGATGGTTGGACCTCGCAATATATTCTTGCCTCCCACTAACAACATCAAGGGTCATCCTCAATCTTGTAATCCCTATATAAATCTTAGTGTTTCTAGTTCGTAAATTTGATTTCTCATGGTCATCTTTCAAATTACTATATATTCTATACCATCTTACATTTTACTTTAGTTTTCTTAAAATTAGACTGAAACCCATGCTTAGTTGTCCCTTTGATCAAACTGCAATATTTGATAAGATAGGTTACATGAAAACACAAATTTTAGGTTGTCATACAAAACATTGTAATAGTGTGCTCATATATGTCAGTCAATCATTTTTTAGGGAAGGAAACTTTGCATAACAAGATAGATATCACCTTCTATCAAGGGCGTCCTATTGGAAAAAATCACAAGGTAGGGAGTAGACACTTGGGGAGGATTGTCTGTGATCGAAACACTTGCCCATTGAAGGGTAATTCATGGAATGATATCACCGAAAGACAAAAATATCACATGTGGGCAACAACTGTGGTGAGTGCTAGTGATTCATTTTTTATTTATCTAGGCTCTTAATATTCATAAGACAATACATCCTTAATGCATATGTAACTTGTTTAGGATAAGTTTTCCAACAACAACATGGATGATATCCCTCACTTGGCTGATATCACTTCACTTGGCCGATACCACTTTGCTATGGCCGATATCACTTTGCTATGGCCGATACCAAAACTCTATGAACGATACCCATCTTCCCATGCATGATATGGTATAATAAATCATCCTATAAATTAATCCAATAAAATGAAACATCAATTCGTGTAGGAAAATGTTCTTGTGTCGGTATAAGCCATTCATATCTTGAATTGGGTTTTTTATTGGGTCTAATTTAGCCAATCAAATTAAGCATCACCACTGACATCAAATGGATTTAGAATATTTATCAAATGCACTTCAATCTTTTCAACTATGAAAATCAAATACGATTTACAATTTACAACATTTATTCTACATAGTTTTACTTATAATATCATGATGATGGTTAATATTCAAGATTTTCTTATACAATTTACTCTTGAATCCAGCTTAACACTAAGAGCAAAAAGACATTACATATAACTACAACTTTATCACTCACTTTGAAATTTATTTTTTGTAGGACATCTTACATGCAACTACAACATTACAAACCATCGCAGACTTCTACAAACCATCACGGATTTCTATTCAGATGATATGTGCATGCTCATTATGGAAAGAGCTATATATTATTTTCTTATCAATTCATTCTTTGGTTAACAAATAGTAAAACTTCATATGAATCACCATTCTATGGAAAGCATGTTGATTTCACCATTCTATGGAAAAGCTATGTTTTAGTAAAACTTCATATGAATCACCATTCTATGGAAAAGATTATGTGCTATGTCAACATATCTGGACAACCGTAGTGATTCCTACATTTCAACTTTTTCATTTGATTATTTTCCAGGATTTCTCTAAAGAGGATGCAGTCAAGGCTTGCCATTTTGGATACTCAAAAAGTTCTATCTTTTAACCATCTAAATGCCTCCCATTTTGGATACTCAAAAGGTGCTCTTCTAGAAGACTCTTATGCTTAGACCCCAAGATGGCATGTCACATTAAGGTATGCAAAACACAATGGATGAGAGTAGTAAGACATTTCATATAATACAATTAATACTTTGTTAGCATTAATATAGGTTCCTTTGTGATATAATATGCCATTTGAATGCAATCTTTCATATGTCTAATTTTACTTATATAGAGTTTTTAGAGGTATTATAATTTGTCTATTATATGCGGGAAAATTACATATGGATTTATTTACATAATGATGAGAGTAGTAAGACATTACATATAACTACAACTTTATCACTTATTTTGAAAATTACCTTTTGCAGGACACCTTACAGCAACAACAAATTTAACTATTATGGACTTCTGTATCATAAGTTTGTTATGGTCATCTTGGAATGAGCCAATATTTATCAACATTGCTTTAAGAGGAGTGACAACATATGGAAAAAGAATGAGTGGAGTCGTGTACTGAAACACTTCTTGGAAACCCCTCCCTATCCCCTAAACTTCTAAATGCATGTCGTTTTGTTTTTTTAACGCACAATGTATATGTTGTTCTGGTTTTCGAGTGAGCATATGGAAAATATGCCCCGTAGCACATGCGGAAAATGTGTCTGTTGCACATCCGGAGATATGTGTCTGTTGCACATGCGGAAAATGTGTCTGTTGCACATTCGGAGATATGTGTCCGTTGTACATTCGGCTTTATGTGTCCGACGCACATCCGGAGATATGTGCATTCCATGAATTGTGTTTCTAATACTTCAAATCTCTTTTGTAGGTTTCATTTATGGCGATGGTGATTGGTATTCAGATTATATATTACACTCTATTATGGGATTTAGCTATAAATGGTTTTCTATTTCTACTTATTCTTCACTATGAGTGTCTCATTGTCTTTGGATCAAGATAAACCAAATATGTGCAATCAAAAGGTAAGTACTCTTTTCTTACTCATTAAAATATACAACTGTGAGTACTCATTCGTTTTTCCTATCAGAATTTAATATAAACTTAGTATTTTAACATTATAATAATCTATGTTGAATACACTTAGTTGCATGTATCAATTGTCTACACTATATAATTTTTTAGTCACGTCTTTAGTTGTTTAGAACATAGCTGTCTAAATCATAAGATATTGGACCTTATAATTAACTAAGTGCATTGAACAATTCTTTAAAACACGACCACCGATTAAGAAAGTGGCCAGTGCGTCCACTTCCTACACGAATTGATGTCTGCTCAACTAATAATTCCTACGGCAAAAGTTTCAAATTGCCTATGTATCTTAAGTAACTTTTAAATGTATGCCTCTTCTCTTTCTCCCCTCTCTATCTCCAAGGCACCTTATTTTTCATCTTCTCCATCACCACCAACATATTTCCTTACACCCTCTCATTCTTCCTCCTACCTCTTTTCTTGCTTCTCTACATCTCCATCTCTCCTCCTTATCTCTTTCCTATGCATCTTAAGTAACACTTAAATGTATGCCTCTTCTCTTTCTTCCCTCTCAATCTCCAAGGCACCTTATTATTCATCTTATCCATCACCACCAACATATTTGATGGAGGTTCCACTTACGTGGAATTGCATACACCAACTAAAAATCCTAAAGATGGTAAGTCTTTAACTTTAGCCTTGCTTATACTAGATTGAGAACTCCACCCACGTATGCTGAGATACGTGGAAGTCTTATCGTAGTATAGTTAAGGGTCGAATCCACAGGACAACGGTCTTGTTGTGAACAACAAGATGAAAAACTTTAGAACTTCACTTAATCTCTTAATAGTAGGTACTTAGATCGAAAGTTTGGTTTGGTTATTTTAAACTAAGAACGTGTAAAGTAAAGCAAACAAGTAAATTTAAGGAAGTTAAACAATGATAAGGAGTCACTAGGGTGTGATCGGTTTTCACAGCCACTACACATGGATCAAGACGTGCAAAATAAAACACAACCTGCAACAAGAGTTTAGTCATTTAGTATCTTTGTAGACTTAGTTTCCTTTCATAGAACTAACTACGAGAAGTGTGGGAATGTTGCAAAGTCAGCCATCCCCGAACGAATGGTCAACTAATTTGCATCATTCCCTTCGCAAAGTGTGTTCCTCGATTCATCAAGGTTGTACTTTCATACGTCAACTGATTCCATTTCATAGCATGAAAGTACAACGATGAGAGTGAGTTCACTCCACTTCTTGAAAGACACTCCTAGATACCGAAACAGATGCATGGTGGATACATGCACCAAGAACCAACATACAAATGAGTTTCGAATCTAGTAGTATAAATGTAGACAATTCATACTAAAAGATAAAAGATAACACAAGTTGGTGATCAGGAAACAAGCATTCATTAAACGTTTGATGTTGAACTGAAAAGATAAAATATCTATATTGCAAACTATGGATTACATTACATGATATGAAAACATGGGTAGCGGGGCTACTCCCCGCACCCCAGTGAGAGAGACTACTCGCTCATAACTAGGACAAAGAAGGAGGTAAGAAGACATAGAGAGAGTGTCATCCCCACAAAGGAGAGAGGAAAGTCAACCCCTTGGAGAGAGAGAGAGACAATCTTCTAGCTTCACAGGTTGCTTGATGATGAGGTCCCCTCTTCCCACCTTCTTTGGTGGAGAGAGAGAAAGCAGCTTCGAGATGGAGTGTGGATCTCAGACCGGCAGCCCCTGGGTGGAGGATGGAAGTCGGATTTGCTCTGGAGTGATAGAGGCAGCCTCTGGACGTCTGAAAAACTCTGCCCCCCCTGGAGGACCCTTGGAGTCTTATTTATAGGCCTTAAGTGAAGTCCAAATGGTTTGAAGACCGTTTGGACCTCAAGACCGTTTGGATCTCAAGACCGTTTGGACCTCAAGACCATTTGGATCTCAAGACCGTTTGGGCCTCAAGACCGTTTGGACCTCAAGACCGTTTGGACCTCAAGACCATTTGGGCCTCAAGACCGTTTGGACCTCAAGACCGTTTGGCTCCATGCGGTCTCGGGACCGTGTGACTCCCTACGGTCTCGAGACCGGTTGGCTTCATGTGGTCTCGGGGCCGATTGGCTTCATGTGGTCTCGGAACCGATTGGCTTCACGTGGTCTTGGGACCGTGTGACTCCATGCGGTCTCGGGACTGATTGGCTTCATGCGGTCTTGGGACCGTGTGACTCCATGCAGTCTCGGGACCGATTGGCTTCATGCGGTCTTGGGACCGTGTGACTCCATGCGGTCTCGGGACCGATTGGCTTCATGCGGTCTTGGGACTGTGTGACTCCATGCGGTCTCAGGACCGATTGGCTTCATGCGGTCTTGTGACCGTGTGACTCCATGCGGTCTCGGAACCGATTGGCTTCATGTGGTCTTGGGACCGTGTGACTCCATGCAGTCTCGGGACCGATCGGCTTCATGCGGTCTTGGGACCGTGTGACTCCATGCGGTCTCGAGACCGATTGGTTTCATGCGGTCTTGGGACCGTGTGACTCCATGCGGTCTCGGGACCGATTGGCTTCATTCGGTCTTGGGACCGTGTGAGTCTTTTATGATTTTTTTTGTGTCTTTTTCTGCAAGTAAAAAGGGGAAAAGTTAGTCTAATAGTATATTTGCAATAAGAGGGGATATTTAGGGATGATGTCTAATTTTAATTGAGAAAGAGTGTGGAAAATTGAAGAAAATTACTAAGATATCACCACAAATTTTGAGGTTATCAATATTTCCTTACACCCTCTCATTCTTCCTCCTAATGGTACATGTTCACCATTACTTACACCAGTGTTGTCATCCTTATGCCTCCTCTTTTCTTGTTTCTCTACATCTCCATCTCCCCTCCTCGTCTCTTTCCTGTGCATCTTAAGCAACACTTAAATGTATGCCTCTTCTCTTTCTTCCCTCTCAATATCCAAGGCACCTTATTTTTCATCTTCTCCATCACCACCAACATATTTCCTTACACCCTCTCATTTTTCCTCCTAATGGTACATGTTCACCATTACTTACCCCATACTTATCAAGGTGTGCGCCTAGGCAGCCGCCTAAGCGGTAAGGCATCCCAAGGTTGCGCCTAGTCTAGACAACTTTTTCTATAATGTCAATCTGACTTAGTTTTTTGGGTTTGGTTGTATATTGACGTATTTTAATGTTTAATGTGGCTATCCTAATGTTCAAAATCAGCATTTTTGCCTATGTTATGTGCCAAATATCACTTTTAATGGGACCTAATACACTTTTTGGGTTTAACTAGATCTAATACTCTTTTTGTGACTGGATCTAATACTCTTAGTACATATTTGATTTTTCTTAGTTTGCACCTTCAATTCGGATTGTATTAAGTAGCTATGCTATGAAAGATAGTGATTACATTGCTCAATACTTGTAGTTATGTATGACAATAAATATATATTTATTTTTTGATCACTCTCTTACATTCTTTACAATAATTCTTTTTCGTGTCCTTGACATTATTGTCAATGGTAATATATTAGAAATGTAATTGATTATTTTGTCATACAAATATATATATATATATATATGTGAGGAGATCGACCATAAATATGTAGATAACTACATATATAACTATACAATGTGTGTATATGAGTGGGGGAAAAACCATGACACATGTATATATACATAAACTATTATTTTTAAAGGTCACCTAAGCGATGCCTAGTCACGCCTAGTCACAAGGCGTTTAGCTGGAACGCCATGCTGCCTTCACGCCTTGACAAGTATGACTTACACAAATAAAAAAAAACTAATGTCTCCAAAATTTTACTAGCCTAGATTTTATCATTCCATATATTCTTACTGCAATAATTATATAATTAAGGATCTTGATATATGTTGTGAGTTAATTCATACTTTGACTTGTGGATATATTATTATATGTTGATTGTTGGTTGGATTTCATGGAAATTTTCATCATAGATGATTGATTTAGATCAATTTGTGTGTTTATACATAAAGCTAATTGTATGCCAAAATATTCATATATAAATATACATACTTGTATAATAATAAGTTAATTGTTCCCATTGTCGTGTCATGTCCTGCATTGTTGAAAATTGTGGTGCCTCTTAGTCTGTGGCTAAATCCATGCTTGTGTACATGTTCATATTTCCTAGGTTAGGATCCAAGGGTGTTGCAAACATGAAAGACAAATTTTAGCAATTTGGTATTTTTTTGTCATTATAGCTATTTACGACGGAAAAATAACATCGTTGTTGACCTTTATGATCAAGCCTGCTAGTCATTGTTACTAGTATCAGCGAAAAGATTGGGTGGTCGCAACTACTATCAACGTCAGACATTTTATATAGTCCTAAAAACTATTAACGACAAACTATATAAGTCGTCGTGATTTGTAATAGCGACGAACTGGAATTATTCGTCGTTATCTTTATTAACGGCAAGATCAATAATGACAAGAAGCAACAACTTTTTTTCTCATCGTTAATAGTTTTAACGACAAACTTATTCACATTTATGACCAACTTTTTCCGTCATTATTGTTAACTTTTCCTGTAGTGTATACTAGGAAATGTTGTATATGATAGGGTGAAACATATTGTTAATGAATTTGGAAAGAGTTCAAGTAGTCATACACTCGCATGTGACAAATCTCTATACAAGAAGAGGTCAATATTCTGGGATCTTCCTTATTAGAGATCTTTGGCAATTAGACACTGCATTGATGTCATGCATGTTGAAAAAAATATTTGTGATAGCATCATTGGTATACTATTGAACATACCAGGAAAGACTAAAGATGGCATCAAATCTAGAAAAGATTTAGAATTAATGGGTATAAGAAAAGAATTATCAGTGGAGATAAGGGGTCGCCGCACATATTTGCCACCAGCTTGTTACACTTTGTCAAAGAAGGAGAAAAAGACTTTCTGTGAGTGCTTGTATAATATTAAGGTTCCACAAAGATACTCTTCTAATATTCGTAGATTGGTATTAATGAAGGATCTGAAGTTGATAAGTCTCAAATCTCACGATTGTCACACCTTAATGAAACAAATTTTACCTATGGATATTCGATCTATATTGTCGAAGCATGTAAGGTTTGCAATCACAAGACTATGTTTCTTCTTCAATGAAATATGCAACAAAGTGATACATCCTGATACTCTCGATAAATTACAGAAAGATGTAATTGTTACCATGTGTCAGCTTGAAATGTACTTTCCTCCTTCATTTTTTGATATCATGGTTCATCTTGTAGTACATATTACAAGGGAGGTGAAGATGTTGGGTCCAATTTTCTTACACTGGATGTATCCATTTGAATGCTACATGAGTGCTTTTAAAGGTGATGTTCGAAATTTTTATCGTCTTGAAGGGAGTATTGTTGAGTGTTACGTGGCTAGGGAGGTGATGGACTTTTGCAATGATTTTTTGAATTGCAATGAAACTTCTAGCGATCTAAAAAATTCCCATCACACTGAATCTTATTGTGGCAAAGGAACTCTGGGAGGACGAGTGAAATGAATCATTCGTGAGTTGTGGGAACAAGCGCATTTGTATATTTTACACAACATCGATGAAGTTAGTAGCTACATCAAAGAACACAATGATCTTATCAAGAGAAATCATCCGCGATCCAGTTCAATGTGGCTTGCAAGAGAGCATAATCGAGCAATTATTAGATGGTTTGAAGAGAAAGTATTTAATCAACTATCTAAATCACCGAATAATGTTGCTGAGAACATAAAATGCTCGCCTTTAAGCCAAAAATGGATGTCATGTCATATGAAGGTTATGACATAAACGGATTTTCATACTACACAAAGCATCAAGATGAAAGTAGTGTGGTCCAAAACAGTGGGGTCACTGTTCAAGCTTGTTCATTGTATTTTGCTAGTGCCAAAGATAAAAGACCACATGAAGCTGAGATGTCATATTACGGCGTCATTCAGGACATATGGGAATTGGACTATACAAATTTTAGAGTTCCTATCTTTAGGTGTAATTGGGTTGAGAACAACAAAGGAGTTTTAGTGGATGAGTTGGGTTTCAAATTGGTGAATTTTGAAAAGATTGGTGAGAAAGATGAGCCATTCATCATGGCAGACCAAGCAAAACAAGTATTCTATATTGATGACCTAGCAAATAAAAATCGGTATGTCGTTCTTCATGGAAAAAGACAGTTTACTATAGATCCTATAAATGAAGAAGAATACTACGAAAAGTATGTTGATTCCATTCCATTCTCAGTTGGTTTGCCAAGTGTAAATGTTGAAAATAACACCGATGAATATTATAAATGTCAAGACCATGCTAAAGGAATTTTACTTGACTAACAACTCAACCAATACTAGAGGCATGTATTCTTTGAATTATTTATTTTATTATCATTCAAGCAAGTAATCTTTTAAATATACATCATATATCATGTATACCTTATCACTTGTGCTTTTATTATCACTTATTTTTTTATCTTGTATACTTGCAGGTTCTAAAATGGCGAGTGAAGATGAACATTCTGAGCATGAGCATGAGCACCATGAGGATGGTAGTGGTGATGCTAAGAAAAGTAGAGGTCCCACACTGATGCGTAGGCTGCAGGAACTCAGGGCTAAAGGGGACAAATTGCCAGTCCAGTTTGATATCACAAGAGCACCTATTGGGGAACATGCTAATGCTTTCAAGCATTACGTAGGGGCGACCGCGCGCAGTAAGGTGGCAATAGATATAGAAAATTGGCATGATGTTCCTAATGCCAAAAAAGACCTCATATGGAAAGATATATCTGTGAGTGGAAGTGATATTATTTTAATATGTTTTTTATCTATTGATTCTAATTTAGTTTGCTTGGAATTAATTCCTTTTCAAAACAACATTATTAATTGCTTCTCTTGTATGTATAGGGTTTTTTTCATCTAAATGAAAAAGATCACAAGAAAAGAGTACTACAACGTTGTGGTGTACGATGGAGGAGTTTTAAGACATATCTCACAAGGGAATTTATAGATAATCCTAAACAAAAGAAGAAAGAAACATATGTATATATTTTTATAGATCCTGAGGTGTGGGAAAGATTTGTTGTAGCTAGGAGATCGGAAACATTTTAAGCAATAAAGATTGTGATGTATTGTATGAATCCTTAATTTTATACAATTAAGGAGGTGAATCTTTTTATACATGTTTTCCAAGTCTAAATTGCAATACCTTATTTTAAATGATCAGGCTCAAAAGAAAAGACGGGCCAAAAATGTGCATGACCATCGCTTGGGGCCCGGTGGTTATACCTTTCGCCGCCAACTACAAGAGAAGCAATCCTCTTCTGGAGAAGAATCTAGTACAACTCAAGTTGAGTGTCCACCTCGACACTTGACATGGATTGATGCTAGAAAGAATCGAGCAGGTGAAATTGTCAACCCTGCAACTAAGGAGGTGGCACAAAAGATGATAGGTTTATCCCAACTAAGTAAAGAGTAACTCCCACAAACTTATATTTATTTATATCTAATTGATATTGTGATTTAATATTTTTATTAACTATGAATAGATTGATCTCCATGAGCAAAGGAAGGAAGGAAAGTTCATCCCAACTGGCCACATGGATGAACTATCAGTTGCTCTTGGTACGAAGGAGCATCTTGGTCGTGTTAGGGGATTAGGAGTTGGCATAGGATTCAAGTCTTATTTTGGCCCTTCACAATCTAAAAGAGGTCGTGCAAGAGGTCTTACACAAGAGGAGGTTGAAGCATTAGTAGCACAGAAAGTAATAGAAATAATATCTTCATTTCAGCCTACTCAACCTTCTCAACCTATTCATATTGTGTGTCTCTCAAGTGATGAGGTACAAGCCCATGCTATAGTTGTATAAGGTCATGGGAGCACTCCCAATGACCCACCACAACAATCTGCGGTAAGTTTTTGTTCTATATGTTGTTTTATTAGTATGATATATATATGATAATATATATAGTTGTAACAGGTATCTATTCTACTGCTTCTTATATAACTTATATTATTTCAATCTAGGTTGGTATGAACTGTAAACTTGCAGTGGAGGTTCCAGAATATAATGTTGTGGCAGTAGGCAAGGTGTACAACCTTGGTGGTACATTGCATTGCCAACAAATTACTGATGACATTTGTCGTGTGTCCATCCATCTTGTGTATGACGGAATGGGGGACAAACCACTACCCATACCTAATCTTGAATATAGTATAGTTGAAGAAGCAGAGGGTGGTATGGTGGGTTGGCCTAGACACTTGGTTATCAATGACAAGGTATACTTAAATTCTACCATGTTTTTCATATTTGACTGCATATATGAACTCGTGTAATAGAAGTATGTAATTTAATTAACAGGTTTGCAAACCAAAAAGTAAAAATTCTACTAGTTGTCCTCCTATGCCCAAGCCATCTATTATTCCAGAATCCACATTCGAAGAGTTGGGAAGTAAATGTAAATGTTTGAGTCGATACTTAGCCAACCAAAGCTCTGGACTACAAATGTTGATCAATTTAATAGAAGATGCAAGTGGGAGGGACTTTGACAATTATATTTTTCTTGATGATATTATAGAGTTGTTACGATATGATTGGCTGAATACTTCGCTATTAGAAATATGGATAAGGTAAGGATCTATCAATATAGAAAATTCCAATACACATTTTTAGCTTATTTCTACATATGAAAATAATTACAAATGTTTAACAGCCATTTATATATTGAGGCCACAAACTTTGATATAAAGAATGTTGGATTCTTAGTTCCTTCGGTCACTAGTCAGGTGGAGACACATATTGAGGAAGTGAGTGAGTACTTCTCTGATGCATTCAAATATTTTGCTAGTATGGGAAAGGAAATTATCCTAATTCCTTTTAACGTCCAGTAAATATTATTATTCAATATAATTTTAATAATGAACAAATGTATTTATTTTAATGTTTGTTTTATTCTTACTCAGATCTAGAGATTGGGAATTAGTGGTGATTGTCCCAAAATTGATTACTCTTTATTATCTTGACCCAATGGGAAAAACAACAAGGGGTCACAAACTGAAATTGCCAGCTATGGCATAAGCATAAATATAGTCTTCTATTTTACCAACTATCATTTAATTTGTAGGGGTATAAAAGCTTTTCGTGAAGGTAGAGGACTAGTACCCACAAAATTAAAGACATTGACTTTGAAAAATGTCAAGGTAGCTACTTTGAAAACTGCTTAGTCTTATATGTATAAATTTTCAACTCTTATATGTCAACTCTTATAGTCTTCTATTTATAGTAGTTTACTAACATTAAGCATAATTCGTTATTTGTAGTGTCCTATACAAAATAATGACTGGGCTTGTGGCTACTATGTAATGAAATATATGCAAGCTATTGTCAAACAAGCATCAAATGACATTCAGACTATAGATCAGGTAATAAAGAATAACATCATAAATTTACAAGTGAGTTGTAGTCATTTTATAAAATATTAGCATGTGCATTTTCTGTTATCGATCTTTACAGCTCAGCCTTACACACGTGAGGACTTAAATAAATTCTGAGAAGAGTGGTCAGATGCTTTTCTAAATGAAGTCAATATAGCATTGGAATAAATATGTCAGTTACGTTCCATTTATGTATGTGGTTTCAGTACTCTTTCATATTTACTTTTGTATTTGACATTTAATATCATCTCAGACTTGCAATCTATCATTTTGTAAATTATGATGTGACTATGTGTACTCAACTCAATATATGAATCATTTTTGTTATGAATGTGTGGTTTGGAATGGTGACAGTTGAGCATCAATGCTCCCCTCTCCCATATCTTATTCTTGTTCTTCTATTTTGTTTTGTTCAGTTTCTATAGAAATTTAAAAAAAAATTTGTACCCTATAGCGTCGGTTTTCTTAAAAAATCAACATTATAGGTGTCTTGGACGTGCTGCATAGAACGGCCATGTTGCATCGTAGAACGGTTGTGTTGCATAGAACGGTCGTGTTGGGATGAGGTAGAACGGCCGTGCCGCGTAGAACGACCATGTTGATATATGGTAGAACGGTCATACAGTGTAGCACGGCCGTGCTAATATAGACCAACACAGCCGTGCTAGGTGGCACGGCCATTCTATCATATTCCAAGACTCTATTGAGTCAGTTTTCCTCATATAACCGTCCTTAGAAAGAATCTCTAGAGTTGGTTATTTAGTAAAAAAATCGACGTTATAGGGTTCAGGTACAATTTCATTTATCATTTGGGTTTAGTTTTTGAGAGCCTATAGGGTCGGTTTTTACTATACAAGGTCGGTTTTTTTTGTTAAAAAAATCAACCCTATAGAGCAATTTCTGTAGTGACAGCCACTTAGGTGTCGGCTGAAAAGTGGCGCTATAGGCTTAAAAAAACCGACGCTATAGACCATTTTTGTACTAGTGTTAATTTGAAATAATAGTTAACCATGTTATTTTTAACAATCGGATCAAAGTTTCTATGAAAACAAACAACGTAATATTTATAGGTAATTAATTATCATTTATATCGTGGAGTTTTGTCTTAATATTTGACTATTATGTAGTTAGTAGTTAGTTGAAGCAATTAGAAAAATAGATCAATCAATGTTAATAATAGAATAATGTTGAAAGAAATATTTAAATGATAAATCTTAATTAGAATTGTAGCTACTTGAAAGTCACTAAAGTGGTACCGTAGAAGGGTAATGATGGGGATGGGAGAAGAAGAGAAAAATATACATTTTGATTAGACAACTGATAGTTAAGAGAAAGAATAGAAAGAAAAGAACAAGAAAATTCTTACGTATCTTCTACCTCATCATTTTCTCTCAAGTTAGAGTAAAGACAAATAAAAGGATAGATATCATTAATAGAAAAAAAATCTTTAAAGGAAAATATAGAGGAAGACATGGGAGTGAAAATAATATATGAGTAAAGATTTCAAGTAATTTTATTAGAAAAACTTTTGAAAGAAAAATAAAATCTGTAATAGATATTGGTACAAAACATAGTTACATTTGATGAAACATGGAGGAAAATATAAATCATTGATTAAGAATTATAGGTAGCTTAGAAATAGAAACTGAAATATAGAGACAACTTATAATGCTTTGTTAGAATTTAATTGAAATATATATTTAGATATCAAGAGAAATACTTTTGTATCCCACAATTAATATAAAAATATACATGTTATTATATTATTATGACAAACAATTTATTTACTTCTATGATATCATTCTATTAACTACAAAAAATATATATCTCTTGACATTTCTCTTTCCTTTCCTTTTTCATCCTTGACCTCATACCGGAAGTTAACATATGTCTGTATCTAATGAATTATTTAAATGAAAAAATAATTTATAATAGTAGTGTGTCAATAATTGAATTGACAAAATGAGATCTTCATGTGTAAATTGTCTTGACCAATTTATCAATTTAGACGTTGATCTGTTTCTTACATATTCCATACTAATTATTATTTTTCAAATTTGTGTTGCCTGATACATTCTATTTTTTCATTTATATACATCAAATCATTTATTATTTTCTATTTTAACTTTTGATATTAAGTAGTTAAATTATTTCAATAGTGGTTCCACCTTTAGAATTAAGGATACTAAAAAACATCAATACACTATTTTCATTCACCTATTCCATCAACCACACGTCTCATGTCTTTATATTTTAGATAATTTCAACATATTATAATTATATTATAAAATTTGACTCTTATTTGAAAAACTACTCTCCATAATTAAATTATGTAATATTCTATATTCTTGGGTGGGGCAAGGCATAATATATCACAATAAAAACATAAGTCTATCATAGTATCAAAGTATAAAATATTTATCAAATATTCTTGAGGGGTGTGTCCCCTCCCAGCCCTAATGAAGATCCACCTCTACACTCAAGGGTTAAGAAGAGAACATTTCATGATGTTCTTGTAAGATGGCATCCCGGATCAGTTCATAGTTGACCATATCTGTCTCTCTGGAAGGTTCTCCTTACATGGCAAAGGCCACACTGAATGCCTTCCTTATGTATGTTTTGTAAACTGCTATTTGAACCTCTAAGCGTAAGTGAGCACATCGATTTCTTTATAGAATGTTTCAATAGGGCAGCAATCACATGGTCCAACCCATGTCCTTTGTTTCTTGGAAGAAGATGACTAGCAATAAACAAAATGGAATCCTTGATATCAAATCTATTAGAGAAATGGAATAATGTTCTTATCCTTAAAAATGCTTGGGAGATTATCACAAAAAGAAAGAGTGCTTGGTGTCAAGGTATTGAGAAGAAAAGTATGAGGTGTATGATGGCATCAAGGTTCCAAATTTATCCCGATTGAGTAGATCTACTCTATAGAGAAAAAGTATTATCAATGAGGAGTCTTATCTTCTGCCTATTAGTAGGAAACACATAAAATTCTCGAATGACAGATGGTGGAGTAAGGTTATCATTCTAGAGAATGAGGCCCTGAATAATTTCACTAACAACATAAAAGACCTATAGGTATAAACATCCTGGTGAACATTGAATTCATTTGGGGCACTAATTTTCTTAGAGAATGGACCGTTGAGGATATCTTGGCAGCTATATAGAAAACTAAACATTTGTTGTGTAATCATAATGACAATAATAGGTTTTGGAACTACACTAAAAATGGCATCTACACAGCCACATCTGCCTACTCCATGCTTCATTCAATGAAATTCATTGGGAGTGAGGGAGAGAGGAAGAGTATTTGGAAGGCTAGATTCTCATC
This sequence comes from Alisma plantago-aquatica, assembly GCA_963693085.1. Taxonomy (NCBI): domain Eukaryota; kingdom Viridiplantae; phylum Streptophyta; class Magnoliopsida; order Alismatales; family Alismataceae; genus Alisma; species Alisma plantago-aquatica. The sequence goes on from OY856411.1 coordinate 1,304,719,710, forward strand.
TAAGGTGAATATGTTTATTTGTCCTCTATTATGTAATGTTATCCTTCACAATAAGAAATGAGTGATTAGGAGTGTAGCCACTAGTTGGTTGAAAGAGATGAGTGTCTAGGAGTATAGCCATTGGTTGACTGAAAGAGATGAAATAATGAGGAAGAAACTAGCATACATGTGACCAGAGATTGTGTTATGCACACAAATATAGAGATGATTGTTCCAAGGTCTGAATTTGAATGAGTGATGTGATTTGAATGCTTTATATGAATCAAATCCCATATTCATGTTAGTGAAAAATGTTTAACAACCTTAATGATTTCTTATTGGCACATATGGAAAGTTGTGAATGGGCACATATATGACAATTATATCAAAACCTCTACTCATCAATTAAACCGCATCTTCAAAAAAAGGGACAACATGTTGCATGTTTGGCAAAAGAATAAACAAATGGACAAAATTTATAGGATCATGAAAAGGGAGAAACCTGAAATTGGTTGGCTCAAGTTTGACAGTGATGCTTCCACATACAAGAATAATACGAAAAGTTGTTGTTTCTATTAGGAATGAGGGAAGAAACTATATTGGAGGATATGGAAAGACTTCTACAACTAAAAGCACTCTATAAATTGAGATGATTCATAGTCACGTGGCTTTAGACATTTCTATTTCAAAAAAAAATCTATAAACGAACAATCAAATGGAAGTTGATATGATATTGTAAGACCCTAGCCTAGGTTTTGGGCTGACCCTATTTGTTTTGGTTTAATTAAGTACTTAGAGCCTTAATCTAATCCTTTGTGATGCTTTTAAAGCTTGTGAAGAGCTTAAGTTTCTAGTTTTAGCTTGTTTGGATGATGGTTGTGCTATCTATGCTTGTTTTTGGTCAAATTACAATTTACCCAAATATGAAGATTATCTTGCAATTTTCCACCTCTAGAGTATTCCTTCTCTATCTTGGCTTCATGAGAGAGTTGGTTCTTTAAAGCACCTTGGTCGGGCCTTGGTTGAGTGATGACACCCTAGATGTGATTAGGGTTCCTAGGGTTCGCTTGGTGTTGACCTTGAGTATGTGTGGCGACCCTTTGTCTCGACCTTGAGGTTTGTCTTAGGAGTGTCTCGATCGAGACACTTCCCTTGGTTTCTTTTGTCTCAACCCTGATGATCTAGGGTGTGTCTTGGGTCGAGACAATGGTCTATTTGAGGTGTGTCTTGACCTAGTGGTGGTGATCCTTTTTGTCTCAACCAGGTGATGTTTTGGTACTTTGTCTTGACCATGTGGTGTGCCCTTGGTGTGTCGTGGCCATATGTTGGGTGACCTAAGTGGTCGAAACCCAACATAGGTTGTATCACCATCTTATGCATGTGTGTTTTAATTGGTTGCATGTTTGTTTCTAGGGTGGACAAGTGTCCCTTTGGAGCCCTATCTTGTTGACACCTCATCTCTCACCCTACTTCTCTCCTCCTTTTCTATATAAACCCTCTTCCCTTCATGCAAGTGACCCTTTTCACCTTCCTTCTTCCTCCCTCTCTTTTTCTCATCCTTGGAGCTTGGTGGAGCAAGGAGGGTTGATTCTTGGAGCGTTGGCGATCAAGATCCCTTGCATGTAGTGAATTTTGGTCATCTTCAACCTTGTTAGTGTATGCCTTTCCTTGATGGCATATCTTTTGATCTTCAACCCCATCTTCTTTTCTTTTCTCGGCCTTAGACCATGGATCCTCCATGGTGGTCGTTCTTGAGAAGTAAACCCCTCATCACAAGGGTCATAGGCCATGTTTTGACAATGTGGGCCCAAGTGTGAGGATGTTTTCTTCTCTCTTTCTCCTCATTCTTTTGGTTTGGTCTAGAGTTCTTTGTTCTCTGTTATTGAGAAATCATTAACCTTGGTATCTTCTTCTTATTGAGATTATTTTGAGGCATAGAGTGGAGACTTTGTTGTAGCTTCATCATCCTTGGTGATCGTGTTCTTAGAGCTTGTGATTCTTGGAATGATCTTCCCTAAGGCGGGTTATATAACTCTCTACCTTCTTCTATTACTAGTACCATAATTATTGCTTGCATGTTGCTATTTCTCTCTCTAAAATGTACCCCTAATATTCTAGTTGATATTAACACACTCTATAACTTGATTAATGGTGGTTAATATGCTTGGTTTGCTTAGAATCTGAAACCCTAATTGAAGGAACTCGATTTTGGTGATTGTTGCGTTTTGGTGGTTTTCCCCTACCTTTTGACCTTGGTGTTGATCACATGCATAGTATTTGTGTACCTTGATGTTCCATGGAGTTTAGGTCCTATTTTGGGGGTGTCAAACGTGGTTTTCTCTCTCTTGCACAAGGGTCTTTCATGATGCTTTCATGATACAAGTTTTAGGGTTTTTGGTGACCGATTTTCATGAGGTTTTCTCCTCCATGTTGATGATGGATTTCTTTGGTATGATCTTCTATCTTGTCCATGGAGAACTTCTATTTTGATCTTGGTTAATCCCTATTTTAGGTATTGTTCTCTTGCCTTGGTAGTATCTTGATCTAAATAGTTACTACACCATGTTTTAGTTAAGGTCGTGACACTCTGTATTTGGTGTTTTGGTCAAGATGTTACTCCTGTTTTGGGTCGAGATGTCACACTTAGTGATGGTCAAGACACCTACCTTGAGGATGGTCGCAACCCATGGTTTTTTTGGTCGAAATGCTTTTCTTGGTTTGAGGGTGGTTTTGTGTCTTGGGTTTAGCTTGGCTGAGATACTTGTTTATAGGTTGCTGGTTGTGATGCCTTATGTTGGTCCCTGTTGACACACCTTACTTTTACAGTTGGACGTGCTACCTATTGTTGCAACTTGGTATTGGTTTTGGTTGAGATGGGCATTGTGGTCGCAATGTTGCCCTTGGTCGGGGTCACGATGTTTCCTGGTACTTAGTCGAGACAACATTTCAGTTTGGGCTCGCAATGCCTTCCTTGTAGTTGGGTTAAGATGGGCCGTTGTTCCGAGTGAGGTCGAGACATGTTGGGGGTTGTTGTGGTCGGGACCATTTTGTGGTTGCAGTTGTGACACCTGTTGTGCAGGTGGTCATGACATGCATGGGTGGTTATGGTCGCGACCTAGCTGGTTGGTGTTACGGTCAGCACCATGCTTGTGTGGTGGTCGAGACACACATATCTTGTGTGTGGTCATGAGAAATATATGCAAATGATGGATGGTTGATACATATACATGGTGTAAGGTTGCTACCTATGCATGACATAGTGGGATGGGTACATGAATACATATGATCGAGGTACTTCTTAGTGTTGTTGAGATAATGATCTAACCATAATTAAGTAACGAGGGTTAACCTAATGTTCTCCAAGAAATTAGGAAGTGGGGTTCTTGGGGTTTGGTGATTTCTTATGCTACAAAACCCTAATCAGATATACCATGAAACCCTAACGCTAATTGTAGGGTAATGTGATATGTTTGCTTTTCTCTCTTAGAGTGGTTATTATGTATGATGTTCTCTCTCTCTTGTTTATAAATTCCTGACCTTGCAGGTGATATGGACTTAAATGGCATAGCTATGTGTATGATATGGTGAACTCTATACTATATAGGATGGTGATTATGAGCAATGATGAGGCATAATGTGATGTTTTATATGCATGGATCATGCGATTGGGTTTGATGACCTTGCAGGTGCTTAGTGCATGATTTGAGGTGATAATCTCTGGAGATGTGATTGAGGGATTGATAGCTCACAATGATGTGACATTGGTGATAGCCTTGTGTGGCTGTGTGATAGTGGTGGTGGCCTTGTGAATGGTAGTTCTACAATTCTATGTGATGATGTGATAAGTTCACACCTTATACATTTTATATATTCTGAAGTTGTACCATGCTCTTATACTTGTAGAGTTTTTTTTGCCTTTGTATGTTGTAACTTAATTGATGTTAAAAGACACCTAATTGGCATAATTAATCAAGTGAAGTCTTAATCATGTAGTTTCCCTAACCATAGTTCCATTCCAATGTCACTCTTAGTGTTGGATGGTGAAACAGGTTCTCCCTTAATGGAAGCTCAGAGTCGTATACTGTTGAGTATACACATTCACAGGATTGGATATGGGTCATACCCTGGAAGGAGTGTGTCTATGGGACGTATCTTAGTGATATGACTCAGTATATACTTATGATACTTTCACAGGGACTGGCTGCAGGCCATACCCAAGTAGGAGTGTGACTTCGGGTCGTGGCTCATATCACTAGCGTTGTACTTATATACCAAGGCAGGTTAGGCTATTTAGTAGTTAGACGTGATATGTCTCTATGGTGTTCTCTTATGCCAACGGGGAAGTGAGGAGAGGTTGTGGATTCTGGCTCTTTCGTAGACCTTGTATGTCACTGATTTTGACTTAGCAGTGATCAGTTGGAGTATGAGTGGTATACCTCATCTCCTTAGGGCATAATAAAAGAAGGTAATATAGGCACGCAATGTATTTTGCAGAGGGATACAATGCAAATAAAATTGGTTGAAGCCTTCCCTTGCTTTTGTATGGTTTGATTGATAGAAAATATACATGCTCTTCATATCCCTTCTTAGAATATTAATTGTTCTACTATTCACTGATAACCGCCTAGTATCGCTTAACCTACTTTACCTATTGGATACATATCATTTAGTTGAATCTTCTCAGTTAGTAATTGTATTACCTATCTGCTTCAGTTTATCTGTGCTTTAATAGATGTTGGCAGAGAGTTATATCTCTCGTTGGGATGTTTGGTCTCACAGTGTGGGTTTCCACATCTTTTAGGTGGCAGTGTACGGTGAGGTGGAGATCGTGTAGTATAGGAAGAGTAGCAGCAAGACTAGTAGAAGATAAGGTTGGATGTGATGCTAGTATTTTGGTGTTAGAGTCCTAGAGTTGTCCCTATACACCCAGGTCTTGGGGATGTTTTCAATGTGTTTTGTAGAGATGTCATTGATATGAGGTTATGGCTTGTGTGTCATTTGTTGTAAAGTTATGATAGATGTACATGTATATATATATATGAACATGTATCTCATGTAATAGGTTAATGATAGGAATGTTGAGAACAATGATGTAATCACCTTATGATATGTTTTATGTGATCTAGGTGTCCTCTTGTGGACTTATATGTGAAAGTTTTCAGCCTATGGTACTTTTAAGAAATCATTTTTGATTTCTTGCATTTTTTGGTAATCCACCTGCTTAGTGTTATTTCTGCATTTAGTTATGAGTAATCTCGCTTTTGTGGAGTGGGGCATCACAGATACAGTGTTCACCTAATGTCATCCCTTGTTATCCATATTTGATCAGGAACATTTTGAGAAAGATGAATGAAGATTGGAATGTCAAGGTTGAATGTATAGAATGTAAAAATGTTACTAACAGTTTGGCAAAGTACCACCTAGAAACTTATAGTCATTATCTAGCTTATGAGACAACCTGAGGAGATTTTACATTATCTAGTTAATGGTAATTGTAAAGTTAGTAGTACTGCCATGTTTTCTAATATTATGAATTAAATAATTTTCTTACCATTTTGAGTTTTTGGTAAGAGAAGGGTCAAACAATTAATATTCCTTCTCACCATTGATAAGTAAGAATGTAGAAAGTTTGAGAGGGTCCCATTCCCCTTGCAAGGATGAGGTCCAATTTGTTTCACTTCATTATTAGTTGTGCATGCCAATAGTTAATGATTGAATCTGTCAAAATTGACATTCACATCCCTACGTGCATGTCTCCCTACACCAATAGGACTATTTTACCTAACAAAAATTTTAGCCCAAGGACTTATCAAGATTATTGTGGCATACTAATGCTTAATTGCACCATATCACACAAGTGACTCAGTCATACACACACTTATACAAGAATAAAAAACATGGGCTTGAGATGTATCAAGTTTCAATTCGGATTCAAATTTGTATGAAGAATAATGAGTGTGGTTATTAATTCCATCTTTAGTTACTTATGTTACAAAGGGTTAGTACAAAAAGTTGGTATGTGCGAATTACACTAAGAGATAGTTTATTTGGGTGTATTCGGATGTAGTAGTGTGAGTTTGAAATTCAAAATTGTACATCAAACATGCACTTTGTTATCTGACTACACCCTATTAAACAAGACCTAAGGGGAAAGAAACAATTGAATAGCCTAAATTATAAAAAATTCAAACTACTACTAACTAGAATTAACCATGAAATTTCACTTACCTAGGTTAACCTATGGTTAAATATCTTGTGTATACCACTTAACAAAAATAAAAACCAGGTTCACATAAACAATATCATGAACACTTATAAAGTTAAAATTGTGTTACAACACTAATAAAGTTAAAATTGCACTGCAAAGTCAAGGGTAAAGGATGGCGACAAGAGGGGGAGCACACAACACTAGGAGAACCCTAGTCAGGGATGGTATCAGGTCAGTGGGAGGAAGTAGATATGGTAGGAGAGGTGTTCAAGGTAACTTTCCATCCACCACATGATTGGCCATATATTAGGAATGTATTGAGTATGTGTATCGACGAGGGGGACTATAGCTATCTAATAGAGGTATGAAAGGAGGAAGATCTTTGTTGGGGGTAGTCACCCAGGTGAGTAGCTTAGTATCTAGGAACACAAGTCCATATTTCCCTCTGTTGAACACTAAGAACAAACAAGAGGAAGAAGGGAGGAATGAGCAACAATGCCATATATCATTTAGAGATGCATTGGAGGGAACAACAGCACAAGCTTCAAACTTTATCCTAGATGATCCATTGGAGGTTGTAAATCTAGTATATGTGGTTTTAGACCGCGAAAGGGGGTTTTAGAGATATTCATAACACGCAAGGGTTCCATGGTCCTACAAAAGCCAATTCGGTATGTTGTGTTGGTGAAGGTGGTATGGAGAACATAGGACTTGTCATGTTGAGTAATCAAATATGACTACTGTTGCATGCGGTGAAGTGCTTCAACATGTATGAAGTGAGCATGAACATTATATCATCCATTTGTCTTGAAAAAGGAACTATGTTACAGAAATAAGGAGAGGTCCTCTGTGAAGTTTTGGGCATGTCTGATGATGTGGTAGTAGAATGATGGTTTCCAGCTGGCAAACGAGACCATGCTGAAGATCATGATGTGGGCTAGGGTATTGGACCTTTTGATACACTTTATAATGATGTGATATACTAAAAGATTTGGTAGGTATTCAAAAATTTAATCAAGGTAGATGACCACAATGTGAAATGTTCATGTAGCATATTTGTGAAGTTCGACACGAGGTGTATGTAAAACTAGTTGTAGTGACCAATGGCTTTGATTACAAGGTGTAATACTAGACTCTCTCAAATATGCACATATAATGCAGAACAATTGGGCAATAGGTGGAGGAATGTCTAATTAAATAAGGCTATATGGTGAAAAAGAAGACAATGGAGGTTTCAAGGAACAAAGAAGAAGGCATGAATTGATCAGAGAAAAATAGGTGGAAAACCTACTCTAGGAAGAATATCCTGACAAGAATATAGCTGAAGACAAACAAAGCATATTCTAAGGAGCGTAGTACTAATAGTAAACCTTCCACTCAAATATTTGGGACATTGAATGTAAAGGCATGATCATTACGATCAAATAATTACAAAATTTGTATCAAAAAATGTAAACAATCTTTTCTTTCATACAATTTTCTCAAGTACATGATGCTTTTCTTTTTTGAGATGATACATATAAATTGAGTCCATGAATTTAAATAAATAGAATCTTCATCTTACAATAGAGGGCTATCCCATGTAGTCTCTTCTACGTCATCTCTGGTCACCTACCCATGAGTTCCCCCAAGGAACCAAAAACCACACATGGGCCCCAATAAGGGAAATTGGGGTCAACAAAGTTGGTACAAAATAAATATTTGGAAAGTAAAATAATATGAACCTATTTATAAAGATTTTCATGATAAAATGCAAGGATTAAGCAATATAGGCAAGTATCAATAGGTAACAATGGGATTTCAAATTTACCAATATTCAATATCCAAATTTCAAAACTAGTAATTCAATTTTCAATAGTTAGCACATGTTAATGTCCATGTTGTTGGGGAAGCCATATGTTCTCTTCATGAGAATGACAACATTCCAACTGCATTTGCCAGTATATTGAGGGACCTCATGTGTTTCTCTCTGCGTAGAGTTATGAAAGTGTTATTCCATTAAATCATTTTACACTAGTCTACCCTTTTTATGTTTGAATAGTGTGTTACTATGTTTGATGATTTATTGTCCGTGGCTTTTAAGGAGGAGGGATAAGATTTATAACAAGTTTTAAGCCAACCAACCTCTCTAATTATGCATGCAATCAATAAGGGAAATAACTTTCCAAATAGAATAGAACTTTCTTACCTTTAGATCAGAGTATGCAAAATTATGAGTATTAAGTAGTCATCTCCAAGAGTACAATCAACACAGTGAGATCTACAAATTTGCAGATTTGTTTGTCTCTATATGGATTGGAATCAATTATAGTTCAAGTTCCATTTTATTAGCATTATTGGCGACTATGGTTTCCCTTTTAGGGCTTATATTCATCTATTTTCATTTTAGCATTTTCTAGGGTTTTAACTAAGTTATATACATATAATCAAAGTCTAGGTTAGCCATACTTATATCTTAAACATATTTTCTTTGTATCTCTTCTTTCTATCAGATACCAAATTATACAGCTTAGATCAATATATATATATATATATATATATATATATATATATATATATGTAAACAACATATCATGTATATGTGTTCATGTTCTAGTTCTGAACAAGATGATCTATTATACATAAATCACTTACTTATAATCACTGAAATTCCAATGTCATCATTTATTAATTCATATGTATCAGTAATAACATGATTAATTCAAGATATTAATTATATTATGATATATGATCCTAACAAGCATGTCTTTAAAGGTATAATATATCATGATCATTATTTGTCTTCAATCCCACATATATGTAAGTATACACGTTAGGGTTTAAATTCCTTGTATTATTCATATACGACCAAAGTCACCACTTGTCATGAGTGAAAATAAGTATCTTGTATGATTTTATTATGGAAGAGGATCAAATATTTTCATCCATTTGTACAAGGAGCCTTCTTATACATATTCCCTTTTCATGGTATTTTTTATTCAAGTTACATCACATATACATAGACATATTCACTACATTCACATTTGAATCCTAATTATTATTATATACATTGGTATACATATGGTGTTTTCATGCATAATAAGAATGCCATCTATATATGTTCCAAGTTATATAATTCTTACAACAAGGGATTTAAATTATCTGCTTATGTGTATACATAAGTTAGATAGGGTTATCTAATTGTACATTTTATAGGTAAGTTGTAAGTCCAATTATCCAAATGATTACTTAACAATATGCTTACTATATATCGATAGGAGTTTATAGTTCTAAAAAGTTCACAAAATTATTGTTTTATACGTATCAATACCATTATATGAATCTATGGGTAAACATTGATGAAGTCCATTTACTGAATTTGTAAATATGAATAATTATTGTCTTGTACTATGTCCTACTAAATGAATTTCTTGGTGAAACTGAAACTGAATCAAGGAGGTTACTGACCTAAGCTTGTAGATGAACTCCATCAAACTATTGCATATTAGTTGGTTCTTGCATCTTTATAGATGTACTGTTGATCATGATCAATCTCCATATCGGAATCTTGTTTCTTCACATCAGATCTGGGATAATGATGATGAAGTGTGGGAGTTGGATCTGCAAATACATCATTTTCCAAGCGGTGCCCAAGATGGGCCATCAGTTGCGACACCTGGATGATGTAGGTCAGGGTGACGTTGAGGTCTGAAGGTGGCATTTTTAGGTGTTCGTTGTAGGTTATGTGCCAACTGTTGTGTTTTTAGATTGGTGTCTACCAATGTAGGTAGACTGGAGGTGATGGGACCCAAGTAGTGGTGGTTACATATGAAGTATATAGTCATTTCTGAAGATCCCGATGAGGTCAGGAACCACGAGAAGTGTGGCTGCTAGAATTGCCTTCAAATTTACTGTTATAGTTGTTCATAGGATCACTTGCAGGTCTGTGTTAAGAAGGTTGGCCCATGGAGGACAAGAAGGACTGCAGTTAGGGTTCTTTTAGCATCGAGGAGGACTGAGTGGAAGGAGGAAGGGACTCGTTGGTGGTGTCATATAAACAGGTTGGCGCTGCAGTCGATCGGGTGAAAGGGGATGTGGAGGAGGCAATGGGCCTAGGGCGGCCGGTGGTGACATTGCTGAGAGTCCTCAAAAAAGGTAGTGGCATGTGTGTAGAGACCCTGCTGCTTGCTAGCGAAGTAGGACATCAGTGTCGAGTCTGCAATCTGTTAGTATTGGATGATGGTGACGCTCCTGGCAACCACGTTGGAGCTTAAAGTATGAATATCCTTGCTATGGTGAGGTGATGATGAGGAGGAAACAAGCAGGACGGTCGGGTTTTTTAGGTCGGTGATGATGACCATATGTCGACGTTGCAGGTCGTATTATGCAATTGTGTGTAGGTTTACGTGAGGGTGTCACCGTGCTTGGTTGTTGTTGAGGCGAGCGGGGTCTAAGTAGATTGGAGATAGGTGTAGAGAGGAGTGATTGATGATCTTCTCTGGACTCATCAGGGCAGGTGGAAGCTGTCATTGATGATGTTGTTGTCAAAACTATTAGAAGCTTTGTTCCCCTTCGATAGCGATGAATCATGGCAGTGAAGCTGAACAACGACCGGAAAGGGAAGTCCTTCCCATGACGCAAAATGACCAGACTGACCCCCCCTCCCGAACTCTTTAAAGTCAGCCAAAACCAACAAAGAGTTGCGAACAATGTCCAGGTGAAGATGGACCTCAATTCCAGGGTTTTGCCGGAAAAAGAAAAGTAACAGAGGAAAGAAAATGTGACCGAAAATGAAAGAACCAGAACGTGAGGAAGCAAACCAGAGTGTGGAAAACAACACTCGGAGGTAGGAGAAGCCAACATAAGAGGTTTTGTGGTTACAAAAGCACCGGAAAGTTAAACCAAAGAAGCTCCGGTGAGCATCGTGGCTCAACTATAGGACAAAGAATCTCGAGGCACAACGGGGCGCAAAAGCGATGGATAACCAACTATCGGGTCATGAGGAAGCTTACCAGCTAAACAATTGAGTCGAAGATGGCGCAGAGAGTCCAGTCGAGGTTGCGGCCACTGAAAACCCAAAACGGAGTAGGTCGGGCACCACCACGTAATGTTCGATTCAATTGGAGTGAGGAAAGGCCTTGGTTGGGGCGAGGATGCTCTGGGGGTTCCTATATAAAGAGGAGGAAGGGTGCATAAGCGAGGAGAAACTAGGGCTGATGGAGTCTTTTTGGGGGATTTTGATTGGGAAAGAAAAAGTATAGGAAAGCTAGGATTAACTTGTTTGCCAAGATCTCTCGATCATATTGGGACAAAAATTGAAGAAAATGGAGAAAAGGAGAGGGAGAATGATCAAAAACAAGATCACTGGTACAGTTAATATCCGGGTCGGTCTCCTACCCAAGGTAGGAGACGACCGTATGTTGTCCAAAACTGACCCAACTATCACGAGCAATCCACACATAAGATAATCGCGTGACAGCCAGACTTTAGTCGGAATCGGTAATTAAATGCTTGACAAGGAAAATCGATCAAATAAATAAAGTAATAATTTCATTTAATGTCCTTTCTCTCTCTCTCTACAAATAAGGGTTCAAACATTATCCAAATTAAGCCAAATTTTGCACATATGTTAAGTTAAACATGTAGATTCCAAATATACACTTAGTTTTACCTTTTAGAAACCTTCAATGGGTTAAATAAATCAAATCTCATGTTCTTTTTCCTCTTTCATTAATGGCAATAGGATTATCCAAATTTTATGAAACTTGACCCACAAGTCATATTTAATATGTTGGATACGAATTTGCCATCAATTTTACATTTTGGAGTTATTTGTATAATTATTTAATATTTTGAAGGTTCTACACACTTTCTCTCTCCTAATTTCACCTTTTAAGCAAACTTTCTCCAAATTGGATGGAAATTCACCCAAAGGCTATATTTATTATGTAGATTGTGAATCTAAGATTATTTTCCTCTTTTGGAGTCATATATTATTTTATTTGATATTTTTAGGGAAAACTCACATCTTCTTTTCTAATTTGAGTTAAATGAATTATTATTATGTGAATAATGGGAAACTTGACTCCCAAGGTAATTGGGACCCAAGAAACACGAAATTATACTTATTTTTTCACTTTTGGGATTTCCTTTCATGAGATATGCCTTATGGCCCATTAGTGACCCACTATCTTGATTGCTTAACCAATTAAGTTCTTTATCATCTTATTATCTCCAAATAGATTATATGACATATTAGATTACATTATTCATACATTTGATTATTAGGATCACTCTAACCTCAACCTTATTTGGCTAAGTCCAAAAGGTTATGGACACCTAGTCCTTTTATGCACATTATTTCTCTTAATCAATATTACATCATGTGACATATTCTATGTATGCTTTACTGGTCTAAAGATTATTTATGAAATAATTAAGACATATTTTTTATATGTCTATATGTTAGGGTTTAAATTAATCTACTAATGTGTATATCTTTATACTTGTCTAGCTAAGCCCAACGAACTAAAGTCTCTAACGTCTTAACCTTGGAATAGGATATAGTTCAAGTATTCAGTATGTTACATCATATCAACCCTTAAAGGGATTTCAACCTCAAAATCTGAACATAAAATATTTAGCACACCTTAAAAGATTCACCTTAAAAAGTCAAACAACTCTATAGGTACAAGGATAACTTCCTTACATTCATCCACAAGGTATCATGCAAAAAGGAAACATAACTTTAAAGTCTAACTATAGCACTAAGGTTTACATCAGCATGATCATCATCATAAACTTCTTGATCATCCAAAGCAAAAAATCTTCCAGGTCGCCTTTCCACATGCCTTCTACTGTTATTGTTAACATTATTCTGATGAGGTACTTGAGGTTGTTTTTGGTCGGGTGCTTGACCATTATGAAGCTTAGGGCACTTAGGTTGAATGGTAACCATTGCACTTAACACACTTGTCCCATTTTTGTTCATCTCGTAAGGGCTTCCTCTTCTTGTCAAACTCCCTAGGTTGAAACCCTAGGTAAGACTCCACAACAAAATCTTTATCTACCATCTACTGAAAGGTCAGGAGAAGTTGTGGGGATAAGAGCACGTCCTACATTGTAGTTGAGTCATTACAATTATAGGTCAGTTATATGTTCTTTACTAAGTCCAGAAGCATATCTCTCAAGCAAAAGGAACTTCTGCACATAAATAGAAATAGTTAATGAACCTTGCTTTAGACTATAGAACTCAGCTTCCTTCTTCTTTAGAGCAGCAATGCATATGTACTTCCCATGAAAAAGCACTAAAACTTCTCCTGGGTCATGGTAGTGACATCATGAGTCCTTGCTATCCTATTCCACCAAACTCGAGTGGGTCCATCCAGAACATATGAAGTGAATATATCCTTCTGGTGTGGAGTACATGCCATACCATCAAAAGTTCGCTTTGTGGCTAGCACCCAATCATCAACTTTGTCGACCATCTCTATTTCACCTCCCCCCTTGAAGGAGGGTGGTTGCATCTTCATGAATTCCATTATTGAATACTTCTTCGGCCTATCAGGAACATGTGGGTTGTTCATCTTCCCTTCCATAGTTCCGGTAAAAAGGTTATAAAAACATATCCAACTCTTACTCAGGAGAGATGACTATGCTTGCATTAGCAGCAGTAGAGAATGGGGTTTCCTGACCTACTGATGGTCCACTTCCAGTTGGAGAAGTACCTTGAGTCACTGGAGGGGTAAAGGGTGGATCCATCCATGGCATCATGAACCTAGGATTTCATGGGTATCTTGTAACCAAACTGATTATCAATAGACGAGTTATCTCCTGCTATGAGGGTTTTGCCTCTACAAGGCAACGACACTAGGTATAAGCAACCTATGAAAAAGGTAAACATCCTAAGGGAGACAAGATTGAAATAGTTAGATAACCAACAGGATACCATGTTGTAAGGAGTGGGATTCTAGAGGGGATCCACTCCCTACTAAAATAAAAATTCAACATCTCAAACCAAATACCAACATAATGTTTTTTTCTCAAAAGGGATAATAACCAATTTATTCAACATGTATGTATCATAACACCAAAGTAGCAGTGGAATTTAAAGATGGATATAATCATCACAAAGCTTGTTATCACTACTAGACTTTCACCATGTAGGGTGATATAAAGGAAAAACTAACTAAATGTAGGACTAGTTGAGGATCACCTAACAACTTCAAGAAAGTCTCCCATAAGGTTTCAGTCAAACTTATTGATGTCCTAGTCCAACCTAGTTGTCTCCTCCTTGACCTAAATTTGGGGTTGGAAGCGTACCCAAACACAAGGAGAAAAGATATATACCTTAGCGAAATGTTGGTATGTGCATACTAAATTATAATTGAGAAATATATGGAGTAAAGGGAATTCAAGTAAAGAATGTTTCCCATAGAAAAAGGAAAGAAATACCTAATCGGGCATAAAATAATATGATTTCAAAAACTGATAACCAAAGGATTACTTTCCATTAATAAAACAATAAAGTTGTGTCACACTAGCACATATAACAAATTAGGTTGCACAATCCTTCAAATAAACAATGTGCATGCATGTGAGATAAACATAGCACTAGAACAATATAAACACAATGGCAGCCAAGCCTCACAAACTTGAAACTTGATAAGAATGACGTACTATCAAACTCCCAATATATACAAAGGTGGGCCAAGCCTCACAAAATTGAAACCCAGGTAGGAGGCACACAACCTCCAACCCAAAAACATAATAAGGGCACATAACCCAAAACAAATGCAATTAAACTACTCTAGGGCAACTGAGTCACATATCATGCTTAATGTAGAGGCAAGTAAAAGTATAGTCAGAATAAACAAGATTTACCACCACATAAATGACAATGTAAGCAACCACCACAAAAGTGGGAAAAAAAGCTTGTAACACCAAGTAAAGTTCCACCATGAAACAATATATATGATAGAGTCCAAAAGAATGACTGTCACAATAAATTTATCATAAGAAGAAATAAATAAGGTGTCCCACAGCAAATATGTTCTCAAAGAAAGAGATATTGTGTAGGATATTGTCCATAGGACCAAGAGAAATATGAAAGTAGGTTGACTGCTCAAATGGAATAATAGGAGATGCAAACAATAATTAAAAGGGGAATCAGAAATTTCTCAATATAGAAATAATATGGGATGTAATCATACCTTAAACCAGAGTCTAAACAGTTCAAAGTCCAAACTAGCTCCAAGCTTAGGCTTCTAAAGAACCTATTAAGCATATATATAGATTTAGAGTCAATTTCATATCAATTACTCAAGCCTTAAATATAGTCTTTTTACTATTAGTGAATTAGGTTAATAAAACAATGCCATATTTTAGATTATATTTTTATGAATTTAGAACATATTTATCATTTTTTTCTGACTTATAGATTATTGGGCATGGATTTTTCAAGTTATTACCTATTTAAGAAAATCCATTAAAATCACTTTTTTAAAACATCACATTTAAGACAAACTTTGCACCAATAGATAGGTTATATTTTTCTGATTCCATATCGTATTTTTTTTATATTTTTATGAGCTATAAATTATTAGATATGCATTTTTGAAAATAGACCAATCAGATAAATCCACATGAGCATCTGACTCACGAGAAGAGAGAGAGTGAGAGGGTTGTGTGCTTTGAGTTGGCCCAATTAGGGTTACCAACTCGTCCGACCACTCAAACAAGTCAGCATGCTGCCCCGATACCAAAAACAAGTCAAATATACGTGAAAAGATAAAAATACCCATATGGCAAAAAATCAAGAACATAGGAAAAGAGAGGGTATAGAGGGGAAAAACATTGGGGATTCTTCCCCTGGTTCTTGCCTCGGCCATGGCTGCTGAGCAGCATCAGGTGAAGAAACCATGGGAGATAATGGCAAAAAACCATCCACGCACATTCTCAACATCTTTACCAACTTATCGTGAAGCTAATGAGCCCAAGAACAGGCAACTTCCATGACCATAGTCCCAAAAGAGAACCCCCACCATGACCAGAATAGAGGTCGTGAGCAACTACCTGAAAATGGCAATCATACAACAAACCAAGGCCATGAACCCAATCGTCAGAACACAAAGAAGATAAGTACACAGTTTTGGTAATCGCATAGTTACTAGGTAGCTAAATCCAGGACCGTCGACGAGAAGCTTAAACACGATTATCAGACACTTCGGCCCAGGGCGAACTGAGGAAAAAGGAACAAGGGGAAATAGTAGTCAAGGTCCAAAGAAGCTTACCATGATGCTAATTACACTCAAGATGGCATCTCTAATGAGATACAAGTCAGAGATACCAGAGATGTAAAGAAAGTCTGCTATGCTAGCTCAGGGATCCAGGAAGAAAATTGGAGATGGGGGAGGCTAGGACAAACACCAATGAAGGAATCTAGATACTCGCGTGGTGATGGGGGTGACAGAGCAACTTTTGTGAAAAATGGTGGAGAAAAAGGAATTGGGCGTTTCCTATTTATAGGGTTCTAGGGTTTGTGTGAGGGATCAATCGGTGTGGATTTGAAAAAGGAAATAGTTGGAAAAGAAATCTCAAAGAATCAACAAGTGTGGAGGGAGAAAATTTGAAAACAAATCCACATGTACAACCACCATTTTCCAAAATGGGTGTGGGGTAGAAAAAGGTTCATGCACCGTCAGATCGAAAACCGACGACCACGATCCATGCAAGAAAAAGAAGGGTGTGTGACATGTATAAATGAAATCCAAATCCAATTCAAATAAAGTGGTGATTTAAATATATAATTATTTCTCTCTCTTTCAAAAAGGGTGCAGACAACCTCTATTTTTAATAAAATTTGACACTAGACTAATGTGAACATGTAGAATCTGAATTTGCAATTAGATTTTCCTTTTATAGACTTTTGATTCATTAAATTAGCAAATCTTATTTTCTCTTTCCTCATGCATTAATGACTCTAAGATTCTCCAAAATTGATGAAACTTCACCTACAAGTCACATTAAGTATTTTGATATGAATTTACCTTTAATTTCACATGTTAAAGTTGTTTGTACATTATTTAATGTTTTTGAAGGTTCTACATAGTTTCTCTCTCCTAACTTCACATTTTCACCAAATATTTTCCAAATTGGATGAAAATTCATCCAAAGACTATTTTATTGTGTAGATTATTAATCTAAGATTATTTGTTTATTTTATTCATTAAATATTTTATTTCTTATTTTGGAGGGAAATCACCTTTTCTTTTCTAAATAAAATAGATAAGGCTATTATTATACTAAATTTGTGAAACTTGTCCTCCAAGCAAAAACATATCTATTGAAAACGAATTTGAAGTTATTCTTATTCAATTAGTCTTCCTTTTATGAATTTTAGCCCATTATCCATTTATACCACTATTTCTCATATTAAATAATTCAATATCACATTATCTTGCTAAAAGAGTTATTATTTATCTTTTTATCTCTTCCTTGTTCTAAAAGGTTATAGAAAACTCTAAAATGAATTCATCTAATCATTATCTCTTTAAGTTTATTAATTTCATATTTATTTGAATTATGTATCAATATTCTCAATTATGGACACCTACATCCTTTTATGCACATTATTTCTCTTAATAAAAATTACCTCATGTGACATATTCAGTGTATCCTTTATTGGTATAAAGATTATTTACGAAAGAATTAAGTCATATTTATTTATATTTCTATATGTTAGGGTTTAAATTAAGCTACTAATGTGTATATCTTTATCCTTGTTTTGCTAACCCCAAAGAACTGAGGTCTCTAACCTCTTAACCATAGAATAGGATATAGTTCTAGGATTCGATATGTTACATGAAGATACTTATCCCATGAACCTCCCCAATCCATAGAACAAGAACAAAGCAAATCTTCCAGAATTTGCATTGCTCTCTCAGACTAAACCTTTGTTTGTGGAAGACAAGTTGTATTGAAATGTAAGTCAGTTCCCATCTCTTCTTGAATCTTACTCCACAAATGAGAGGTAAACTTAGGATCATGATCAAATACTATCACTTTGGGTACACCATGCAGACAAACGATCCAATCCATATACAACTAAGTCATCTCATCAACCTTATAAGTGAACTTGAAAGGCAAAAAGTGGGCAAACTTAGTAAGTCTATCAATAATGACCCACACCACATCATAACCTTTCCTAGTCTTAGGGAAACCAATGACAAAGTCCAGAGTAATATTCTCCCATTTCCATTCTAGAATATCGAGAGGGTGAAGAAGACCACCAGGTCATTGATGCTCTATCTTGACTTGCTGGAAAGTCAAATACTTTGCAACAAACAGAGGGATATCCTTCTTCATTTTCTTCCATCAAAAACTCCATTGCAGGTCCTTGTACATTTTGGTTGTAGGGTGTATAGTGTACTTAGACCCATGGGCTTCACTCAAAACCTTCTGTCACAGGGCACCAATTTTAGGTATCCACAACCTTGGTCAGAAACAAACAACACCATCCACTCCAACTAAAAAGTTAGATTGTGGCTTCTCAGCTAAGGCTTTCATCTCATCAAGCTCAGGACTTTCTAGATGTGCAGCAACAACTTTTGATATCCAAGATGGTGTAATATATAAACTATCCATGTGAACACACAACTTCATGGAATCATCCTTATCAACAAGATGTGGTTGCCAACAAGTTACATACTCCATATTCATAGCAGTAGAGACTACATCCTTCTTTCGACTCAAAGCATCTACAACTACATTTGTTTTGATGGGGTGATAAGTGATGGTAAAGTCATAGTCCTTAATTTTTTCCATGCATCTTCACTGCCTTATATTCATAACCTTCTGTCTTAAAAGATACTTCAAGCTTTTATGATTTGAGAAGACTTCAAACTTAACTCCATACTGATAGTGACGTCTGATCTTTAAAGCATGCACGATAGTAGCTAGCTCTAAATCATGTGTAGCCTAATTCTCTTCATTAGGTTTCAACTGGCGTGAAGCACAGTAGATCACTCAATCTTCTTGAATCTAGTCACACCCTAATCCTTGCTTACAGAATCAGTGAAAATGATGTAGGGTTTTCTTTCAACAGGTAATGCAAGAACAATATTTGACGTCAAACATCCTTTCACTTCTAAAAACTATCTTCGCATTTTTATGTCTACAAAAACTTGACTTGTTTTCATGTCAAATTTGTCAGAGGGAAAGCTAACTTAGAGAAACCCTTAATTATCCTCCAGTAGTAACCTACTAAACCAAAGAAATCCACAAATCTCAGATGGAGTCTTTAGAGCTTTCCACTTGGTCATAGCTTCTACCTTTGCAGGATCAAGGACAATATGTTAAATCACATGACCCAAAAACATCACTTCCTTGATCCAGAACAGACACTTTGTGGATT
Source organism: Alisma plantago-aquatica (assembly GCA_963693085.1). Lineage (NCBI taxonomy): Eukaryota > Viridiplantae > Streptophyta > Magnoliopsida > Alismatales > Alismataceae > Alisma > Alisma plantago-aquatica. The sequence goes on from OY856411.1 coordinate 1,304,739,290, forward strand.
TAGAATAGAGTTGATTTTCTCTCAGTGTGTTCAACACGGTTTGTAGATGTTCACTATGTTGTTCTTTAGACTCAGAGTAGACCAAGACATCATCGATGAAAACCACCATGAACTGATCAAGATAAGGACGGAATACTTGATTCATCAAGTCCATGAAAGCAGTACGAGCATTAGTCAAGCCAAAAGGCATGACCAAGAACTAATAATTCCCATATTATGTTCTCAAAGGTGTCTTTGGGACATATTCATCTTTCACATGCATCTGATAGTAGCCACTTCATAGAACTATCTTTGAGAACACAGTGGCTGATTTCAACTGATCGAATAGGTCATGGATGCGTGACAAAGGATAACAGTTCTTTATCATAACTTGATTAAGCATACAATAGGCATTGCACATATGCAATGAACCATCCTTCTTCTTTATGAACAAGACAGGGGGTCCCCATGGTGATACACTAGGGATCACAAAGACCATGTCTAGAAGCTCCTGAAGCTGCTTCTTAAGGTCAGCGAGTTCAATAGGTGCCCAGAGATAAGGTGGCTTTCAGATAGGCAAAGTTCCAGGTGAGAGCTCGATGGAAAACTCCACCTCGTGAGTTGAGGGAAACCCGAACAACTCTTCAAGAAAGACAACAAGAAAGTCTATTACCACATCTATATGATCTAGAAACGGAGGTGTGTCATCAAGAACGATAGAGGCTAAATATGCTCTACACCCTTGTAAGACAAGCTTTTCGGCTTTAATACTAGAGATGATAAACTTCTGATCCTCTCGCTCCCTTGATACACATCCTTCTCTCTTTAGGATGTAACAAACTAACATTTGATTCTTCACAAAACAAGACTGCCTTATACCTCTTCAACCAATCCATCCCTGGGATAACATCAGAAGCGGTCATGTCAAGAAGGATGAAATCCAAAGGAAAGATCTTCCCAGGGATATAAAGGTATATGGTTGGGAGTTTGAGATAAGAAGATCAGATTCTACCACTAGGGGTTTTAACATCTAGCACATAATCCATATATTATGATTCTATCTCTAACATTGAAGCAAGCTATTTTAACTAATCGATTCAAGTGTCTGCTCAATTTGAACCAATATTTGTAGTCAAAACTCTAAGATGACTAGTTCAACAAGTGAACCGTTCGGATCAGATCTATGAATCGACCAATTCAGGTTTTGAACTGACCATTTTTTTTATCAGTATGATTGGATCAAGGATTGAGGTTGATGTCACATTGTGCATTAGAAAAATAGTAATTGCCAATACAATTGAAATTAGGAAACATAGTGAAATTACCACTACAAGGGTTGAACTGATTGTCTCACATGTGAACTGACCGGTTCAGTAGTGAACCAACCTATTCAACATTCACAATTTCTGGAAAACTTATGAAAATCCAACTCTTCAACTTCTGCTCAGACTAGAAGTCATGATCCTGACCCTCCTATAAATAGAGGGGTAGTTGAGGCCTTCGAGAGACACAACAATAATCTCTGACAATTTTTATCTTCTCACAGTTGTGATAATGTGAGAACTTGTGCAAGTCCTTCCCATCAAAGGGAGGGATAGCAAGGGAGAGATAATTGGGAAGCAAGTCAGTGCTAGCATGCTGACTATAAGGGACACTCCTTCTCATTTGTGTCTAAAATGAGAGGAGATCTGAGTGATCCACATAGACTTATACATAGGCGATGAGGCATTTACCACATGCTAGGAGGACAAAGTCAACCAACATTTTGTGGTGATCAACCAGGAGGCTGCTACCGACAGCCTCCCATATGCGACTTGAGAAAAGAAGTACATTACAGCAAGCATTGTCACTGGACTTTCTATAGGACCAGGTATGTGCCTTATGAACCCTCCTTCCTATTATATAGTTATTGACACGATCTTCAATTTTAAGGGGAATATGACAACATTTTTTTTATTTCCTATGCCATATATGATGTCATATTTCCCAATAGTGATATGAAAGCCATGCCAATTTACTGTGTTTTTGGATTTAATCAATATGATCAGATTTTTCATTTTATCATTGCATAAAATTAGAATATTTAAAATGATTAATGTGCATATATGAATAAATATCACATACAATCTCAACTAATATATATATATATATGCAATTTACACATGTCGCCCTAAAATTGGTTTTGATGGTGGATTTTAGTATGGTTATGGTGAATAACCCCCTAGATCTTTGTGTATTGATTCGATGGTTGTTATTCATGTTTGTATTTCAGTTTGTGTACCAAGACTCTTTTCATTTTCCATATGTAAAAGTATTAATTCTTTCCTTCCTATTAACCCCTTGGTTGTAACTCGAGGTTTCCTCATTACCATGAAATATGATAAATGGAATTATGATAGTTTTAATTCTTGTTAAGGAAAAGAAGACATTTTGCACCAAACGAGCCACCTATTTCATAAGATATACCTATCGAATGGAGGAATGAGGAATCCTGATGATAGGAGGAGGAGTCTGATCATCTAGTGGACCAAATGATCATCTAGAGGGGTCCAGAAGATGCTTGGACTGAATACAAGACAACCGATCTGAGAGACAAAACTATCGACATGGACACGAGCTGATCATTTTAAGAGTTTAGTCAATTGACCTGGAGTGGATCAAGCACATATCTTCATCAACAACAAGTTGCTACACATGATGTGGACCTTAGGTAGTAGTAATTCCTTATGGCTCCAAGGAGAGTTATGATAGTATGGACATAACCATCACTCATGTTTTATAATTGCATATGTCATTTGTGGTTATAGCATGTATTTGATATGTACTATAAACCCATGGTGATGGGCTATGTATATATATATTTACATAAATTTAAAATCCCTCAATCAAATATATTGAGTCTTAAATGTTTTCCACACATGAAAACTTGATCAACTACCAAAGTAGGGTGCATTACTATTGTGTTGGATTTCGGGTCAGACTCAATTAGGTTATCTTAATGAGATTGGGTACCTAGAAGCATGCAGATGACGTTGGAAAAGAGTTGTGCATACCATCTATCCAATAATTTCATGAGATGCAACTAGCAAAACTTTCCTACCTTAATGATTGATTATGGACACTGGAGTTGGCAGTGTAATAACTCAATTGTTTTATGTCTTGGCTCATTAGAAGGTCGTACGTTGCAATCTTCCAAACTAATATGTGAGGGATATCATTAATAGTGGGAGTGGTAATTAATTAAAATGATAATTAATATTGTCAAACTTATCAAATCAAATTAATAAAAAAATGACAATTATAAATTTCTTTTGTAGAATCTAATGGCAAACACAAACACATTTTCTTTGTGATCGGTCCTTGAAAATGACAAGATGAATGAGAATAACTTCCATGACTGGTTCATGACATTGAGAATCATTCTCACTTTGGAGCACAAGGTCTATGTCCTTGAAAAACCAGAGCCATATGAACTTGCTCCCACTGTGTTTAAGGATGGCAAGGACGCTTACAAAGGCATTATGAAGATGTCATAGATGTCAAGTGCCTGATGATGTGCTCCATGAACTATGAGTTGTAGATACATCATTACAATATGGATGTTATTGAGATGGTAACGCGTCTTAAGAACATGTATTAAGATTAGGCATTGCAAGAGAGACATGATGTCTCCAAGGCGTTGTTTAATTGCAACATGGCATAAGGAGATCCAATAGGTCTCCATGTGTTCAAGCTTATTGGGTATTAAAAGAACCTTGTTAGTCTGGGATTTCCCTTGGGTCATGAGTTGGTAGCAAATGTGATTATGCAATCACTGTTAGAGTCATACATTGAGTTTTTCACGAACTACAACATGAATGATTTTGACAAGCCATTGTCAAAATTACTTGGCATGTTGAGAACAGCTGAAGCACGCAGATGAAGAAAGACAAGCCCAAATTTGTGATGATGATCAAAAAAGGTAAAAGGGAAGCCCAAGGGTAAAGGAAAAGCTAAGAAGAGTTCTAAATATAGCTAGAAGCCCAAGTCTTCTACACTCAAAATAAAGTTCATGCCGACTAAGGGAGGCATTTGTAAGTACCGTCGCCAACCTGGACACTGGAAGAGAAATTTCCCTCTCTACTTGGAGGAACTAAGAAAGAATAAGGAGGAGATAAAGATCTCAACACTAGGAACTGAGAAGAAGTAAGCGAGAACTATGAAAAGCAAGAGTTGCTACTTGTCATTCAACTAAGCCTAGAGGACATGTAATAGAATTAGTAAATTGATATCATGTACATGTCATTCATCAAAAACATCATGAATCTTTTATAGACAAGAATATCGTGAAAATATTTCATTTCAAAAGAGAAGATATTTTTATGGAAATGGTTGTAATGTCTCATAGTTCTAGAGATAGTTATACATACTAAATGACTAGATGACTCAAACAATGAATACCTATAGCATAGTGATCTATAGCACATAATGAGAAATGCATTTCTAGAATCCAAACTAATGGTTGTCTAGACTCTTTTGGTTATTGAACCAATAGATATATGTAGGTCTTAAATATCAGGTGATATGAAAAAAGCACTATTCACTAGATGTAGTGGGAAAGTGAGTATCTTATTAGGGCTCATACATATTGATGTATGTAGACCTTTTGAATATATGATAGAGGTCATTACTAGTACCTCATTATAATTACTAATGATATCAATAGATATAATAGATTGTATTTAATGAAATACAAGTATAAATCTCTTGAAATGTTCAGGGAGATAATGAATGAAGTACATAGCCCACTTGGTAAAAGTATTTAGATACTTCGATATGATTGGTGTCAAAATATTTTAAATTAAGAGTTTGAGGACCTTCTAGAGAGACTATGATAGTGTATCACAATGAAATCCACCTAAAACAAAATAATGTGCTAGAAAGAAGGAATCATGCTCTGATAAGTCATAATGTGATTATAAATAAATCTAGCTAATCTTACAATTTTCTTTTTGGTCCCATGTTTACACTAAAGAATATGACATTTAAAATGGTTTTAAAGACACCATATGAGATATGGCATGGAAGGTGTCTTGATATGTCTTTAAGAAGAATAATATTGTAAGCTTGTATAATAAAGTTGTTTCTAGAAAATCATTGTCCATAAATGTTATTTTGTTGAAAACTACTTTTATATTACAATCAAACAATGAAACAATTTGTTGCCATGATGGTGATTTTCCTACAGCAATTTAATTCTGAGGGAATTAGTGGGAGAATAGTAGAACTCAAAAAGTGCAAGATCAACAAGAAAACATTGAACCTAAAAAGGTACAATAGGAATAAGGAGAATCAAAAATTGTTGTGGAATCTCAAGTTCTTTATGTAACACCAAACTTGTAGATCTAGTAGAACGCAACTTGAGTTTGAAAGATATGATATCTTATAACTTAGAAAGGTGATAAGTTGGTCGTAAGTTGATGAGCCAACAACCTATCTAGAATATATTGAGGAACCACAATATGAGAAATGGCTTGAAGCCATGAGATCCAAGATAGAATCCATATACACCAACAAGGTATGACCTTGGTGGAAGCACCTTAAGGGGGTAAAACCCATAGGGTACAATTGGGTCTTTACGAAAAAGACTAACATGGATGATAGCATACAAACCTATAACAATATATTGGTTTCAAAGGGATTCAATCCAGTTCAAGGTGTTGAACATGATGAAATCTCTTCACCAGTTGCCATGGTTAAATTCATCATGATCATGCTTGCTATTGCAGCTTATTATGACTATGAGATTTGACATATTGATATTAAAATTGCATTACTTAATGGGAATAACAATGAGGATGTATGGATGACACAACCTAAAGGTTTTATAAATCTAGTTATTGCAAATAAAATCTATAAGCTACAAAGTTCAATCTATAGATTGAAGCAAGCATCTTTGACCTAGAATCTTTGACTTGACAAGATAGTCAAAGAGTTTGGCTTAAGTTGAAATGAAGATGAAATCTATGATTACAAAAGTTTAGTGGGAGCATATTTATATTGCACATAATGATGAGGAATAACATCCTTATACTATAAATATTAAAACCTAGAAAGGAAAGAGCCTTCTCTATGAAGAGTTTAGGTGAATAATCCTATGTGATAAAAATTGATATCTAGATAGATAGATATGAAAATCTTCTTGACCAAATAAAGAGCACACTTATTGGCAAGATGTTGAAGGGGTTCAACATGTAGGACTCAATGAGAGAAAACATGTCCATGTTCCATGGGATTAGTCTCTCAAGATCCCAATGTTCCAATTCTTGTAAACAATGGGAAAACATGAGAAAGATGCCATATGCATTCGCAATTGGATCTATCATATATGCAATGTTATGTATTCATTCTATTATCTTGTATGACTAGACATGATGAGTGAATATCTGTTATATTCCAGTGAAAGTCACTGGAATGCCATAAAGAACATCCTCAAGTACTTGAGAAGCATTAAAAGGATATGTTCTTTAGTTATGCTAATAAGGAAGAGTTGGGTGTAAAGGTTTACACCCAACACTTTCTTAAGTACGTGAGAAGCACTAAAAGGATCCATTCCTTAGTTATGGTAATAGGGAAGAGTTGGGTGTAAAAAGGTACATCGATGCAAGCTTCTAAAATGACAAAGAATATTAAAGATCGCAATCTAAATTTGTGCTTGACCATGTCATGAGAACTGTAAGCTAAAAAAGTTCTGAGAAAGAGACAGTTGTTAAAATTATAAAATAGAAGTTGAGTATCTTGGTTCTATGAACACAAAGAGGATATTGCACAGATGAACTTATGATAGGTTCCAACCATTGATAACATAGTAGAAATGTTGTGATAACAATGGAGCTACTAGATACGCAAGGAATCTCAGATAACATACTACGCTACTTCCATCTCATACAAGAACTCATGTAGCAAGGATATGTGAAACTTGAAAAATACCGACTAGAAGCAAACATTGCTAACCCACTATAAAAGTGCTTGCACAACAGAAACATGATGGGCATGTTAATATCATTTAGAATAAGATTCATAGGTGATTGGATCTAAGCAAATGTGGGAGTCTATTGGTATGTATGCCTACAGAGCCAATCATATGATTATTGTAATGGGGCATCATATAATTGATTTGATAATGATAAAGGAAATTTTGTCTATTATGTTTATCTCAATCATGATATGATTACACGGACACAATAGATGTTTAAAGAATGATGTTACTCGATGACATATGTCTTCAATTGGAAAACTTAAACAATGAGATCATATATATGATAAGAGTACATAAATTCTTGCTATGTCCCTACTTGTATATTAATATTGAAGCAAAATAGACAACAGTAATACATAAGACTAGAGTGTGTTTTGACTTATGATAGAGTCTCATTAGTCAAGATATTTGATATCAAGTCAAGCACACATGTACATGTTTAGAATAGTGTATCAAACAAGCCTACCTTGAGAGTGATACATGGAGAGCATGGAATGGTAGTCAGAATTAGCTCTCATATTGATGGTGGTGATTGTGGTCCTTAAACTTGAAATCATTACACTCATCGCATCTTGTTCAATGTATTATGACATCGTCCAACATGACCTTGAATAAGGGTTGCCATAAAGTTGATTCTCAGGTGCATTGTGACACATGAGGATTGAGTGTGAGTGATGTAGATGGGATTCCCCCCTACAAGAGATTGATATCTTGGGCACTTGTTAAGTGAGATAGAGAAATGTATGGCCACACTCATGTGACTCAATATGTGATAGGTGACCTAATGTTGCATATCAGCCAGTCTGCTCTAGTTCAAGGAACAAGAATTAAACATTGAGAGGATGATGATTCCATGCATCAAGTTCAATTTGTGTATCAGAGACAAAGGTACCATATGATCACTGTAACAGTGATCATGGATTGTAGGGTGAAGTTGTTCTCCAACTTTCTAAATTACTTGGATAGCAATGGTGTTTTTTAGATATTGCTCATTTCTTATGATGTCATAAATTACTTATGGATATTCACTACCAACTTAAATTGGGACTTATAGGGTCACATACATAGGATGCACCAGGAATCAAAGTTTGTTCATGAATGATGCTTAACTTCATTACTAAGGTGTTCGGTATTAAATTTAAACAAAAATGGTTGGAATTGATTGAATGGACTGTGAACTGTCTGGTTCAAGTGTTGAACTGGTCGATTCAAGTGTCAAGTCAATTTGAACAAGTATTGGTAGTCAAAACTCTAAAATGACCATCTCAGACTGTGAACCTTTTGGTTCGGGTTGTGAACTGACTGCTTGGTTGACCAATATGATTGGATCAAGTATTGGTATTGACATTATTTGTGCATTAATCGAATATTAATTTCCAATACAATTGTGATTGAGAAACATAGTGAAACAACTAGTTTAAGGGTTGTAACGATTATTTCACATGTGAACCGAGTGGTTCAACATTTGTAGGCTCTGGAAAATCCATGCAAATTCTTCTCTTAAACTCCCGCTCAGACTAGAAGTCCTGACCCAGACCCTCCTACAAATAGAGGGGTAGTGGAGGCCTTCCAGAGACTCAACAATACACTCTGATAGTTGTTGTCTTCTCATAGTCTGGTAACTTGAGAACTCAAGCAAGTGCTACCCATCAAAGGAAGGGATAGCATGGGAGAGACAATTGGGTGAGCAAGTCAGTTCTAACAATGTGATTAGAATTGATAACTGCTTCTTGTACAATAATCTAGAATGATAGGAGTTCTCAGTGGTCTGCATGAACTACTATAGAGGTTAGGAGGCCTTTGCCACCCGCTAGGAGGATGCAGTCAACCACCGCCTGTGGTAATCAATGAGATGCCAATGTCTACAACTTTCTAAGTGTGACTTGAGAAGAAGCGCGCTACAACAAGCATTGTCACTGGACTTACTCCAGGATCAGGCATATGCCTTGCATACCCTCCTTCCCATTACACAGTTGTTGGCACAATATTTTGTTTAAGGGGAATACGACAACACCTTTTTTTTCTACTGTAGTATCTGATGCCATATTTCCCAACACAACATCATTTTGGTTCAATAAATAATCCATAGTATTAGTAGAAATAAAATGATGCAATATATGGTAATCAAGTTAGATCTAAAAAAGATAATAATTGGATGGCTTGGATGTTTGAGATAGATGGTGTCGAAGGAGGGATGAGCATAGAACATTATAAAATATATCAAAACCTTATTGCAAGAATGAGTTATTAAACTAGGTCAAATGATGAGAAAATATTGAGCTTCAAACTTTCAATGGGGTTAAGGAAAGGACACCCACTCTCTTTGTATTTGTTCATCATATCAATTGAACATTTGATCACCTAATATCTCACATCCATAATGGATGCATTTCTAGATTAATCGGACTTTATATTTATAGTCCGATACTTAGACGCTTGTAATGATAATATGGGGTCTTGTGTAGTTAATGGGATCAAACACAAGGACAAGGGTGGCAACTATATAGATATTAAGGTATTATCTTAGTTAAGTCTAACTCAAATGTGATATGAGGGTCCCTCAAGAGATGATGGTATGCAAATGAAAAACTAAACAAGAGTAAAGCAAAGCTATATTAACAAGTCATTTATGAACTTGGACTTGTCCTTGGTCACTAGAGATTGAATGAGAACCTGGACTTTTGTCCTTTTTCTTATAAAAGTCAATGGTAGGATGGGTTTAGACAACACTTTGTGGCAGAACAAATGTTCTCTTCATGTAGTAAGGGGTCCCTATTTATTAGGAATGGTGTGGTACTCGAGGCACTCATGATTGGACTTTTCTTAATACCCAAGTTCACTTGGTACATGCCTAAAGGCACATTCATAATGGTCCATGGTGGTGGTGGCTCATACAGTGTCCATGGAAGACAAGAGTTTGTTGAGTCATTGATAGATGAGAGTCTATGGATCCTTCGGTTGGTGAAGCCACAGAGTTTCCCTCGAAAGGTGGAAAACTTGTCAAGCCATTGGTAGTTGAGAGTTTGTGGGTTCTTTGGTTGGTGAAGTCACATAATTATCTTTGGAAGGTGGAAACCCTATTGATACATTAGTTGGGAGGCTAGTGGGAAGTCCTTCGGTTGAAGTTCTATCGAGCAATCGGTAGGTGGAGTCACATGTTGGGCTTCAACTGATGAGGATATGTGGGGTCATTTGTTGATGAGGCCAACATACTAGCATTAGAATATCATTGGTAGGTCCTTCGTTGATTCCTGCAACTAAGACGTCAGATGTTGCCTTGGGGGTCCATAGATAGGATGTGCATGGCATATTTCATTGATTCCTAGGTTGTGAGCACTAGCAACCCATGGAATGAGTGCCTAAGTAGAAGTCGATGGTTTCACTTATAGAGTGTGAGTAGTGACTACTAATATAAGGTAAAGAGGGAAAACATGAATATAAATACATGGTTATATATACAAGTCTATGCTATTAGGTGAACTAAGGATAAAATAGGCATGTAACATCAACAAAATTGGATTTTTTTCAACCCCACCCCCGAACTTTGAATCTTGTTTGTCCTCAAGATAATAAAGAATCAAAGCATCAAGCGACTTCAAACATATTTTGTTAGTTTAGTTGTTTTTGGCGTTGATTGTGTTCTTATGCCATCTTTAGGTCAAAATCCCTACCTAGCTTGTTAGCTCACTTGTTATATCCCCAGCTTCTTTCTCAAATATTTGGAGCTGCTTAACTTGTGTATTTGTTACTACTTTCTTCTCATGAATGAATTCTCCTTTGCAATTCCCGCTTAGAGCCTAAATACCTAGTTGTTTGTATGCATTGATCTTGTGGAAAGGGAACTTTTACTCCCAACTTTTATTTTTTTTAGATATTCAAGAAAGGTGTGTGGGGATGGGATAAGGCTTATGTGTAGCATGTTTTTCTCAGGGTCACTTACACTATTGTAATAAGAATATTGCTCAACCATAAGTCTTGGTGTAATGTCATGTTTTTTCTATGATTATTGTTGAAAGATAGGGGTAATGTGTTTGGCTTATAAGTCCTACTACCTTGAGCAACATATTTGTGTTCATGCGCACATCTACACATTGACCAGGAAAAACCCTTCATCTATTACCAGACAAAACTATCATGTTTTAAGTCTCTCTCATGCTTTTATTCTTTCTCATATGCCTTACGATTAATGGGATTTTGAGGATGCATGGGCTACCAAGCCTCTTTTGTCCTTTGCATGATTGTAAGCACCATATGGGGTGGGTTTTTTGTTTAAGATTCTTGCACTTTCCAACCTTTTCTAGGAGACTTGAGTGATCGATTAGGTGTGCACCTGACTAAGTCCTCCTTGTTTCTTAGAATTTTTTCATGGATAATAAGCATTCATTGGCAGTCTACAGTGTCTTGAGATAAAGATGACATAAAAACATGATCAAAGAGCAGTTTATTCGATGAATTTATTTCTCAAATTTGTCATTTGTCACCATGAATGCGCTAAGATGTAGGTTGAAGACAAATAGTATAACTTTGGGAGTGATAACAACATCTCAAAAAATTAGATCATAAATTTAATAAAGCAAAATTGTATCCTTCATTAAGAGATATCTAACTATGATATGTGCAAGTTAGCAAAGTATTCAAAAATTTTGGTGGAAAAAATATATGTGGTGGTAAAGATGTTGAGAAAGAAGATGTACCTAACTCACTTATTCACACCCCTATAACTTATCATACACTTTGTCCTTAGAGTTGGAAGGATGAGGTTTGATGTAAACATGTGAGTTTTAATTTAACTTGTAGTTTCTCATTGTGAAGTCAAGCTCTGAATGACATAAGATCCTCATAGGTGGTGGTAATAATCATCTTAAAATGCTCCACCTTCTTGTCAGTTGTTGCTAGATTATACATCTAAAAAAATACATCGTAACAACATTCTCTCCTGTGACATAATTGTGTCTATCCAAAATCTTTATCCTCTATTGAAAAAACTTTTCCAAGATCTGACTGACTTGTGCAACTTTGTTTTCAGTCACACTGTTATATGGTTTGTGAAATGTTGTTCTTTACATGCTAAACATGACATCTGAGTAGTTGTTGAGAATAGCGATCTTGACCTTAGTGTTGAATGACCATTGTGAACGATGAGGATGGAGATGAACTTAGGGATGCTTGATTTTAACTTCTAAGTGATCCCTTTAATATCTCTTAACCTCTTCTTCATGATTATATATCCCACTAGTTTGCAATGAGTCATGTATACATCATCAAGCTCATCATCTAAAAGTAGCTGAGAAGCTGTCATGATGCTAAAAGTCATATAGGCTCGCAGTGTGAGGATCTCATGAAGGTCTTGCTTTAGGACTCTAACATCATACCTTTAGTGATAATTGCATCCTATTTGGGTTTTAGTCTATGAATGATAAGGACCAAATTTCCATAGGTAATATGTAGCATGCACGTCGATCAAAATTTTTGAAGGTTAGGGTTTCTAGATCTGTAGGTGACATCGTTGCTGTTAAAAATTCTTCATATGGTGATTATATATCGTCAAGCTAGCTCATCAGCTAAAAGTAGCTGACAAGCTATCATGAAGGTTGTATATCCCACCAGGTCCCTTGTTCCTACCCTTGGGCTATATTTTATTGAATTTCTCTCGTGGATTCACTAATGACGCCTACGTCGTGTTCCTCAAAGGAAGCCACAAGTTCTGTGAAGGAGCCCACTAATTTCTCATCCGGTGGAAGACAGATAATACCTAAAAATAGTACAATGACACTGAACAGTTTATGCAATCACTTCAAAAGGAAAATGACTGTTAGGATCGATACTTTAAAAAACTTACAACGTTAGCCAATGAAAGAAATAAGCATGTTAGTATCTAGTGTAAGTACTGGTTCACCTACTACAGTTTAGTGCAACTATGTTATCGTCTGACATAATATACTACATTTGTTGTCTATGTTATACACTGTAAAGTAATCAATGTCCATGCGAACGGCAAATCCAACGGTTTGTTATATGTTGAACGCTTCATAGCCAAACACCGGCTAATTTCTATCTCGGTGATCTCATCTTATATATAGATTGCATCATTCCACCAACCCGCTTCTTTCCAGCACATACGTGTAGACTATGTATAAGAAGAAGCCAACGCCTAGCTAGAGGCAAGATGTTTGCCATAGTAGCGAGTCTCAAGGTTTATATCGGATTCAAAATTTTAGGTGACAATAACGGCTTAAGTTGGCATCCTTTTTAGTGGCAAATGTCATGATTACAACTCAGATGTGGTTCTTTATGGATCAAAACAATGATGCAAATCGACGAGGGTATGTCTTTCCAAAAAGGTAGATAATTGCCAAAATGTATGTATTAGAAATAGAAGAATAATGCTCAATGAACAAGAAATAGATAAGAAATGGTGCCCTTTTTGTCCCCACATGTGCATAAAAAATAGAGGGAATCACTCATCGATTTTGTTGTTATGCACATATGGAGAAAAAAAGGGTATCATTTCTGGTCTCATTTCTTGTTCCTATAGCAAACCTCTAAAATACACTAGCATACTTAGAAACTAACTTCTATAAAGAAGATGGATTAATCAAAGAAGAGTGTCAGGACAGTAGAAACCTGTGAATCTCAGCATCAATGATCACACGATTTCCCATTTGTGTTATACAGAGGATCTAATTTTGTTCGCTCAATCAACCATAAGGTTATTAAGAAGTGTTTCAGATCTTTAAAAAAGCTACAGGGAAGGTTGTTCTTGTTGCCAAAACAAGCGCAACTACTTCACAAAAGTCTATCAATAGAAGGATATGCATTTTCTAATTTTGTGCAAACATGCGACCTGGGGAAATATTTGGATTCATTTATCATCCAATCAAGCAATGACGGATCTTGACATGAAATGTTGAGGGGCCAATAATTTGTCTATATAGTTGAAGTTTAATTAAAGTATTTTAGTTTCTCTCTTAGATTTGTATAATTTTTTCATACAAAAAGGACTTGCGACTTGGTTTGGTATTTGTTTTTCATTCATCTTAGTGTAATTTTCATATACTTAAAAATAAAAATCAACTATTATTAGTAAAAGTAAAACAAAAAAATTGAAAACTAACATAATGTTTTATTATTAACCTACGTTTTCTTTTACTTTTACAATATGAATTTTGTTTCTTTAATTTGAAGTAACATTTAACAATGTTATTTTTAAAGGTCAGAGCAATGTTTCTTTGAAAACAAACAACCATAATATTAACAAGTAATTGATAATCCTTTTTATCATGGAATTTTGTCTTAATATTTGAATATTATGTAGTTAGTAATAACTTGAAGCATTTTGAAAAATAGACCAGTCAATGCTAAATAATAGAATAATGTTTAAAGAAATATCTAAATATTAAGTCTTAATTATAATTGTAGCTTTTAAAAAGTCAACAAATTGCCGTAGAAGGGTAATGATGGGAAAAGGGGAAGAAGAGAGAAAACAATTGTTTAGACAAACTGAAAAAAGTAAGAGAAAGAATAGATAGAAAAGATAACAAAAATTCATATGTATCTTCTAAAACCTCAATTTCTCTCACGTTGGAGTAAAGACAAAACAAAGGAGAAATTCCTGATAGGAGAAATATCATTAATAGAAAGAAAAAAAGTTTAATGGAAAATATTTAGGAAGACTTGGGAGTGAAAATAATATATAAATAAATATTTCAAGTAATTTTGTTTGGAAACTTTTTTAAAGAAATAAAATATGTAATAAATAATGGTAGAAAACATAGTTACATTTGATGTAAACATGGAGGAAAATATAAATCATTGATTAAAAAATTATTTATAACTTAGAAATAGTAGCTAAAATATAGAGGCAACACATAATACTTTGTTAAAATTAAGTGAAAAATATTTTGATCAAGAGAAATACGTTTGTATCCTACAGTGAATATAAAAATATGCATGTAATGAGATTATTATGACAAATAATTTATTTACTTCTATGATACCATTCCATTTTCCTCCTCATACAAAGTAAGTGCAAAATATATATATCTCTTTATATCACTTTTTTCATCCCTTTTTCATCCTTGACCAAATACCAAAAGTTAACATATATTTGTATCTAATGAATGGTTAAATGAAAAAATAGTCTATAATAATAGTGTGTCAATAATTGAATTGACAAAATGAGATCTTCATGTATAAATGGTTTTGATCAGTTTATCAATTTTGACATGATTAGTTTCTTACAAACTCCATACTAATTATTATTTTCATATTTTTGTTACTTGATACATTCTATTTTCATTTTTGTTGTACATCGGATCATTTCTTGTTTTCTACTTCAACTTTTGGTACTAAGTAATTAAATTATTTCAAGTGTTTCCATCGTTAGAAATAAAGAAACTTAAACAAACCAAAATACTATTTTCATTCATCTATTACATCAACCACACTTCTCTTGTCTTTATATTTTAGATAAATTTCAACATATTACAATTAAATTATAAAATTTGACTCTTATTTGGACAACTACTCTCCATAATTATATATAATTATGTAATCTTCAATATTATTGGGGGCATGGAATAATATATCATAATTGTTGGTATGTATGCCCAGAGAGCCAATCATATGTTGATTGGAATGTGCTATTAGATATGTGATTTGATAATAATAAAGGTAATTCCATTTATTATGTTTGTCTCAGTCATGAGATGATGACACATACATAGTAGATGTCTAAAGAATGATGTTACTCAATGAAATATATCTTCAGGCTGAGAACCTGAACGATGAGATCATATGTATGATAATAGTACATTCATTCTTGTTATGTCCCTAGTTGGTTATCATTGTGGAAGCAAAATAGACAACAACAATACATAAGATTAGAGTGTGTCTTGACTGATGACAAAGTCTCGTTAGTCATGAAATGTGATATCAAGTCAAGCAGATAGGTACATGTTAGAGAACATTGTATCGAACAAACCCACCATGAGAGTGATACATGGATACCATGGGATGGTAGGCATAATCATCTCTCATAATGATATTGGTGATTGTGCTTCTTAGACCTGAAGTCACTACATTCATCACATGTCATTCGGTATACTTTGACATCATCCAACGTAACCCTGAATAAGGATTACCATAACAATGATGATTGGGTAGTTGTGACACATGGGGACTGAGTGTGAGTAATGTAGATGGGATTTGTCCCTCATATAGGAGATTGATATACATGCCACTTGATAAGCTAGACTTAGTAATGTATGGCCATACTCATGTGATTCAATATGTGATATGTGAATTCACGTGCATCTTAGACATTTTTCTCTAGTTTAAGGAACATGGATTGTTCTTTGAGATGATGGTAATTCCATGCCTCGAGTTCAATCTAGATATTAGATACAAAGGAACTATCCAATCACGATAACACTAATCACATTTTGTTGGTTGAATTTGTTCTCCAACTATTCAAATTACTCGGGAAGCAATGATGTGTGACTAGGCACCACTCTTTGCTTGTTATATCATGATTGGTTATGGACATTCACTGACAACATTATTCTGGACATATAGGGTCATACACATAGGATGCACTTGGATAAAGGAGTATATTCATGAATGATATTTAATTTGATTACTAAAGATGTTTTGGTATTCAATTAAACAACTGATGTTCAAAATTGACTGACCAGACTCTAAATCGACTGGTTGAAGTGTTGAACTGATCGATTGGAGTGTCAGGTCAATTGGAATCAACATTGATGAACTTTGTCTAAACTGGACAAGTGAAATGACCATTTCACTTGTGAAATGACCGTCTGACAATGTGAAACAACCATTTCACTATGTGAGATGAACAGTTCACACTTTGGGTCACTTGGTTCAGTTTCTAATTCAATTGAAACAAGGATTGATGCTAATGTCATGTTTAGTAATTGGGCATTGAATACCAATGTGATTCTGAACAGAAAACTATGTGAATCGGCTGATTCACTTAGTGAACTGACCGGCTCATGCACCAATTGACTGATTGGGTGTGTGCACTGACTAGTTCGTCATTTGAAAGTACCAAAAAATTCATGATTTTGGACCCTTCTACTCCCACACAAACTGGGAACCTTGACCCTAGCCTCTACTATCAATAGAGGGGTGCTAAGGTCTTCCCAACACAAACAATTGAGAATTAGTTGCTTTTACAATTGTGTTCCTCTCTGGTTTTGGTAACCAGTAGAGAGCCCAAGAAAGTCCTACATGTTAAATAGAGGGATATAGAGAGAGTGAACAACTAAGAACAATTGTGACCGAGCATGTCCGTGACTAGTTAGCTGACAGAAGGGGACCACTCCTTCCTATTGGATTCGGTAGAGCTACTTGGAGTTCCTGATGGTCCGTGAGGACTTCTTTAGAGGTAGGAGTCTTCTTCCACTAGGATAACTCCATCAACCATCGTCTGTGGTGGCCAGATCAGGAGGCTGCTAGAGATGACCATTCGAGTGATGCTACTACTGAAGGAGTGTGCCACTGCTTGAAGAAGAAGAACTATGATGCTACTACAAGGGTAATGTAGCTGGACTTTCTCCAGGACTAGGTGTAACCTTACTTCCTAGATACATTGTTGATGACGTGATATTATTGTTTTAGGAAACAAGAATTGAAATATTTATTTCCGATGTCTATATATTTGCCTGATTTTCCTACAGTTGTGAGAACTCATGAGTAAATGATATTACTCAAAACATAGAACACAATCGATTGCTAACTAATTAAATTTCCATAAAAGAGGGTAAATCAAAACCAATTCAACATAACCAACATGCTTTGAAATATTACACAAGAGTTCAATGACTTTCTTGTATTCATATAATGCCATGAATCTCTTACAATTGTTCCAAGGACTCAACCACCACATATACATATATACAAGAAACAAGATCCATATATGCCACATGTACAAACATCAGACTGCCACTAAAACTTGATTTGATTGAAACATTATTTACAAACTTTCTTGTCCAGATCTAAGAGTACAAGGAGGACTTCAGGCCATACTAGACAACTAACTACCTTCTCAATGGTTCAACACCAAGGCTCCTCAATGATGCCATAGGTCTTCTTTCGCTGTCGCCGATTACCAAAAAAGATGTGGTGACTGACAGAGTGAGACCCATATCCCAGCAAAAGATATAACCTCCAATAACACTTACTAATTACAATAGTTTAAGTAATTAAAATATTTTAAACCAAATGATCATGTCAAACAAATAGCAAAGGATAAGCTCAATAAGATACATAAAGGAGTATATAACAACTATCATCATTAGCCAGACTATACTCATATTCCTATAAATAGTTTAAGAAGTCTAATAGCATGATCGTCTCTAACATCATGAATAAGCTCATAAGCATAAACATAGATAATAGAATTAGCATGTCTATCATATTTGGTAGATCTACATCAAAGTAGAAGTAACACTAAAAGTACTTCTATCTACATAAGCACGATTGATGGTTTAACCATATCTAGTTATAGAGATATAGATAGAAATTACAACATCTCTAACTATTAGAGGCATGGCTAATATTATAACCATAGTTAACAAGAAGCGGTAACTATCATCATAAGCATAGCCAATAGTAACAATGTATCTAATAACATAAGCATGACTACTATATGTACTCAATTACAACATAAGTACATTTACAACATAAGAATATCAATTATCACTTAATGCACTAAATATCATCCCTATGTAGAGAGAATCAAACAAGGGTTACATCTAATGTGAATCATTGTGTATAAACCTAAATAGATATGTTGCATAGTTGTATTACATTTTTTATTGAGTCTTGAGGAATTTGAGGATACCACTAAAAATTCAACTGATCGTTGCTAAGTTGAAATCAGTGCCATACAAGATCTAGGAAGAGTCAGACTCCTAAGATCTTCTCTGCCCCCGATTAGTACAGGTATGCCACAGCGACACATAAGGTGAAGCTTCTAAGAGCCTAGTCCATCCATGTTATGGCACTACTAAAAGGAGGTGGGTACGCATACCATACCATCCAAGGTACAACCATAGTTGTCCTTTAATCTCATCACATATGTAATCATGGAGTTATGACCACAACCATTCTCAAACTGAGGACTAGGTATGAGTGTAGTCATCCTCCCCAAACACTTGAATTTAGGATGACAAGCATCACACATACTCAATAGTATGCACTCTGAGTTTCCCTTAGGAATACTCATTTCACCATTTAGCAAGTTTTGACACTCATATGGATTTATGGCACATGGCACTACATGATTAGAGTTTCACTTGATTAGTTATGCCAATTGGGTGAATTAAGATTACATCAAACAAGTGTATGTACAAACCCTAATTCACTTCTAATAAGAATAAAAGTATAACAACTTCAAAAGATATAAAACATGAGAAACATAATTTCTCATCTCAACATCACAAGGCACTATTCACCTGACAAATCAAGAGACTATACTTGTCATTACATCATCATCTCATAGTACTATTCATTGCCTTTCATGAGACTATGATTGTCACCACACTATCACATGATAAAAATCCCTATCACAACATCACAGGGTATCAACCCTTGTCATCTTAAGAGGATTACACCTTATTCAGAGTTCAACCATGCCCAAAGGTCATTGAGACCATCATCTCCCTACAAGTTCATCATTATCTTTCTGTGCCCTATAACAAGGCTCAACAAACATCGCCACACATGTGATGCACATGCTCAACATGATGTTGCAATAAATAACTGAAAGATATTTATAGGATAACATTTCAGGGTTATCTTAGCATTAATAACATTCATGTATTATATCAACATATAAGGAAGCTATATGATTGGTCATCATCACACTAACAATGTACAAGTTTAGCATAAGAAAGCATGAATCATAATGCTATGATGATCACTAGTTAACACATTAGGGTTGCAATCAATAATTAGGAAGGATATTTCATCATTATATTAACCATTCAAGGAAAGTTAGCATAATTAACTTCCATCATCTATTAACATTAGGCTTAGGTTCAACAACATAAGTTACTCTGATTGTTACAAATCAACATTCATACCCAAACCCTACTTATGGCATCCCCATTGGATCAAAGATGCATAAGGTGAAGCATCACCACCACATTGTTTACCACCCTCAAGTATGGATCCACACATAACTCAAGGTGTAACCATCATTTATAGCATACTAGGGTTCAACCACATTAAGATAGAAAACCATGATTGTATTCATCATTCAAGGACTATTCATAACCACTTACCATCATTTGGTTATATTAAGACTAGGTATAACAAGCTATACCTCATTAGGGTTACACATTAATTTATTATGGTGATTATCAATTATAATCATACGAGGGAAAAGGTAAAACTAAAGGTTTAAGGCATTGAACAATCAAATTCTCCTAATTAGAGTCTTAACATTACACTATACGCTTCACCCAAGACCAAAGGAATATTGAGGCATCAACTCCTAACCATTGAATGTTGAGAAGGTAAAGCCATTGGTCGTTTACATAAGTAAACACCTTGAACAAACCGCCTACAAATTCATTGATTTATTCTCTAGAAAGAATCAACATCTAACCCTAGACATCCCTTAATTAACAAAAAAAATAGTTACATTGAGAGTAGGGTAAAACCCACAATCAATTGTTCATTAAAACTAGCCATCCATTGTCAACAAGTAAGCTCCTTGAGTTGATCACATAAAGGAAACCATCTAAATCACATTATTAGGATCAACATATTACATTAGGCATCATCTTAATTTATTGGATGAAGAAGTATTAGATCTTAATGTGGAGACCTGATCGACCATTGGTTGTGAGCATTAAGTCACCATCAGTTGTTAGATCAGCACTATATTCATTAATCCCCATTGGATATTAATATAACGTCACCTTTTCTTGATAGCATCATTAGGCTACTTAGTTGTTGATCATTAAGCTTCTAATTGAGCCAAAAATTTTCCTAAGGGGTGACCATTGGTTGTCACCATTAGTTGAAATCCTTGATCATCGCCATCGATTGTCATGAAGACAACACCATTGATTCAAGGCTATATTTTCAAGATGTAAATGCCAAACCAAATTTTGACAATTTATGTTTTGACCAATGTAATATGATTTTCCTTCTAGTGTTGACCTAAGCATCACTATAGAAAGTTTTATTCTAGGATCGCCCTATGGTTATGGAACTACTTATTCATACAACTCTCTTTTCCCTTTTTAAATTGAGGAGATAGATAAATATTCATTAATATCATAGAATCAAATTTATAATTATGAAAATAAAATAATAATAATAAAACAATTTCTAAGGGTTGGTCCCGACACATTCATGCATGGACATGTGCATATGTGGTCTCTATAGAATTCTCTAATTATAGGGTCACAACTTCATTGTTTATTATTAGATAAAATAAGGAACGCTATCTACTCTAATGGTTTCCATATATTATACATACTATTTTCATCCTAGAATTGTTACTCTAACTAACCAATAGATACTTCTATTGACTAACATAGAATTATTTAATTATGATATAATTACAACGAAGTGAGTCCTAGTATTTTACCATGCACATATGTAGTGTATATGAATTTATAACCAACAAAGTATCATGAATGTAGTTGAAATTATTATATGGTGTATTGAATTACAATTTCACTGAGCCATATGAACATAGTAAAAGTCAAGAGAACTAATATCAAACACTATATATAACTAGCATTAGCAATTAAATAAGAATTACATTTTGGTTGAGTCAGTCAACAAAGGTATTTCTAAAGTTTCCAAACGATACCATTTACATTAGAAATTTCCCATTAATAATATCAAGTTAACTTTATTATACTTGTAATTAAATCTTAAATCTTTCCCAATTAACAAATGCAAACTATACACATTTGATCGAGTAGTAGGTACATGCTTGATAATTTAAATCGCTTAATACCACTCTAGTTGAAAAGTTCACAAAGACACATGTCTTTTGTTCCTTACATCAACACTATTGAAATTTCTTTAACTCAAGAGCATATTTCTAGAATCCTTGGTAATATAAAAATAGAGAGTTGTTAGAACATATGTGCATGATTTTCCTATGTCTATTGCACAATCTAGTGGTTTATAAATAGGTTGAATCCAATAATTTATATATATAAATATATTGCACATTGAGGTACAATGATGTAGTCAATAAGCTAATGGTACTGCCATTGGTTTGACAACAAGTTTTTTGGTTTTCTTCACAACATATCCATTTGTTTAATTGTCAACTTTTACAACTACATATGATTTGTTGTTAAGTTTCCTTTATATGGTGTCATTGGTCTATATTTATTATTAGATTATATATATATATATATATGTGTGTGTGTGTGTGTGCGTGCATTACATAATGTATAATGGAAAACATACTTCATAACTACAAAATTTGAGATGAAAAAATCCCTTTCCCATTTGAAAAGTACAAAAGTTAACAATATCGCAAATTTATGGATGCCTTCTTTGTTAGCGCACACATATGCTAGTTTTACCAATCTGGAATACTTTCAAGGATGAGATAGTGAACATGCCAATTAATATAGTTGACTTCATTCCTATTAGATCTTGTTAATTTAATAAAACATCTGCGAGCAACATTCTACTTTGGATGTTATAGCTCTAGATTTGATAATGCTATTTGTAATTTGTAATGACATCTTCATTCAATTGTTACTGCATGGTAGTACAATGATGTTGTTAGCCAAAACATTTTTATTTTTATCCGAGATACCAAATTGTATGATTCAGACATGAACCATTCCAATAATTGTCCTTCTTGAACAAAAAAAAACATGTGATTTCTGATAAATACATCATGTTTAATTATTATATTGAATATATAATGATAATTTTATGTATATATTTGATAAGAAAATAATACATTATATTTACATATTCACACAATTATCGAATCCAACTATTTTTGTAAATTGAATATAGTAATGTTCCATATTGAACCAAAATATTTTTGATCACAATCGACTTTAAAAGAAGTCATATTTTTTAAAAGTTTTGTTTACTAACCCAAACTAAATAAATACATACTATATAATTAACTTTGACTATATAAGTCAATAAGAATCAGAAATGCAAAAAAAATTATACATAATTTATGTATTATAATAAAAAGTTACACATGTTATAACATACATATTATATCAACTAATAGGAATGTGTTACTACTGTAAATTGTGGTGTACATAATTTTTGATATCAATTTAGATCACATTTAGTCCCAAAATTTTATTCGAATATTTGTTTGTCACTATATCAGATATAAAAGTCATCAAAATTGATAAGTACATGTACTTATCACTGATATATAAATATAAAAGGCAGAACCATTAAGTATAAAATGAAAATATATAGTAGTTATATATCACTACATATAAATATATTAAGATGAAATTATTAGTTTATTGTAACATCCCTGACCTGGGTTATACTTTAACCCTAGGTGTTTTGATTAAGAAAGATAATTATATGCTTAATCTTATTTTATGGAACGTAATTAAGGCTCAAGAGGAACTTATATTTCAATTTTAGTCCTTTTTGAATAATGTTGAAATAATGTTTTACTTGATTTGGACTAAAGTGCAAATTACCCAAGTTGAGGGGTTAAATTGTAAATGTTACATGATAAGATGTTCCTCATGTGTTGAGGCATCATGAGAATGAATATGATGTACAGGTATGGCTTGTGGTAGCCTGAGTACCAAGAAAAAGCTGATAAAGTAATATTGTGCATTAAAACCTAGTTTTGGTGTAATGTGCAATTTACCCAAAACCCAGGGTTCAATATGCAAATTACCAATTCAATAAGGTCACTAATGTATCTTTGCATCATGTTGAGGCAAGAAAATGAGAGGGGCGCCTCATTAGAATCATTTTGGAGGAGAGAGAATCTTGATATTAAAATAATCAAGATTTAAGCATAATTGGAACTTTACTTCCATTTAATGCAAAAATAAATAAAATAATTGAAGGGCCTTCGACAAAAAACGAGATGGTTGAAATTGCTCAAGTGTGAACACCTTTGTACCTTTGCTAGGCCACGAAAATATCCAAGGAAAGTGGATAACTCACTCACATTATTATAAGAAAAAGAAATATCCACTCACTTATGGATATTAGTATTATATGATTTAAGGTGCTTGACTTTATTTTCTTTAAATCATGGACAATTGAGAGGAATAAGAGGCAAAGAAGATAGCCTTGGATCCAATAATTTGAGGGGGAAGAGGCGGCTCTATTTTTGAGATTAAATGAATTTTTATAAAGCATTTTCTCTCTCATTGTTTTTCTTATAAAAAGACCCTTTACAAGCCAAATGAAAGGCTTTTTCATTTCCACTTCTTCTCCTTTCTTGGAAAATGACCAAGGAAGATTTGGAGGAGCAGGAGGATGACCCCAAACCTGTTGGTAAGCTTCTTGACCTCCTTTCACCTTGACTCCATGGTGAAAATCGAAAATCAATGCATGAATTCTTCTTATCCCGATCCCCTCTTCAATTCTAACCATTCCTTTTCAATCAAAGCTTGAGGACGAGCCTTGGAATAGTGAAAGGAGTTGCATCCACCATTGTTGACGTGAGATTGAATCTTTGGAGCTCATTTGGAGGCGGGTTTTATAACTTGAACCCTTAATATTGTTATTGCATTCAATTCCTTATCAATTGTTGATACTTTCTTCATTCTCGAAATTTTTTTTAGTTGATTGATGCAATCACCATGGAAATCACAGAAAACTTCATGGGTTTTGAGCTTTATGATTATGAAATCATCATAAGCACACACCTCCCCAAATATCTCTTGCAAACGGTTTCAACAAAATGGTCCAAACGGTTTCACCAAACCGTTTGGAGACTTGAACCCCAAACCGTTTAGAGGAGTTGACCATTTGGATGGGTTGACCGTTTGAGTTTTGAACCCTAGTATGTGTTCGATGATGATCCAATGGTTCCAATTGATTAATTCAACACATGGACAATCCTTCAAATAGAAACCCTAATCGGCTAAGTGCTAATTTTGTAATTGGTTAAGTTGATGTTTTGGGTTGATTGACCCAAACGGTTTCAAAACCATTTGAGAATCACCCAAATGGTCTCAAGACCGTTTGGTGGTCAACCAAGACCGTTTGGAGGTATAGAGTTGAGTATGGTTAAGTATTTGAATACCCAAAGATATCAAATTGCATTACAATCAATAGCTCAAGTGATGATTGCTTCAATGGTGCAAACCCTAAATCAATGTCATAGATTTCAATGGTGGTTTGAGGAAAACGGACTCAAGACCGTTTGGAGATCATCCAAATGACCTCCAGAACGTTTGGAGGTCATTCAAGACCGTTTGGGGTCAGATCATATCATGTAATGATGATGGTTCACTGATTTCGATTGAATTGGTTCCACAATGTCAACCATTGATGGTTCCTCAGTTTCAAAACCCTAAGTGATGGTTTCTTGATTACCAACCCTAGTTCAATTGGGTTCAAAACCCTAATTGAAGGTCCAAGTGAAGGATGATTCACTGATTCAATTGAATAATAAATTAGTGGTCCAATTGACAGTTGGTCCATGGATTGGAAATTGAATTGTTTAAGTGTTGAAGACCCTTTTTGGTCCATTCAGTTTTGAGAGGGTTTGGGACGAAACAGTCTCAAGACCATTTGAGACCAAATGGTCTCAAACCGTTTGGAGACCCAAGTCCATTCGGTTTCATGATGTGTTGTCTAAACAGTTTCAAGAACTAACTTTGATAAACGGTTTCAAACCGTTTGAACTTAATTGGTCAAGATTGTTTGAGGCCTAAGTGACCAAGACCGTTTGAGGTCTAAGTGACTAAGACCTTTTGAGGTTCAAATTGGTTAAACCATTTGGACACCTAATATGATCAAAGGTCAATTATCTACTTGATTATTAATGATGTAGGTCAATGGTGATTACGAAGGTTAACCCTAACTATGTGTACATAATTGAAGGGCTGACCTAGATCAATCTTGGAGTATTTAACATCCTAGAGAGGATGAGAGAGAGATAAAGAATGAGAGATATGATTGCTTACATAATAAGCCCTAATTCTCTCATTATAAATAAATATATAATCAGGGTTTGATCCATAACAATGAGATCATGAAATCCTCATTGAAAAGATTGATGTACCTTGATCCTAATTTAGGGAAAGGCTATGTGAACCCCTAATTTAGGATAAAACTGAGTGAAACCATAATCTAGGGTGATGATGTAACCCTAACTTAGTGTAACAATGTAAGAAACACTAATTTGATGGGAATTGTACATCCTAACCCTAATTTGGGTAATGAGGTATGAGAAACCCTACTTGGATGTGAATGGTAAACCTTAATCCCTAAAATGGGGTAAAGGTGCATGAAACCCTAATATAGGGTAGTGCTACTAATGCTATGTGAAGCCCTATCACTGGGTGATGTATTGTGAAATCTTAATTTCACATAATACTAGGTGAAACTCTGATATAGAAGGATGATTATGTGAATCTCTAATGAAGAGCAATACTATGTGAAATCCATATAATGTATGGAAAAATTCTATGTGAATCCTCAAATTATAAATATTGAGAATCCTATTCCTAATAATGTAATAGTGATTAATGTATTGACAAATTTAATACCTAGATGGGTTGATAATGGATATCCTTACAATAATACTTTCTAACTCAATAATGAGTCCATATCATTGGCAATGGTTGTATATTCTAAATAAATGACTTGTGACCAATACATTACATGATAAATGTGATGAACTGGTTTATAAAGTATTATGATGGGAAATACCCTAATACAATCTAAGTGGATGAACTCAAGCAAAATACGATAGATATCACATCAAGCACCTCAAGTGTGATATACCTTAATGTAATTTAAATCCAATATATTTGGATGAGTGACACATGAAGTGTGTCATGTCAGTTGTTACATTCAGATGTGATGCACTTTGATAAGTGTAGGCTAACGTACCTTATGAAAAGGTCAATCCAAATCAATAGACTATGATGCAATCATATTCTGGTAAACCTGAGAGAGAAACTTATACTTTGTGTTGATAATTTATTTAATGATGAATGATGAGAATAAATAAGTATGATTGAATACTTATGTTATCCATATTGATTCCTAGCTGTGTGAAGCAATGAATATGACTTGATATTTAATAATATGATCTTGAGAACCTATATGGTTATTTATGGAAAACCCTAATATAGGGTAATGCTATGTGAAACCCTAACACAGGGTAATGCTATGTGAAACCCTAATACATGGTAATTCTATGTGAAACCCTAAAATAGGGTAATTCTATGTGAAACTCTAATACAAGATGATGTTATACAGAGTAATCCTATGAGAAGTTCAAATACATTTTTATAAGTTATAAATCTAATAAGAAAACCCTTGTATTGCATGGTACTGATATATGATTGTTATCATGAGTATTAATCATGCAGGAATATTGAGATGATGAGCATAGCCAGGTATGGACTATGATGCTCTGTATATTGAAACAGTTTATGGGCTTTATAAGCCATAATATGATTTGTTGCCTATTAAGGGGTAACAAGAGGAGATATGAGCTTTGTGAACTATGTGGAATGCTTTGTGTAAAAAGAATCATAATATCCTGGGTCAAATGACTTGAAGGTATTAAGTTACCTAATAAGTGGTAACAAATATTCTATGATGAGTTAAGAGTTCAAATGCCCATATTCTATAATCATGATGATGAACTTGTTAAGAAATGGAATTGTACTTGATGAGCTGAGGGATTAAGATCCCAATACTTTGTGAAAAGAGTTTGGCCACAAGCCATAACTCCACAAAGACAATGCCAGGCATTAGCTATGTGATCTAAGCCTAAAGAGAGTATATGCTACAGTTATAATTCTACATTGATTAAATGTTATACATGTTCTTCATATTCCTGAAATGGATAAGTGGCATGATGCTTTATCAAGTTATAGTTGCAATGCTTTAGATAATGTAATGTTCTAATCTGTTGAACAATGAAGTAATTGTTGTCAAACAATTATGATTCCTCTATTCAGTTTATTCTTATTTATCTGCAATAATAATGTTTCTGGCGGAGAGTTATGCCTCCCGCTGGGGCAATTTACAATTGTCTCACCCCCGTGGGAACCACATTTTTAGGTGGACGCGGACGAGGAGGCAGGAATCCTTCAGTAGGTGAAGGACAGCAATAGCAGCAGCAAGGACAACAGTGAAGTCTCAGGTGGAGACAATGGTTGTTATGCCTTGTATAGATGTATATAGAGTCTTATGTCATCTCTGTACTCTCAGGTCCTCGGAATAGTAGTTAGTGCTTTCGAGATTTTGGCTCAGTGCCTCGAGATTGTATATTGATTGTGTTTAGTTTCATAGGATAGTTGATGCTTGTAATTATAGAAAGAGATGATACAGGGTATGTACTTTTGAAAACAGAATGTAAATGTGTTACTTTGGTTCTATGTGAGAAAGTTTTCATTTGATGGATCTCTTGGTAAAAAGGTTTTAAATTTTAGTGATTTTTGGTAATCCGCTACTTAGTGATCGCTTCCGCATTAGTTAATCATGTTTTTTAGAGTTGGATGCTACAATTTAGTGGTATCAGAGCTCTAGGTTCGTTGAATCTACAGATACATAGGACTAAGGTTGTAGAGTTTGTTCTAAGTGTTTTCTAGTTTATCTGATACGAGAACAAGAACTTGAAGATGTATGGACCACATGAAGAACTTGTTGCTAAGAGCAGCGCTGCTGCACCAGGAGGAGGTGCAAGAGACCAGACTAGGGAAGGGATTGTACCTGAACAGCCCCAGATTGACCCAGCTGTGATAGAAAACCCAGCCCTCCATGCTCTATTTGATAAATTCCTGACAACCATGACACATATGGCAGACAGGATGCCACCACCTACACATAGGGCACCAGCCCATCAAGAGGGTTATGGAGCCGAAAAGACTTTCGAGAGACTTTGCCGGATTGGAGCCATTGATTATGTTGATACATCTGATCCAGCAGATGTTGATTTATGGCTGATAGAGCTGGAGAAGGCTTTCAGGATCCTTGATATTCCTGAAGCTGAAAAGGTAAGACATGTTGTGTACCTCCTAAAAGGGAGTGCTGGTCACTGGTGGATGATAGAAGAAGATAAGAGACCAGGTGAAGAAATTGGATGGGAGGTATTTTGACGAGAGTTCGTTAGTAGATACTTCCCTAAAATGTATCTAGACGAGAAGATCTCTCAATTTGAGAGGATCAAACAAGGACGATTGAATATTAGCGAGTATGAAGCTAAGTTCGTGGAGATGTTGCGGTTTTGTCCGCAAATGGTAGTTAATGAAGAGGAAAGAATACGGCATTTTGAGAAGGGATTGAACGTTGAAATGACCACTCTTGTGTCTGCCTTAGAGAACAGGTAGAGGTTTGCCACCTTTGTGGAGTCGGTAAGGAGGATAGAGAGGTCTGAAATTGAGAAATGACGGACCAGTGGCAAGAAGGTATGCACTCGGTCTCAAGGACAAAGATCCAAAAGTTTTAAGAAGCCGAGATTTTCTACATCGGCAGCATCATCGAGATTCCATACCCAGACGCAATGGACGTCAAGTAGGGGTAGGGATCGTAGTAATGTTCCAAGTAGAGCCTCTGACATAGCATCAACATCGGTGACTGGGTCTCATAGACCCTATATTGCACCCAAGATCTGTTACCAATGTAGACAACCGGGACATCTAGCAAAGGATTGTCCAGATAGGAATTTGATGATGACTCAACCCCAAGGGCAGAGTCAGCAAGGCTCACAAAGGAGGCAATTTTCTAGTAACAATAGAGGACATGGACAGATGTCCCAGACAGGTCAGATGAAATAGATTCATTCTGATATTTCATTTCATGATTCTATGTGTTAAAAATAAGAAATTAGTTATTTTTGAACTCCCTCTGACTAGTCCTATAAGGACACAAGGGAGATGAGAACTTACATCTTACTCAATATTGCTTAAAATGCTTTATAATATCTCTTATCTGTGTGATAAAAGATGAGATATAGAAGTGATGTCTGAAGAAAATTCAGAAATGAAAAAAATCATGTGTGTGTAATGATATGTAAAGTGAGGAACATGATAGTAAATAAAGTGCATACTACCTAATCCCAATACTTGTATACCCTGGCCAGGTATATGATTATTGAAGGTAAGGCAAGTATGAAACTCTTAGATTGTTATCTTTTTTATTACTCTGATCAAGTAGTCATTCTGAAACAATCTAGTGAGTATAATGAAACTAATAAGGAAAAGCTAAGTGAACATTCCCAACTAATAAGGAAAAGCTAAATGAACATTCCCAACTAATAAGAAAAGCTAAGTGAACATTCCCAACTAATAAGGAAAAGCTAAGTGAACATTCCCAACTAATAAGGAAAAGCTAAGTGAACATTCCCAACTAATAAGGAAAAGCTAAGTGAACATTCCCAACTAATAAGGAAAAGCTAAGTGAACATTCCCAACTAATAAGGAAAAGCTAAGTGAACATTCCCAACTAATAAGGAAAAGCTAAGTGAACATTCCCAACTAATAAAGAAAAGCTAAGAGAACATTTCCAACTAATAATAAAAGCTAAGTGAGCATTCCCAACTAATAAGGAAAAGCTAAGTGAACATTCCCAACTAATAAGGAAGATCTAAGTGAACATTCCCAACTAATAAGGAAAAGCTAAGTGAACATTCCCAACTAATAAGGAAGAGCTAAGTGAACATTCCCAACTAATAAGGAAAAGCTAAGTGAACATTCCCAATTAAAAAGGAATAGCTAATTGAGCATTCCCAATTTAAAAAAAATGAATAGCTAAGTGAGCATTCCCATTTTTTAAAAAAATAGCTAAGTGAGCATTCCCAATTAAATAGGAAAATCTAAGTGAGCATTCCCAATTAAATAGGAAAAGCTAAGTGAGCATCCCAATTAATAAGGAATAGCTAAGTGAACATTCCCAATCACATAGAGTTTGCTAAGTGAACTTTCCCAAACAAATAAAGGATTGCTGAGTGGATTATCTCTGTTAGATATATATATGTTTCTCTTTTAATAAATACTCTTGGGTGATGATAGGAGTATGTTCTTGTATGCTTCTTCCTTTCAAATAATATGGACATCATATGATAGGGGTTTATGCTCTGCATAAACATAAACATTGATAAGGTTGAATTAGTGAAAGGAACTTTCTGTAGATTATAGATCTATGGTATCTCCATGACATTAAGAAGTTATGTGGAGACTTGAGGGTACGATAAATGAATAAATTTGTCCCTCCTTTTTCCTGGGATTTCGGGAACGAAATCCTTGTTAGGGGTTTATAACTTGTAACATCCCTGACCTGGGTTATGCTTTAACCCTAGGGGTTTTGATTAAGAAAGATAATTATATGTTTAATCTTATTTTGTGGAAAGTAATTAAGGCTCAAGAGGAACTTATATTTCAATTTTAGTCCTTTTTGAATAATGTTGAAATAATGTTTTACTTGATTTGGACTAAAGTGCAAATTACCCAAGTTGAGGGGTTAAATTGTAAATGCTACATGATAAGATGTTACTCATGTGTTGAGGCATCATGAGAATGAATATGATGCAGAGGTATGTCTTGTGGTAGACTGAGTACCAAGAAAGAGCTGATAAAGCAATATTGTGCATTAAAACATAGTTTTGGTGTAATGTGCAATTTACCCAAAACCCAGGGTTCAATATGCAAATTACCAATTCAATAAGGTCCCTAATGTATCTTGGCATCATGTTGAGGCAATAAAATGAGAGGGGTTCCTCATTAGAATCATTTTGGAGGAGAGAGAATCTTGATATTAAAATAATCAAGATTTAAGCATAATTGGAACTTTACTTCCATTTAATGCAAAAATAAATAAACTAATTGAAGGGCCTTCAACCAAAAACGAGATGGTTGAAATTTCTCAAGTTTGAACACCTTTGTGCCTTTGCTAGGCCACGAAAATATCCAAGGGAAGTGGATAACTCACTCACATTATTATAAGAAAAAGAAATATCCACTCACTTATGGATATTAGTATTATATGATTTAAGGTGCTTGATTTGCTTTTCTTTAAATCATGGATAATTGAGAGGAATAAGAGGCAAAGAAGATATCCTATGATCTAAGAAGTTGAGGGGGGAAGAGGCGGCTCTATTTTTGGGAGTAAATAAATTTTTATAAAGCATTTTCTCTCTCATTGTTTTTCTTATAAAAAGACCCTTTACAAGCCAAATGAAAGGCTTTTTCATTTCCACTTCTTCGCCTTGCTTGGAAAACGACCAGGGAAGCTTTATAGGAGCAAGAGGAAGACCCCCTTCCTGTTGGTAAGCTTCTTGACCTCCTTTCACCTTGAATCCATGGTGAAAATCGAAAATCAATGCATGAATTCTTCTTATCTTGATCCCCTCTTCAATTCTAACCATTCATTTTCACTCAAAGCTTGAGGACGAGGCTTGGAATAGTGAAAAGAGTTGCATCCACCATTGGTGACGTGAGCTTGAAGCTTTGGAGCTCATTTGGAGGTGGGTTTTATAACTTGAACCCTTAATATTGTTATTGCATTCAATTCCTTATCAATTGTTGATACTTTCTTCATTCTCAGAATTGTTTTTGGTTGATTGATGCAATCACCATGGAAATCACAGAAAACTTCGTGGGTTTGGAGCTTTATGATTATGACATCATCATAAGAACACACCTCCCCAAATATTTCTTGCAAATGGTTTCAACAAAATGGTCCAAACGGTTTCACCAAACCGTTTGGAGACCAAACAGTTTCCAAACCGTCCGGAGACTTGAACCCCAAACCATTTATAGGAGTTGACCATTTGTATGGGTTGACCATTTGAGGTCTGAACCTTAGTATGTGTTGTATGATGATACAATGGTTCCAATTGATTAATTCAACACATGGACAATCTTTCAAATAGAAACCCTAATCCGCTAAGTGTTGATTTTGCAATTGGTTAAGTTGATGTTTTGGGTTGATTGACCCAAACGTTTTCAAAACCGTTTGGGAATCACCCAAACGGTCTCTATACCATTTGGAGGTCAACCAAGACCTTTTGTAGGTCTAGGGTTGAGTATGGTTAAGTATTTGAATACCCAAAGATATCAAATTGCCTTAAAATCAATAGCTCAAGTGATGATTGATTCAATGGTGCAAACCCTAAATGAATGTCATAGATTTCAATGGTGGTTTGAGGCAAACGGTCTCAAGACCGTTTGGATATCATCCAAACGACCTCAAGACCATTTGGAGGTCATTCAAGACCATTTGGGGTCAGATCATATCATGTAATGATGATGGTTCACTAATTTCGATTGAATAGGTTCCACAATGTCAACCATTGATGGTTCCTCAGTTTCAAAACCCTAAGTGATGATTTCTTGATAACCAAATTCCAGTTCAATTGGGTTCAAAACCCTAATTGAAGGTCCAATTGAAGGATGATTCAGTGGTTCAATTGAAGAATAAATTAGTGCTCCAATTGATAGTTGGTCCATGGATTGGAACCTTGAATTGTTTAAGTGTTGAAGACCTTTTTGGTCCATTCAGTTTTGAAAGGGTTTGGATGAAACGGTCTTAAGACCGTTTGAGTCCAAACGGTCTCAAGACTGTTTGAGACCCAAGTCCATTCGGTTTCAAGATGTGTTGTCTAAACAGTTTCAAGAACTAACTTTGATAAACGATTTCAAACCATTTGAACTTAATTGGTCAAGACTGTTTGAGGCCTAAGTGACCAAGACCGTTTGAGGTCTAAGTGACTAAGACCTTTTGAGGTTCAAATTGGTTAAACCATTTGGACATCTAATATGATCAAAGGTCAATTAGCTACTTGATTAATAATAATGTAGGTCAATGGTGATTATGAAGGTTAACCCTAACTATGTGTACATAATTGAAGGGCTGACCTAGATCAATCTTGGAGTAGTTAACATCCTATAGAGGATGAGAGAGAGAGAAAGAATGAGAGAGATGATTTCTTGCATAATAAGCCCTAATTCTCTCATTATAAATAAATATGTAATCAGGGTTTGATCCATAACAATGAGATCATGAAATCCTCATTGAAAAGATTGATGTACCTTGCTCCTAATTTAGGGAAAGGCTATGTGAACCCCTAATTTAGGATAAAACTGAGTGAAACCATAATCTAGGGTGATGATGTAACCCTAACTTAGTGTAACAATGTAAGAAACCCTAATTTGATGGGAATTGTACATCCTAACCCTAATTTGGGTAATATGGTATGAGAAACCCTACTTGGATGTGAATGGTAAACCTTAATCCCTAAAATGGGGTAAAGGTGCATGAAACCCTAATATAGGGTAGTGCTACTAATTCTATGTGAAGCCCTATCACTGGGTGATGTATTGTGAAATCTTAATTTCACATAATACTAGGTGAAACTCTGATATAGAAGGATGATTATGTGTCTAATGAAGAGCAATAATATGTGAAATCCATATAATGTATGGAAAAATGTTATGTGAATCCTAAAATTATAAATATGGAGAATCCTATTCCTAATAATGGAATAGTGATTAATGTATTGGCAAATGTAATACCTAGATGGGTTGATAATGGATATCCTTACAATAATAATTTCTAACTCAATAATAAGTCCATATCATTGGCAATGGTTGTATATTCTAAATAAGTGACTTTTGACCAATACATTACATGATAAATGTGATGAACTGGTGTATAAAGTATTAGGATGGAAAATACCCTAATACAAGCTAAGTGGATGAACTAAAGTAAGGTAATGGTGATGAGGGAAGTGATACATAAAAATATGATAGATATCACATCCAGCACCTCAAGTGTGATATACCTTAATGTAATTTAAATCCAATATATTCGGATGAGTGACACATGAAGTGTGTCATGTCAGTTGTTACATTCAGATGTGATGCACTTTGATAAGTGTAGGCTAACATACCTTATGAAAAGGTTAATCCAAATCAATAGACTATGATGCAATCATATTCTGGTAAACATGAGAGAGAAACTTATACTTTGTGTTGATAATTCATTTAATGATGAATGATGAGAATAAATAAGTATGATTGAATACTTATGTTATCCATATTGATTCCTAGTTGTGTGAAGCAATGGAATAGGACTTGATCTTTAATAATATGATCTTGAGAACCTATATGGTTATTTATGGAAAACCCTAATACAGGGTAATGCTATGTGAAACCCTAACATAGGGTAATGCTATGTGAAACCCTAATACAGGGTAATGCTATGTGAAACCCTAAAATAGGGTAATGCTATGTGAAACTCTAATACAGGATGATGCTATATAGAGTAATCCTATGTGAAGTTCAAATACATTTTTATAAGTTATAAATCTAATAAGAAAATCCTTGTCTTGCATGGTACTGATATATGATTGTTATCATGAGTATTAATCATGCATGAATATTGAGATGATGAGCATAGCCAAGTATGGACTATGGTGCTCTGTATATTGAAATAGTTTATGGGCTTTATTAGCCATAATTGCTTTGTTGCCTATTAAGGGGTCATAAGAGGATATATGAGCTTTGTGAACTATGTGGAATGCTTTGTGTAAAAAGAATCATAATATCCTGGGTCAAATGACTTGAAGGTATTAAGTTACCTAATAAGTGGTAACAAATACTCTATGATGAGTTAAGAGTTCAAATGCCCATATTCTATAATCATGATTATGAACTTGTTAAGAAATGGAATTGTACTTGATGAGATGAGGGATTAAGATCCCAATACTTTGTGAAAAGAGTTTGGCTACAAGACATAACTCTGCAAAGACAATGCCAGGCATTAGGTATGTGATCTAAGCCTAAAGAGAGTATATGTTGCAGTTATAATTCTACAATGATTAAATGTTATACATGTTCTTCATATTCCTTAAATGGATAAGTGACATGATGCTTTATCAAGTTATAGTTGCAATGCTTTAGATAAGAATAATGTTCTAATATGTTGAACAATGAAGTAATTGTTGTCAAATAATTATGATTCCTCTGTTTAGTTTATTCTTATTTATCTACAATAATAATGTTTCTGGCGGAGAGTTATATCTCTCGATGGGGTAACTTACAATTGTCTCACCCCCGTGGGAACCACATTTTAGGTGGATGCGGACGAGGAGGTAGGAATCCTTCAGTAGGTGAAGGACAACAACTGCAGCAGCAAGGACAATAGTGAAGTCTCAGGTGGAGACACTAGTTTTTATGCCTTGTATAGATGTATATAGAGTCCTATGTGTCGTCTCTATACTCTCAGGTCCTCAGAGTAGTAGTTAGCGCTTTCGAGATTTTGGCTCAGTGCCTCGAGATTGTATACTGCATGTGTTTAGTTTTACAGGATAGTTGATGCTTGTAATTGTAGAAAGAGATGATACAGGATATGTACTTTTGAAAACAAAATGTAAATGTGTTACTTTGGTTCTATGTGAGAAAGTTTTCCTTTGATGGATCTATTGGTAAAAAGGTTTTAAATTTTAGTGATTTTTGGTAATCCGTTGCTTAGTGATCGCTTCCCCATTAGTTAATCATGTTTTTGAGAGTTGGAGGCTACAATTTAGTGGCATCAGATCTCTAGGTTCATTGAGTCTACAGAGACATAGGACTAAGGTTGTAGAGTTTGTTCTAAGTGTTTTCCAGTTTATCTGATAGTATCTTTTTCTCACATAGGAGAAGAAGAACTTGAAGATGTATGGACCACATGAAGAACATGCTGCTGAGAGCAGCACTGCTGCACCAGGAGGAGGTGCAAGAGACCAGAATAGGGAAGGGATTGTACCTGAACAGCCCCAGATTGACCCAGCTGTGATAGAAAACCCAGCCCTCCATGCTCTATTTGATAAATTCCTTACAACCATGACACATATGGCAGACAGGATGCCACCACCTATACATAGGGCACCAGCCCATCAAGAGGGTTATGCAACCGACAAGACTTTCGAGAAACTTCGTCGGGTTGGAGCCATAGATTATGCTGGTACATCTGATCCAGCAGATGTTGATTTATGGCTAACAGAATTGGAGAAGGCTTTCAGGATCCTTGATATTCCTGAAGCTGAAAAGGTAAGACATGATGTGTACCTCCTAAAAGGGAGTGCTGATCACTGGTGGATGATAGAAGAAGATAAGAGACCAGGTGAAGAAATTGGATGGGAGGTATTTCGATGAGAGTTCGTTAGTAGATATGTAACGCCCGGGCCCACTGTCCTAGGCTCTAGTAGAGTTTGAGGAATGACGACTGGCCCCACAGACCACTACTAGCCTTAACTGCGCACTTTGTCCACACTGACGCGCAAGCCAGGATCAACTTCCCAACTGGTCACCCATCCTAGTACTACTCCAAGCTGAGCACGCTTAACTATGGAGTTCTTTAGAGATGGGCTCCCTGAAAAGGAGGTGCACCTTGGTGATATGGGTAGTCCAATCATTCCTTATAAGATCTTTTTATCCGAGGCCTCAAATCCTGGGATGTTACAATCTCCCCCACTTAGACACTTGACGTCCTCGTCAAGGCTCAACTATAAGGCCTAATAATCTCTTCCCCATTTCAGTGCAGACCCACAATGGCCCATGGGCGCCCAGCTCCCGATCACGGAATACAAGTGCAAGGGTGGCTACGTCAACCATGGACAACCCTTTCCTACATGCCTAGACCGCATGGCTCAAGACTGGCATGCCATGCCCATGTGGGCCCCACCTATTGGAGGGGAATTGGCTCTGATACCATTTGTAACACTCGGGCCCACTGTCCTAGGCTCTAGTAGAGTTTCAGGAATGACGACTGGCCCCACAAACCACCACTAGCCTTAACTGCGCACTTTGTCCACACTGACAAGCAAGCCAGGATCAACTTCCCGACTGGTCACCCATCTTAGTACTACTCCAAGCTGAGCACGCTTAACTATGGAGTTCTTTAGAGATGGGCTCCCTGAAAAGGAGGTGCACCTTGGTGATATGGGTAGTCCAATCATTCCTTATAAGATCTTTTTTATCCGAGGCCTCAAATCCTGGGATGTTACAAGATACTTCCCTAAAACGTATCTAGACGAGAAGATATCTCAATTTGAGAGGATCAAACAAGGACAGATGAACGTTAGCGTGTGTGAAGCTAAGTTCATTGAGTTGTTGCGGTTTTGTCTGCAAATGGTAGTTAATGATGAGGAAATAATATGGCATTTTGAGAAGGGATTGAACACGGAACTGACCACTCTTGTGTTTTCGTTGGAGAATAGGGAGAGGTTTTCCACCTTTGTGGAGTCGGTAAGGAGAATAGAGAGGTCTGAAATTGAGAAACGATATAGTGGCAAGAAGGTATGCACTCAGTCTCAAGGACAAAGATCTGATAGTTTTCAGAAGCAGAGATTTTCTGCATCGGCAACATCATCGAGATTCCATACCCAGACGCAATGGACGTCAAGTAGGGGTAGGGATCATAGTAATGTTCCAAGTAGAGCCTCCGACATAGCATCAACATCGGTGACTGGGTCTCATAGACCCTATATTGTGCCCAGGATCTGTTACCAATGTAGACAACTGGGACATCTAGCAAAGGATTGTCCATACGGGAATTTGATGATGACTCAACCCCAGGGGCAGAGTCAGCAAGGCTCACAAAGGAGGCAGTTTTCTAGTAACAATAGAGGATGTGGACAGACGTCCCAGACAGGTCAGATGAAATAGATTCATTATGATATTTCATTTCATAATTCTATGTGTTAAAAATAAAAAAGTAGTTATTTTTGAACTCCCTCTGACTAGTCCTATAAGGACACAAGGGAGATGAGAACTTACATCTTACTCAGTATTCCTTAAAATGCTTTAGAATCTCTCTTATCTGTGTTATAAAAGATGAGATATAGAAGTGATGTCTGAAGAAAATTCAGAAATGAAAAAAATCATGTGTGTGTAATGATATGTAAAGTGAGGAACATGATAGTAAATAATGTTCATACTACCTAATCTCAATACTCGTATACCCTGGCTAGGTATATGATTATTGAAGGTAAGGCAAGTATGAAACTCTTAGATTGTTGTCTTTTTTATTACTCTGATCAAGTAGTCATTCTGAAACAATCTAGTGAGTATAATGAAACTAATAAGGAAAAGCTAAGTGAACATTACCAACTAATAAGGAAAAGCTTAGTGAACATTCCCAACTAATAAGAAAAGCTAAGTGAACATTCCCAACTAATAAGGAAAAGCTAAGTGAACATTCCCAACTAATAAGGAAAAGCTAAGTGAACATTCCCAACTAATAAGGAAAATCTAAGTGAACATTCCCAACTAATAAGGAAAAGCTAAGTGAACGTTCCCAACTAATAAAGAAAATCTAAGTGAACATTCCCAACTAATAAGAAAATCTAAGTGAACATTCCCAACTAATAAGGAAAAGCTAAGTGAACATTCCCAACTAATAAGGAAGAGCTAAGTGAACATTCCGAACTAATAAGGAAAAGCTAAGTGAACATTCCTAACTAATAAGGAAGAGCTAAGTGAACATTCCCAACTAATAAGGAAAATCTAAGTGAACATTCCCAATTAAAAATGAATAGCTAAGTGAGCATTCCTAATTAAAAAAAAAAAAGAATAGCTAAGTGAGCATTCCCATTTAAAAAAAAAATAGCTAAGTGAGCATTCCCAATTAAATAGGAAAAGCTAAGTGAGCATTCCCAATTAAATAGGAAAAGCTAAGTGAGCATCCCAATTAATAAGGAATAGCTAAGTGAACATTCCCAATTACATAGAGTTTGCTAAGTGAACTTTCCCAAACAAATAAAGGATTGTTGAGTGGATTATCTCTGTTAGATATATATGTTTCTCTTTTAATGAATACTCTTGGGCGATGATAGGAGTATGTTATTTTATGCTTCTTCCTTTCAAATAATATGTACATCATATGTTAGGGGTTTATGCTCTGCATAAACATATAAATGAATAAATGTGTCCCTCCTTTTTCCTGGGATTTCGGGGACCAAATCCTTGTTAGGGGTTTATAACTTGTAACATCCCTGACATGGGTTATGCTTTAACCCTAGGTGTTTTCATTAAGAAAGATAATTATATTCTTAATCTTATTTTTTGGAAAGTAATTAAGGCTCAAGAGGAACTTATATTTCAATTTTAGTCCTTTTTGAATAATGTTGAAACAATGTTTTACTTGATTCGGACTAAAGTGCAAATTACCCAAGCTGAGGGGTTAAATTGTAAATGTTACATGCTAATATGTTCCTCATGTGTTGAGGCATCATGAGAATGAATATGATGCAGAGGTATGGCTTGTGGTAGCCTGAGTACCAAGAAAGAGCTGATAAAGCAATATTGTGCATTAAAACCTAGTTTTGGTGTAATGTGCAATTTACCCAAAACCCATGGTTCAATATGCAAATTACCAATTCAATAAGGTCCCTAATGTATCTTGTCATCATGTTGAGGCAATAAAATGAGAGGGGCGCCTCATTAGAATTATTTTGGAGGAGAGAGAATCTTGATATTAAAATAATCAAGATTTAAGTATAATTGGAACTTTACTTCCATTTAATGCAAACATAAATAAAATAATTGAAGGGCCTTCAACCAAAAACGAGATGGTTGAAATTTATCAAGTGTGAACACCTTTGTGCCTTTTCTAGGCCACGAAAATATCCAAGGGAAGTGGATAACTCACTCACATTATTATAAGAAAAAGAAATATCCACTCACTTATGGATATTAGTATTATATGATTTAAGGTGCTTGATTTGCTTTTCTTTAAATCATGGATAATTGAGAGGAATAAGAGGCAAAGAATATAGCATCGGATCTAAGAAGTTGAGGGGGAAGAGGCGGCTCTATTTTTGGGATTAAATGAATTTTTATAAAGCATTTTCTCTCTCATGTTTTTCTTATAAAAAGACCCTTTACAAGCCAAATGAAAGGCTTTTTCGTTTCCACTTCTTCTCCTTGCTTGGAAAATGACCAAGGAAGCTTTGGAGGAGCAGGAGGACGACCCCCAACCTGTTGGTAAGCTTATTGACCTCCTTTCACCTTGAATCCATGGTGAAAATCAAAAATCAATGCATGAATTCTTCTTATCTCGATCCCCTCTTCAATTCTAACCATTCATTTTCACTCAAAGTTTGAGGACGAGCCTTGGAATAGTGAAAGGAGTTGCATCCACCATTGTTGACATGATCTTGAAGCTTTGGAGCTCATTTGGAGGCGGGTTTTATAATTTGAACCCTTAATATTGTTATTGCATTCAATTCCTTATCAATTGTTGATACTTTCTTCATTCTCGGAATTGTTTTTGGTTGATTGATGCAATCACCATGGAAATCACATAAAACTTCGTGGTTTTGGAGCTTGATGATGATTGCATCATCATAAGCACACACCTTCCCAAATATCTCTTGCAAACGGATTCAACAAAATGGTCCAAACTGTTTCACCAAACTGTTTGGAGACCAAACAGTTTCCAAACCGTTTGGAGACTTGAACCCCAAACCATTTAGAGGAGTTGACCATTTGGATGGGTTGACCATTTGAGGTCTGAACCCTAGTATGTGTTGGATAATGATACAATGGTTCCAATTGATTAATTCAACACATGGACAATCCTTCAAATAGAAACCCTAATCGGCTAAGTGCTGATTTTGCAATTGGTTAAGTTGATGTTTTGGGTTGTTTGACCCAAACGGTTTCAAAACCATTTGGGAATCACCCAAACAGTCTCTAGACCATTTGGAGGTCAACCAAGACCGTTTGTAGGTCTAGGGTTGAGTATGGTTAAGTATTTGAATACCCAAAGATATCAAATTGCATTACAATCAATAGCTCAAGTGATTATTGATTCAATGGTGCAAACCCTAAATGAATGTCATAGATTTCAATGGTGGTTTGAGGCAAATGGTCTCAAGACCGTTTGGAGATCATCCAAATGACCTCAAGACCGTTTGGAGGTCATTCAAGACCGTTTTGGGTCAGATCATATCATGTAATGATG
Organism: Alisma plantago-aquatica; assembly: GCA_963693085.1. Taxonomy (NCBI): domain Eukaryota; kingdom Viridiplantae; phylum Streptophyta; class Magnoliopsida; order Alismatales; family Alismataceae; genus Alisma; species Alisma plantago-aquatica. The sequence goes on from OY856411.1 coordinate 1,304,781,450, forward strand.
ATGGTTCACTGATTTCGATTGAATAGGTTCCACGATGTCAACCATTGACGGTTCCTCAGTTTCAAAACCCTAAGTTATGGTTTCTTGATTACCAACCCTAGTTCAATTAGGTTCAAAACCCTAATTGAAGGTCCAATTTAAGGATGATTCAGTGGTTCAATTGAAGAATAAATTAGTGGTCTAATTGATAGTTGGTCCATGGATTGGACCTTGAATTGTTTAAGTGTTGAAGACCCTTTTTGGTCCATTCAGTTTTGAGAAGGTTTGGACCAAACGGTCTTAAGACCGTTTGAGTCCAAACGGTCTCAAGACCATTTGAGTCCCAAGTCCATTCGGTTTCAAGATGTGTTATCTAAACAGTTTCAAGAACTAACTTTCATAAATGGTTTCAAACCGTTTGAACTTAATTGGTCACGACCGTTTGAGGCCTAAGTGACCAAGACCGTTTGAGGTCTAAGTGACTAAGACCTTTTGAGGTTCAAATTGGTTGAACCATTTGGACACCTAATATGATCAAAGGTCAATTAGCTACTTGATTATTAATGATGTATGTCAATGGTGATTATGAAGGTTAACCCTAACTATGTGTACATAATTGAAGGGCTGACCTAGATCAGTCTTGGAGTAGTTAACATCCTAGAGAGGATGAGAGAGAGAGAAAGAATGAGAGAGATGATTTCTTACATAATAATCCCTAATTCTCTCATTATAAATAAATATGTAATCAGGGTTTGATCCATAACAATGAGATCATGAAATCCTCATTGAAAAGATTGATGTACCTTGATCCTAATTTAGGGCAAGGATATGTGAACCCCTAATTTAGGATAAAAGTGAGTGAAACCATAATCTAGGGTGATGATGTAACCCTAACTTAGTGTAACAATGTAAGAAACCCTAATTTGATGGGAATTGTACATGCTAACCCTAATTTAGGTAATGAGGTATGAGAAACCCTACTTGGATGTGAATGGTAAACCTTAATCCCTAAAATGGGGTAAAGGTGCATGAAACCCTAATATAGGGTAGTGCTACTAATGCTATGTGAAGCCCTATCACTGGGTGATGTATTGTGAAATCTTAATTTCACATAATATTAGGTGAAACTATGATATAGAAGGACGATTATGTGAATCTCTAATGAAAAGCAATACTATGTGAAATCCATATAATGTATGGAAAAATGCTATGTGAATCTTCAAATTATAAATATGGAGAATCCTATTCCTAATAATGGAATAGTTATTAATGTATTGACAAATGTAATACCTAGATGGGTTGATAATGGATATCCTTACAATAATAATTTCTAACTCAATAATGAGTCCATATCATTGGCAATGGTTGTATATTCTAAATAAGTGACTTGTGACCAATACATTAGATGATAAATGTGATGAACTGGTGTATAAAGTATTAGGATGGGAAATACCCTAATACAAGCTAAGTGGATGAACTCAAGTAAGGTAATGGTGATGAGGGAAGTGATAAATCAAAATATGATAGATATCACATCCAGCACCTCAAGTGTGATATACCTTAATGTGATTTAAATCCAATATATTCGGATGAGTGACACATGAAGTGTGTCATTTCAGTTGTTACATTCAGATGTGATGCACTTTGATAAGTGTAGGCTAACATACCTTATGAAAAGGTTAATCCAAATCAATAGACTATGATGTAATCATATTCTGGTAAACATGAGAGAGAAACTTATACTTTGTGTTGATAATTCATTTAATGATGAATGATGAGAATAAATAAGTATGATTGAATACTTATGTTATCCATATTGATTCCTAGCTGTGTGAAGCAATGGAATAGGTCTTGATCTTTAATAATATGATCTTGAGAACCTATATGGTTATTTGTGGAAAACCCTAATACAGAGTAATGCTATGTGAAACCCTAACACAGGGTAATGCTATGTGAAACCCTAATACAGGGTAATGCTATGTGAAACCCTAAAATAGGGTAATGCTATGTGAAACTCTAATACATGATGATGTTATACAGAGTAATCCTATGTGAAGTTCAAATACATTTTTATAAGTTATAAATCTAATAATAAAACCCTTATATTGCATGGTACTGATATATGATTGTTATCATGAGTATTAATCATGTAGGAATATTGAGATGATGAGCATAGCCAGGTATGGACTATGATGCTCTGTATATTGAAATTGTTTATGGGCTTTATAAGCCATAATATGCTTTGTTGCCTATTAAGGGGTAACAAGAGGAGATATGAGCTTTGTGAACTATGTGGAATGCTTTGTGTAAAAAGAATCATAATATCCTTGGTCAAATGACTTGAAGGTATTAAGTTACCTAATAAGTGGTAACAAATACTCTATGATGAGTTAAGAATTCAAATCCCCATATTCTATAATCATGATGATGAACTTGTTAAGAAATGGAATTGTACTTGATGAGCTGAGGGATTAAGATCCCAATACTTTGTGAAAAGAGTTTGGCTACAAGCCATAACTCCACAAAGACAATGCCAGGCATTAGCTATGTGATCTAAGCCTAAAGAGAGTATATGATGTAGTTATAATTCTATAATGATTAAATGTTATACATGTTCTTCATATTCCTTAAATGGATAAGTGACATGATGCTTTATCAAGTTATAGCTGCAATGCTTTAGATAAGAATAATGTTCTAATCTGTTGAACAATGAAGTAATTGTTGTCAAAAAATTATGATTCCTCTGTTCAAATTATTCTTATTTATCTGCAATAATAATGCTTCTGGCGGAGAGTTATATCTCTCGTTGGTGCAATTTACAATTGTCTCACCTCCGTGGGAACCACATTTTTAGGTGGACGCGGACGAGGAGGCAGGAATCCTTCAGTAGGTCAAGGACAGCAACACCAGCAGCAAGGACAACAGTGAAGTCTCAGGTGGAGACACCGGTTGTTATGCCTTGTATAGATGTATATAGAGTCCTATGTGTCGTCTCTGTACTCTCAGGTCCTCGGAGTAGTAGTTAGTGCTTTTGAGATTTTGGCTCAGTGCCTCGAGATTGTATACTGTCTGTGTTTAGTTTCACAGGATAGTTGATGCTTTTAATTACAGTAAGAGATGATACAGGATATGTACTTTTGAAAACAGAATGTAAATGTGTTACTTTGATTCTATGTGAGAAATTTTTCCTTTGATGGATCTCTTGGTAAAAAGGTTTTAAGTTTTAGTGATTTTCGGTAATCCGCTGCTTAGTGATCGCTTCCGCTTTAGTTAATCGTGTTTTTTAGAGTTGGATGCTACATTTATGCTTACCTCTATCAAGGAATAGAATTATGTTGACACATATTTTATGCCATGGTATCCGAATATAGAATGTCGTTGTAAGTTTACGTCGCATAATGAGGACGACTGGTCCCATCTAAATCCTTCTTCAAACCGGAGCTTTAGGTGGCAAGGTCAAACAAACATACTTATAGGGGTCGTTCAGCTCCCGTCTTTCCAAATATGGGTATTCGTATTCGTATACAAATGGGGGTCAGGTACACAGCTATTAATAAGTCATGGATTTGGTCCCATATTTATTCCATGGTTGCCCATGTGCATCTGCACCCTGCCAGGTGGGGATTTCTCTGTTCCGGGCCCAGCTAGCTCTAACTTTAAGAGGCCATTTAATTAGTATATGAATATCAAAATTATGTAAAACAGCATGCATACGGCCTGTAGTGTCTCTATATCTATAAATAAAGGCAGGTGAGGTGTTTGTGTGCCTGCTTTTCACGTGCATGTATGCTTGCTTCTCAAGCAGCTAGGGTGCCTACTTGGCACGCAGTTTAATTTTTGTCTTATAATAAGGTAGTTGGCATTCTTGTGTGTTGCCTTTTTATCAGTTAGGGTGTCTGTTTGGCACACAGTTTAAATTTTTTTCTTTTTATATTTCTAATTTATGTAATAATTGTCACATATTTTATTATTTTTAATTATTTATTAGGAAATAGTAGGTTGAGGGGTATTAGTTGATGGGAAATTGTGTGCCATGTCTTACATATGATATATCATCATATATACTATATAATAAAATTTTCATTATTTTTTAAAATTATAAATCGGTCCATGTGTTTGTACACTACACTTTTATCTTCTTTTTTTAATTTTATTTTGTAAAATGAGACTCATCGATACTATTTAAGAAAGGTTGTGGGGGCGGAATGAAATTTTCTTCATTATTTTTTAGAATTACATATCAGTATGTGTGTACACTACAATTTTATCTTTTCTTTCTAAATTTTTATATCGTATAAGGAAGCTCATCTACAGTATATAAGAAGCCCACAGAGGAGGCTGAATGGAATTTTCTCTATTCCAAGTGACGTGTCTGTATGGCTGCTTTTCATGTGCATGTCTGCTTACTTCTCAAGCAGCTAGGGTGCCTGCTTGGCACACAGTTTAATTTGTTTTCTTTTAATAAGGTAGTTGACATTCTTGTGTGCTGGCTTTTTCATCAGTTAGGGTGTCTGCTTGGCACACAGTTTAGATTTTTTTCTTTTTATATTTCTAATTTATGTAATAATTGTCACATATTTTATTATTTTTAATTGTTTATTAGGAAATAGTAGGTTGAGGGGCATTAGTTAACGGGAAATTGTGTACCACATCTTAAATATGATATATCATCATACATACTATATATGAAATTCTTATTATTTTTTAAAATTATAAATCAGTCCATGTGTTTGTACACTACACTTTTATCTTCTTTTTTCAATTTTATATTGTATAATGAGACTCATCGATACTATTTAAGAAAGGTAGTGGGAGCGGAATAAAATGTTCTTCATTATTTTTTGGAATTACAGATCAGTCTGTCTGTTTATACTATAATTTTATCTTTTCTTTCTAAAATTTTATATCGTTTAAGGAGGCTCATCTACAGTATATAAGAATCCCACAGAAGAGGCTGAATGGAATTTTCTCTATTATTTTTTGTAGTTACAAATAGGTCCATGTATGTGTACACTACACTTTTTTCTTTACTTTTTAAAATTTTATATTCTGTAAGGAGACTCATCTATACTATATTAGAAAACTTGCAGAGGGTGTTGAATGCAATTTTCTCCATTGTTTTTTGTAATTACAAACAAGTCTTGTGTGTGTACACTACACTTTTGTCTTTTCTTTTTAAAATTACATATTGTATAAAATGACACATTTGTACTATACAAGAAAGCCAACAAAGGGGGATGAATGCAATCTTTTCATTCTTTTTTTGAATTACAAATCGGTCCCTATGTGTGTACACTACACTTTTGTCTTTTTTTTCAAAATTTTATATTGTGTAGACTCATCTACACTATATGAGGAAGTTCCTGGAGGGGGCTGAATGCAATCTTCTTCATTATTTTTTAAAATTATAGATCGGTCCCTCTTTTAGCGCGTAGTATGTATCTTATTTTGAATACTAACTACATATTAGTCATCAACATACACAAAAATAATAATTCAAACTCACACGAAAAGCTTATCTAACAAATCTATTGTCGAGAATAAGAATAGATGTCAATCAACTCATTATGTCGTAATTATTATATGGTCACATATTATATTGATTCAACTGTATAACATGTGTGTAACACGTGTTATCCGTCATTTTTTCTTTGGAATTAAAAATTGGTCCCTACGTGTGTACACTACACTTTTTTCTTTTCTTATAAAATTTTATGTTATGTAAGGAAGAGGGGGTTGAATACAATTTTCTTCATTATTTTTTGGAATTACAAACCAATCCCTCTTTTAGAGGGTAGTATGTATCTTATTTTAGATATTAACTACATATTAGTCATCAACATACACAAAAATGATAATTCAAACTCATACGAAAACCTTATCCTCAAGAATAGATATCGACCAACTCATTATGCCATAACGATTATATGATCACATATTATATTGATTCAACAGTATAACACGTGTGTAGCACGTGTCTTCCGCACGTTTTTATATAGAAATAGAAGAGCACAAATATGTTTTTGGACTCTTTACTCATTCTCTCACATCTACTCTTCTTAATAGTTAAGGAGGAAACATAAATGAAGGTGACATCGATTTTGGACTCTCTCTCCTTCCTAAAGTCAAGGCAGATATGTTTAGTTGAGGTGAAAATAAGTATATGCAATCTAATTGCACGAGTTTATAACTATTTACCGTTACTTGTCCTTAATCCATCTCACTATCGGAAACTATAATCACATATCTTTATAAAAGGAACTACGTTTATAATAGACGCATTTCTGTTTCGCCATTGTCGTGGAGATTATGGCTTCCGCTTAGCAACATGAAACAATCATTATTGCTAGTAGAAGAAAAATTGACCCCTAATCAATATTGAAACTTGAGGATAATTCTTGACTTGTAAAGGGAATGGCAAAATAGATGTTGGGTCACTTGTCTTCTGTAATAGAGAATCTATCTTGAAACCACCTAGATTTTTATATGTTAATTCCTTGTAAAATGTGCGTTCAACCTAACAAACAACATACCAAATAGACGGGTTAAACTTATATGATATAAGTTATATCCAACCAAACAAAGACCGTGTAGTTTCCGCTAGTTACTTTTCAGTTCTTATATCAAAATTCTTAGTGTTTCTTTATTTATATAGCTATGCAAACCTTAAATTGGGAAAAATATTGGAACTAGCCTAGTTTTCATTATTATTTAAGGAAACTGGATCACTTTCTTCCTAATACTTCACATGAGGAGCGCCACTTGGACATTAAGAAAGATAGCCTGTAAAACCAATGAACAGCATGCGCGGCGTGTTAACAATGGCAGAGATTGACTTTCCAAATATAATCTTCGTATAATACAGATCAGATGCGTGGCTGATTACCTAACCCCCTCAAATTGGTAAAATAAAAATTTTCCGCTAAGAAGTTAACAACTGCATATGTCGAGGTTAGGAATTGCAGAAACCGGCTATATAATCACTTGGGATCTCCAACGTTGCACACTCATTGTGATAATCAGCTAGTATTTCGGGAGCTTGGACTAGGTGCAGTTCGTATAATACAGATCAGATGCGTGGCTGATTACCTAACCCCCTCAAATTGGTAAAATAAAATTGTTCCGCTAAGAAGTTAACAACTGCATATGTCGAGGTTAGGAATTGCAGAAACCGGCTATATAATCACTTGGGATCTCCAACGTTGCACACTCATTGTGATAATCAGCTAGTATTTCGGGAGCTTGGACTAGGTGCAGTTCGTATAATACAGATCAGATGCGTGGCTGATTACCTAACCCCCTCAAATTGGTAAAATAAAATTGTTCCGCTAAGAAGTTAACAACTGCATATGTCGAGGTTAGGAATTGCAGAAACCGGCTATATAATCACTTGGGATCTCCAACGTTGCACACTCATTGTGATAATCAGCTAGTATTTCGGGAGCTTGGACTAGGTGCAGTTCGTATAATACAGATCAGATGCGTGGCTGATTACCTAACCCCCTCAAATTGGTAAAATAAAAATTTTCCGCTAAGAAGTTAACAACTGCATATGTCGAGGTTAGGAATTGCAGAAACCGGCTATATAATCACTTGGGATCTCCAACGTTGCACACTCATTGTGATAATCAGCTAGTATTTCGGGAGCTTGGACTAGGTGCAGTTCGTATAATACAGATCAGATGCGTGGCTGATTACCTAACCCCCTCAAATTGGTAAAATAAAAATTTTCCGCTAAGAAGTTAACAACTGCATATGTCGAGGTTAGGAATTGCAGAAACCGGCTATATAATCACTTGGGATCTCCAACGTTGCACACTCATTGTGATAATCAGCTAGTATTTCGGGAGCTTGGACTAGGTGCAGTTCGTATAATACAGATCAGATGCGTGGCTGATTACCTAACCCCCTCAAATTGGTAAAATAAAAATTTTCCGCTAAGAAGTTAACAACTGCATATGTCGAGGTTAGGAATTGCAGAAACCGGCTATATAATCACTTGGGATCTCCAACGTTGCACACTCATTGTGATAATCAGCTAGTATTTCGGGAGCTTGGACTAGGTGCAGTTCGTATAATACAGATCAGATGCGTGGCTGATTACCTAACCCCCTCAAATTGGTAAAATAAAAATTTTCCGCTAAGAAGTTAACAACTGCATATGTCGAGGTTAGGAATTGCAGAAACCGGCTATATAATCACTTGGGATCTCCAACGTTGCACACTCATTGTGATAATCAGCTAGTATTTCGGGAGCTTGGACTAGGTGCAGTTCGTATAATACAGATCAGATGCGTGGCTGATTACCTAACCCCCTCAAATTGGTAAAATAAAAATTTTCCGCTAAGAAGTTAACAACTGCATATGTCGAGGTTAGGAATTGCAGAAACCGGCTATATAATCACTTGGGATCTCCAACGTTGCACACTCATTGTGATAATCAGCTAGTATTTCGGGAGCTTGGACTAGGTGCAGTTCGTATAATACAGATCAGATGCGTGGCTGATTACCTAACCCCCTCAAATTGGTAAAATAAAAATTTTCCGCTAAGAAGTTAACAACTGCATATGTCGAGGTTAGGAATTGCAGAAACCGGCTATATAATCACTTGGGATCTCCAACGTTGCACACTCATTGTGATAATCAGCTAGTATTTCGGGAGCTTGGACTAGGTGCAGTTCGTATAATACAGATCAGATGCGTGGCTGATTACCTAACCCCCTCAAATTGGTAAAATAAAAATTTTCCGCTAAGAAGTTAACAACTGCATATGTCGAGGTTAGGAATTGCAGAAACCGGCTATATAATCACTTGGGATCTCCAACGTTGCACACTCATTGTGATAATCAGCTAGTATTTCGGGAGCTTGGACTAGGTGCAGTTCGTATAATACAGATCAGATGCGTGGCTGATTACCTAACCCCCTCAAATTGGTAAAATAAAAATTTTCCGCTAAGAAGTTAACAACTGCATATGTCGAGGTTAGGAATTGCAGAAACCGGCTATATAATCACTTGGGATCTCCAACGTTGCACACTCATTGTGATAATCAGCTAGTATTTCGTACGCTTGCTAAGCCCACATCCTAGAAGATAATGGCTCTAAAGGTAATGGATGTTAAGGTGGTACGTGACAGCGTTGTCAAACCACGAGTATCGCTCTCTTATTCTTCCAGCGAACCCTCTCACGCTTACTTGCAAACCCTAGTTCCTCTAACCGTCTTCGACCTAGCCAACTACAACTGCTCCATTCCTATTCTCTATGCATTCCACCCACCAATGCCTGACAACAAAATTATGGAGGAAGCCCTTGCTCGCACCCTCTTCCATTACCCCCACCTCGCCGGAAGCTTTGTTGATAACGACGCTGGTTGGCCGTGCATAGCGTTGAATGACGCCGGTGTTCGCCTCGTCGAGACCCAGGTGCCTACAACGCTTGCAGAAAACCTCCCCTTCGTCCCATCTCATGATCTCACCAACTTAGTCCCGCCATTCCTCGGGGCGACCGAGCTCTTCCTTGTCCAACTCAACCGCTTCAGCTGCGGAGGTCTTGCTATTGCCACAGCGACCCAACACCGAGTAGCTGATGGCCGTGCCATGAGTGCTTTCTTCGTCGCATGGGCGACGATGGCCCGAGGCAATACCGTCCCGGCGTCTCTACCATTCCATGACCGGCAGTCCGTGTCGTCGCCCCGGGACCGTCCATCCATTGACTTCCCTCACCACGAGACTGAATTTCTTGTGAAGTCGTCGCCGTTGTTTCGCAAGCCTCTGAGCGGTATCGAAGTGGCCGCCTCCCTTGCGGGCTTGACTATCGTCGGCATCTATTACTCCAAAGACTTCATTTCTAAATTGAAAGCCAGAGCTACAGACGGGGACATCTCTCGTAAGTGCAGTACTTTCCAGTGCATCCTTGCCCACGTCTGGAAGAAAGTCACGGCCGCACGGGGCCTCTCTCCCGGCGAATATACCTCCATCCGTACTGCAGTTGATGGCCGCATGAGGATGATGAACCCGCCAGTTCCGCAGACCTACTTCGGTAACCTTATCCTGTGGGCGTTCCCAAGGTTAAAAGCTGGGGAGCTCCTGAGCATGAGCTACGCCGAGGTGACCGGCGTCATTCGCCAAGCTGTGTCTAAGGTGGATGAGGCTTACTTCCGCTCATGCATAGACTTTGCCGAGCTCATGTTGAAACAGTCAAACATTGATGGCGTCGGGTTGGTCAGTACTTTGCCGGCCGCCGGGCAGATGTTATGCCCAGATATAGAGTTCAACAGCTGGCTAGGGTTGCAGTTCAACGAGGTTGACTTCGGCGGTGGGCCGCCATGCTGCTTCTGCCCGCCAAGTTTGCCGGTGGAGGGACTAGCGATTCTTATACCTTCTACCGAGGACGATGGAGGTGCTAATATGTTCGTGGCAATGAAGAAGGAACCTGCCGAGCTGTTTCGCGAGATTGCTTACTCCTTAGATTGAGACACGTATTTCAAGAATAAATTCCCATCGTATACCACCAAAAAGGTGCGAGTGGATCTTGCCTTACCTAATGCCATCATCCAAGTACAGAAGTACACATTTTAAACCGACTTTATTGTTCGTAGTTCTGCTACACTCTTTCATTATACATGTGCGTCTGCAATTTATATGTTGTTTAGAATGTAGCCTGTTTGGATTTACTGAATATTCCTCTTCTATAATGTTTGCCTCATTATCATTTATAAGTAAAATAAAGTTCGCTCGCCCGTGATGTCTATTAAATCAAATTTTGTTCTGAAATTAGACAAATACTTAGTCCATTTTAGATATGGCTATCCCGCTTATGCAGTTTACTTTTTAGATCGTTTTTCTGAGTACAAGCCATGACAAATGGTTATATGCACTTCTGTCATGAAGTACCTCAGACTTATTCCAATTATTTGTAGCCATCACATATCAAGAGATATTTTTTTATAATTTTCGTTATGAAATATTCATATATATTATTAATCACCAACATCAATAATGCATATTTTTGTTGACATTTTTTGTTTGGAAGTTGAGTAGGGAGACACTAAAAAATGTAGGTGTTGTAGGAAATTCATATTTTTATGCTTCGTACTCATTTTTTTTCCTAATAATCAGATAAATTCCATCAAATAAATCTTATAGATACACTATTATGAGACTTCATAAGAGACTTTATCTTAGGATATATAATTCTCTTGTATATATTTTAGATGGATGGATGTAAAATATAGTTATGTAATCATATGAGTGTCAAGGGATCTTGGGCTATGTCCCCCTTAGCATGTTCATGACCTATGCAAAATCTACTTCAACATACTTTCCCTCACTCGTCCATATAAGTAATATACTATGTTTTGGTTATGGGATATGGGACGAATCAATTTGACAAGATATGGCACTCACCCTATGTTTAATCCACCACCCCAAGTCATCATATATAGTTACATAATAGAAGGGCACATATGTAATTATTAAAATAATATCATAAACAAAATACCACCCCTTCATAACCTTAAAAATATATATATAATAGAAGGTACATGACTATTAAATTTATTGCAATAACTTGCATCGATAGTCTTAATAGCAAATAGCATGAATTATTTAAAAATAAAAAAAAAGATAATATTAAAAATTGCAACCCACCCCCTCTAAGGCTTTTATTATGTACTATATAAAGCTATCCTCATGGTACTTCTTGTAAGATTATATAAAGGATCCAAGCATAGCCCCTACGATGCACTATCATTTAGTTATGGAATGACACGATTTTACCGTGTGTATAACGCAAGTACACGCGTCAATGTAGTATAGGCCCTTGTGAGGCCCGAGTCGAACTCAGGGACACTGAATTATCGGTAGACTACTACTAATTATTCACAATCAGCTAGACCAATAAAAAGGTTATGAGAGTTGTTTTAAAAATAAAAGAAAATAAAATAAAACAAAGCAATCGATTAAATGTTTAGTTTAATCAATTCAAATGGAGATCTTTAGGATTGCGGTTTCACCGCGGGTTTTCATTGTATGAATTTCCATATAGTTACTCATGTTCATCTCTCAATCCGGGTAGTGGCCTGTAGTCAGAATTATCCACTGTCGTGGTACAATTCACTACCTAAATCTAGGTCGGTTCCACCGTCGTAGTAACCTATACCCTAAACTAGGTGCATTAGAATCGACCTCTGGGTTTCCACCATTAACCTTACATCACCTTGTTCAAGGGATTTGTTAATTAATGTGAATTTCGTCTCTTTTCAACTGTCAATTCTTCTTTCAAAGTAATTAAAGGCATTATATTATCATTATGGTGATCAAGCATAACAATATAATTGAGAAAACGAAATCATACCATGGATTTAAGAGACAAATTATGAATTGTATATGATAAAAATGTCATACAATGCTTCCCCGGGCTACTCTCGGTCCTAAAGATAAAGGGGATTAGCCCCGCATGTTCATCTTAGAGCAAAACATGGTTGAAGAAAGGGAAAACATGGAGAAAAACGTGAATAAGTGATAAAACCCCTGAACGGAGAAGATCCAAGTGTTCCTCGACATAGAATGCGCGATCTACAGCCTTTCGGCGGTGGAAAACATCTTCTTCGGCTTCTGGAACGGTTGGGGTGTGCTTCTGGGCTCCGTTCTTCTCTCCACACTTTCTCAGGATGTGTGCAGCGGCTAATGACGTGATGTCCTGCTCTTGGTCGCCGTCATTAGGTATAATCACCAAGTTAGGTTGCAAAAATATCACAACCATTGGATTAGAGCCAATTTGAAACAAACTTTAATCTGACGGCGTCGATACCATCGACGCGGGTCGATGGTATCGACCCCTGGCGATATTGGCAAGCCTTCTTTCTTTTCTGTCGTTGCGCCTGATGCTGGCTCGATACCATGGGTCAATGGTATCGACACCCTTAGGCGTCGGTTTTATCCCTTTTCTGTCGTTGAAGCTACACATGTCGATAGTATCAACTTTGGGGTCGATAGTATCGACTGGCTGGTCGCTGGCAACCTGATGGTAACTCGATACCATCGACTTCCCTGTCGATGGTATCGACTCTGCGCTCCTCCTTGCGGTTGGCTGCCTGTGGTTGTGTCGATAGTATCGACAGCCGTCGATGGTATCGACAGCTGTAGATATGTGTTTTTCCTGAAATTGCAAAACAAAACCACATAAGCCGAGATAAAACCTAATATTGTAATCATTTATGCTCAAAACAATAAAATAAGAGAGATTTGACACTGACAAGGATCATAGACTAAAGTAAGTGAATTATGCAATATTAACCACCAAAATGACCAATAAATGCATAAAACGCAAGTAAAACAAGTCTATAAATGCGACTCAAAATCATCGCATCAAACTCCCCTAAGCTTGAACATTGGTCGTCCTCGAGCAACAAAACTCTAGAATAGAATTGTGAGGGTCAACTAAAGAACAGATTATCACAACAAACATCACCATATGATCCCCGCCAGACATTCACATTCCGTCCCTCACTAACCATGGAATGATAATTACCCTAAAGGCAACAATAATCATCCATAAAAGATATCTACCTCAAAATTGATGAACACTATCATATAAGGCAGTTAACATAATAAAATCCTCCAGTCCAGACTCGGTGCATCTTGTGATCTCCTATCTACGTTGCTTGCCCTAACTACCATTTACATGGAAGCAGCTCTCCTGGTATTAACGAGTGAGGAGAAAATCACGGTGGCCTACCAATTCGAGCAACGGGTGGATGGAATGGGTGGTTAGTGGAAGAAATGGAAGCATTATACAGTTTCAACATGCACAAAACAATAATGACCTAAATGATGCATATGCAAGTAAAAATGCCTGAATGCCTACATTTGGGTGGAATTATGCATGCACTATCATTCCGTCTCAAGGTGAGATGGAATATCTAAGAGAACTACATCATGTACTTATTCTCCTTAAGATGCGGGTGAGACTATGTTCCTTTCTCCCTCTCAATCCTACTTGCTTCTCAATACTTTTTTTTTCTTTTTTTTTTAAAAAACTTCTTTTTTTTCTTTTCAAGCCCTTATTTTCATAGCTGACAACTAATTATTTGTCGGGCTCACTTATTGCTGCATAACTTATACATTTGAAGCATTCAAAAGGTATGGAAAAAGTTCATCACCTTTTATATCAGAAGATATAAGATGCATGATGTACTATACACAAAAATGTGACTGTAGCTACAAATTGATAGGAATGCAACTAAATGACACGCACTAAAGAATATGTGCATGTATAACTATTCTATCTTTTTTTTTCATTTTCATGCAAAATATGTGAAAATAGTTGCAATACAAAACCTACCTACATGGGATGCAATGAAAAACCTACCTACATGGGATGCAATCAAAGAGATTAAAACCCCAGTTCTTAAGGTGGAGTATGAAAACAATGGGGTGGATAGATCACAAGACTAATTGACTTAACCTTTAGAAATTATTATGTGTCCCTCCTTACTGACCTGTGTAGTAATCAAGAGGTTTCTCTCTCTTATTTCAAATTAAAATCTCATTATGATTTGGTCAGTTTAGGCTCAAACAACCAATTCCGTCCACTTTTCATGAATCCTAGGAATGTACAGTTGTGATTTCCTGTTTTAGAGTTGACAAACCCAATCATTTTCTGAAGTTATGTGCTCGAAGTTGAACAACACAAGCTTGCAAAAGCACTAAAAATTTTCAAATTTACCCCTAATTTCCATGTACAAGCAACGAGATGACACAAGACATTAGACATCCACAAATACACTAGATAGAGTGTGGATCCTACAAACAAACTCATAACTAAGAAAAACAAATGACAAAAGACAAAACAATAAAAACTAAAACTGAGAAAACTAAAGGATAGAGTTGTTCCAAATCCCCCCTAAGCTTGAATTTGACTATGGCATCATAGTCAAAAACAACCTTAAAAGGTGGAACAGTGATACTGATCATTCTTCAGGAGGAGGCGGGTACTACGGAGCCGTGGGGTCCCAAGATGGGTATTGCCCCTGGAAACTCGGATCATACTGGGGCATTGGTGGAGGTTGTGGATACCCCCCAAAATAATTTTGGCTCCAGTAATTGTCGTAGAAGGGCTGCTAATGCATCTCCATCTTGTGCAACCTGTCGTGGATGTTTTTTTGGTTGTCGAGGAGGAGGCACTCATTCTCAAAAATGGCCCTCTGGTTATCTAACAGCCGATTCGTTGTATCCTGAATACCGGCGTATGAAGTTGTATGTTGTTGTTGCATCTAATGAATCTCCTACAACATCGAGTACATCCCTTGCATGGAGTAGGCATCCTCTCCTTGATGAGAGGGCGGAGGTGGCGGAGGCTGTGAAGATGAAGATGCACCCGGATGCATGCGGGGATGCTTCCAGGGTGCTACTCGTGCCCGAAGAGGAGTGAAGACCTCCTCTTCCTCTTCATGCTCGTCGCCTTCGTCGTTATTGTCATCATCACCACTGTCTTCATCGGAGTCGTCAATGGCAATGACCGGCCATCGAAAATGCTGAGCGCCCTCAATGTTGAAGACGGGGTCTGGAAGTAAACACTCTTGATATGCTTGATTGACATGGCAATGTGCATATGCCAAGCCATCACGGAGCAGGAGGAGGTTGGATCGGACAATCTCCGCTCAGTGAAGGCTTGGGGAAGATCGCGCTCCTTGGATGCTCGTAGCTGGGCTCCGGTCGCACAGCAATACGCACGGCACAAGTGGAGGGCAAAGGCTCTGAAGGTGTGACGTCATATGACAACCATCCCTCCCTTTTATAAATGTGGTCGTCGCTGCTGTGCACCCGTCGATACCATCGACGCAAGTCGATGGTATCGACACCTGTAGCACAATCTGGTCTTCTTCTAGTATCGACGGTTGTCGATAGACTGATGTGGGGGCCCGGATCGATGACGCGTCGATAGTATCGACCCATCCCACAGATCGACTCTCTTGACGTAGCGATCGCCGTTGATTTCTTCTCGTGGATCGGTGATGTGTCGCGTCGATACCATCAACGCAAGTCGATAGTATCGACTCTTCTTAGGGCAAACACCCTCGCGAGGACCGGCCGCCGCTTTCTTCCTGTAACTGGGTCGATACCATCGACAAGCCCATCGATGGTATCAACTTCACTGAGACAAATTTTGTCTGAATATCTTCAGGGATCTCGCGAGTATCGACATCCATGTTGATACTATTGACCCCGTTCTGGCGAGCAACCTAATTGTAGGTCGATACCATCGACGAGGCCATCGATAGTATTGACTCAGAGAAATTTTTGTAGCCGCCTAACTGTGCCCCTGTCGATACCATCGACACAAGGGTCGATAGTATCAACCCTGCCTCAGTCCTGCACATTGAACAAACGATCAAGGTATCTTATTTACACTAAAAACAAAATCGAATCAAACTAATGTACAAATGTGAAAGAAACAAAACAAAACTACCAATGGTTGGGTTGCCTCCCAACAAGCGCCTTTATTTAACGTCTTAGGCTAGACGAAATCAAGCTCCTCATGCATCCGTAAGTGCAATGAGTTTGACCTCATTCACTTTCCTCGTGTAATCCTCACCGAAGTACAACTTCAATCATTGGCCATTAACCAAAAATGTTGTCTCGCCATCACGCACCATGATTGCTCCATGTGGCCTGACCTCCTCCACAGTGAAGGGTCCACTCCATTGGGATTTCAATTTCCCGGGATGCATCTTCAACCTTGAATTGAACAAGAGCACACGATCTCCCTTCTTGAAGACACGCATCTGAATGTGTCGATCGTGAATCAGCTTTGTTCGCTCCTTGTAAATCCACGAGCTTTCATAAGCATTCATCCTCAGCTCGTCGAGTTCATTAAGTTCTAGCAAACGTTTCCTCCCTACCTCATCATAGTTCAAATTCAGCTTCCTCAGCGCCCAGTGCGCCTTATGCTCCAATTCCACCAGAAAATGGCAGGCCCGACCGTAAGCCAACCTAAAAGGTGTAGTGCCTATAGGTGCCGTCCTGTACGCCCACAAAGCGTCTGGTAGCAAGGTACTCCAATTTTTTCTCGTCGAAGCCACAGTGCGCTCCAAGATCTTCTTAATCTCTCTATTGGAGAGTTCCACTTGCCCCTGTGTCTGCGGGTGGTACGGGGTACCAATGTTGTGCTTTACCCCGTACTTTCTCAACAATTTTGCAAACTTTTGATTTTAGAAATGTGTACCTCCATCACTGATAATCATTCTTGGTACACCAAACCTGCAGAAAATGTATTCTTTGACAAACCTGCACACTACAGCAGAATCATTAGTCCTAGTGGGTATTGCCTCTACCCACTTCGATACATAGTCAACAGCTAATAGAATGTACAAGTTAGAGTTGGAGGACACAAAGGGTCCCATAAAATCAATACCCCACAGATCGAACACCTCGACCTCTTGAAATACATTGAGGGGCATCTCCTGTCGTTTTGAAATGTTACCTGCACGTTGGCAGGAATCGCATTGCCGCACATAGTCATATGTGTCCCAAAACAAAGTAGGCCAGTAAAGGCCACTCTCAAGTACCTTGGTCGCGGTTCTAGAACTAGCATGGTGGCCACCAGTCGATAGAGTATGGAAATGATGAAGGACACTTTCATATTCCACCTCTGGTACACACCTACGCAACACACCATCCCTGCATTGCTTCAACAAAATGGGGTCATCCCAAAAATAATATCGCAAAGAATGGAAATTTTTCTTTTTCTCTTGGTATGTCCAATCATCTGGGATAATTTTGCAGGCAAGATAATTAACAATATAAGAAAACCAAGGATCTTTAGATTTCACAGATAGAAGTTGTTCATCAGGAAATGTCTCGGTAATGGGTATATGCACGTCCTTCTCATCTACCCTTTCCAACCTAGACAAATGGTCCGCAACCACATTTTCTATTCCCGCCTTGTCTTTGATTTCAATATCAAATTCTTGTAACAATAAGATCCACCTAATCAATCTAGGTTTGGCATCTTTTTTCTCCATCAAGTACTTAATGGCGGCGTGGTCCGTCCATACCATGACTTTAGATCCTACAAGATATTGTCGGAATTTTTCAAAAGCAAAAACAACGGCGAGAAGATCTTTTTCAGTTGTCGTGTAATTCCGTTGTGCTACATTTAAGGTTTTGGACGCATAGAAAATCACAGCGGGTTTATTGTCCACACGTTGTCCTAAAATAGCCCCTACTACGAAATCTGATGCATCACACATCAATTCAAACGGTTTTGTCCAGTCCGGTGTTTGCACAACTGGAGCATAAATTAATTTTTCTTTAAGCACATTAAAAGCATGTACACACTTTTTGTTAAAATCAAAGATAGCATCCTTCTCCAACAGCTTAGATAATGGTTTGGCGATTTTTGAGAAATCTTTTATAAAGCGGCGATAAAACCCGGCGTGACCTAGAAAACTCCTTACCCCTTTTACCGAATTCAGTGGGGGAAATTTGGAAATAACTTCAATCTTCACCGGATCTACCTCCAACCCCTTGCTAGACACTTTATGTCCAAGCACGATCCCTTCGCTAACCATCATATGACATTTCTCCCAATTGAGAACCAAATGTGTGTCCTCACATCGTTGCAAAACCTTATCCAAATTGTATAAACATTCATCGAAAGACACACCATAGATGGAGAAATCATCTATAAAGACTTCCAAACAGCGTTCAACCATATCAGAGAAAATGGCGAGCATGCAACGCTGAAAGGTTGCTGGTGCGTTACACAAACCAAAGGGCATACGGCGGTATGCAAATGTTCCGTAAGGACAAGTGAAGGTGGACTTCTCTTGGTCCTTAGGATCATTGGAAATCTGATTGTAGCCCGAATAACCATCGAGAAAACAAAAATGAGATCGACCTGCTAATCGCCCTAAAATTTGATCAATGAATGGGAGAGGAAAATGATCCTTAAGCGTAGCAGCATTCAATCTACAGTAGTCTATACATACACGCCACCCAGTTACCAGACGGGTCGTGACTGGCTCATTTAACAAATTATGTGTAACAGTAATTTCCCCCTTTTTAGGGACTACATGTGTAGGACTCACCCATGTCGAGTCGGATATAGCATAGATGATACCTGCAGAAAGGAGCTTGATCACCTCCTTCTTGACGACCTCCATCATGCTTGGATTTATTCGGCACTGTGGCTGAATTACAGGTTTGGCTCCCTCCTCGAGCTGGGTCTTGTGCTGGCACAATGTAGGGGAAATCCCCTTGATGTCCGCTACCGACCACCTGAATGCACCTCGGTGGTTCTTCAGCACGATCAGCAGTTGATCCTCCTCCACGGCACTTAGATATGCTGAAATAATCACTGGCAGCTTCTCACCCTTAGCTAGAAATGCATATTTCAAATGAGGTGGCAGTGGCTTCAATTCTAAGTCTGGCGGGCTGATCAAGGATGACTAGAGTGGTGGTGGGAGTTCTCCAAGGTCTTCATAGTACCTAGCGTAGAAACACGGCAGCACCTGAAGCATCTTGGCGCATTCTTGTAGTGACTTGCTTCTGATCCAACCATGTGTTATATTAACCAAGCAGGCTTCAAGAGGTAGTTCTGGATATGCATTGAAAACAGAACTTGCTATGGCCTCATCTTCAATAGAAGGCGGGTTGTCCTCCTCTTCATCATTGGGAAAACCCATAGCCGTGCTAAGAGATACAACCTTGGTCTGCTCCATGATGTCTACAGCCAGTGTCCCTTTTTCCACTTTAGTCATTACATGAGCCATATCTAGAAATGGCTTCCCTAGACAAATAGAAATATTCTGATCAAAGTGCTTCATCATGCGGCATTGCTCCTTTACTTTAGATTTTGTTGTGCTTGAGGGAATGACCATCTCAAACCGATCATCAGTGATACCCAAGGTCAAACGACCTCTCCCCATCTCAAGTATCATGTCAGCAGTGGCTTGGAAGGGTCGTCCAAGGAGTAACTCATTACCCTGCTCATCTTGCATTTCCATTACGAAAAAGTCTGCTGGAAATACAAACTGATCAACTTTCACCAACACGTCCTCACAAATGTCGTATGGCTTCACCATGGAATTATCCGTTAACTGAATTGTCATATTGCTCGGCCTTGATTCTTTCAATCCTAGCTTCTTGAACGTAGAGAGAGGCATCAGATTTATACTTGCCCTGGAATCACACAGTGCTTCGCCGAATTTCACTTTACCAATATAGCATGATATACTGAAGCAACTCGGATCCTGCCTTTTAGGTGGCAATGTGCCCATGATGAAAGCACTCAACTGTTCCTTGAGAACCACTACCTCAGCATCAGGGATCTTCCTCTTCTTTGTAATGATGTCTTTCAAAAACTTGTCGTAAGAGGGAACTTGCTCTATTGCTTCTAAAAGTGGAATGTTAATAGACAGCTTCCTAAAAATATCTAGAAACTTCTTGAACTGAGCATCCACTTTCTTGGCCTTCACACTATTTGGATATGGGACCGGGACATTTTGTGCCCTTTGATGTGGCGGCACATATGGCGTCCTCTTCTGTGTCTCCTCCTCAACAACTAGTTCTGCTGTGACATCATCTACTGTATCCACTACCGGCTCTGTGATAGGAGTTGGAACCTCCTCATTGGCCTCACATGTGGTTTCTGGCTGGGGTGTGCTTGGTTCATCAGCCCTGGGGTTTAAAATCTTTTTACCACTCCTTAGCAAAATTGCCTTCGCTTGTTGGTTTCCTCCTGGAATGTTTGTATTATTCGGAAAGCCTTGCTACGCTAGCTTCTTCAAATTTGCTATCTCAGTTGTCATCTGCGCCAAGGATGTCTCTATAGTCCTCATCTGAGCCCCGTAACTTTATAAGGTCTGCCCAAATTGGTTCATAAATTATCCTTGCTGCTTGATCTACTGACCAAACATGCTCATTAGTTCTTGATTTTGCTTGATAACTTGGTTGAGCAACTCATTGCTCTTATCCTCTAGCGTCGGTTGGGGTTTTGCGTCAGGGTCCTACAAGAAATTATTTGGGTCCTTCCAGGATAATTTCTTGTCTTTCCTCCATGAATAATTGTTGTTTCTGTACCCCTACTACCGGTGCATTAATTTTACTTGAGCCTCGTCATCTGATTTTGCGTCTTCTTTTGCAAGCAGTTTCTTTGCTAGAAGGTCCATCTTTTCATTTAGCACTTTGATGGCCTTTGACTCCCATGCAGCCCGAACATGCTCTACGGCATCTCTGTCGCCCCAGGATTGCTTCTTTGCCATATTCTTCAAAATTTCCCAGCACCTCGTGCCCTTGTTGTTTAAGAAGAACCCTAAACCTGTTGCATCCAGATTACTTCTATCATGCTCATTGAGAGCAAAATAGAAAATTTTGACCTGCTTCTCCTTGTCAAGCCCATGATGTGGGCACCTCCACAGCATGATCTGAAACCTTTCCCAGGTCTCGGAGTAAGTCTCGCCTGCTTTCTGACTAAAATTATGAATTTTTCTGATCATATCATTTGTCTTCTCAGGCGGAAAGAATCTTTCAAAGAACACTTCCACCATGTGGTTCCATGATTCCTCATACTCATCGTCAAGATTATGTAGCCATTCCTGTGCATTTCCCGCCAGAGAGCTGGGAAACAGCTTCAAGTACAACGTCTCCTGTGGAAACATGTCTATCTTGATCATATCACATTTCTCCACGAACTGGCTTATATGAGTCACCGGATCTTTGTTCTTAAGTCCGTGAAATGCATTTGATTTGACCAAATTTATTAATGCAGGATCGATTTTATAAGTTGGAATATTGACTGCCTGCTTCTTTATCGGCCCTTTAGATACAGACGCAGAAGATGTCTTGATCTTCTCTCAGATTGTCTGTTCTTCTGCCATGGCTTCTGGTTCAAAATATGAATCTATATCTTCCAGTTGGGGTTGAACGTTGTTCTCCTCGTCGTCTGGTCCCGGCAGTGGAACCTCTGGTGATTGCTGCGTGTAGTTAGTGCTATGTGTCCTCACCATTCACCAGTACCTGCAAAAATGATCATTTCCATTCAGTACCGTGCTAGACGATTACGAAATATGAAAGATAAGCTATGAATTTCAAAAAATGCTTATGAAATAATTAATAAAAAAAATAAAAAGTGGCCTAGAATGGTCGCTTGCAGCACTCATAGTGTCGACAACTGGTCGAACCCAAGGGAGATGGGGGGACTGGAGCTGTGTTTGGTTAGTTGTAATTGACAAAGAAAGCAATTTAACCCAAGATAGTTTAGTTGTAGTTGACAAAGAAAGCAAGCTAAGCAAGAAAACAACACCTTTGACTAAGATATGCAAGGAAAGATCTATCTCTAACACGACTACAGAAAAGAAATTCTATTTAACAACCTAGAGAGATCAATTAGCTAAACTAGGAAAGATAGAGGATTGAACTAGCAATTTAGGGAAAAAGGGAAATTAAGGACCTAAACTACTAAGAGATAGCAAGAACAAACAAAACTAAACAAAAGAAAGCACGAACTATCCTATCAAGTTAAACTAGCATGAGCCAGATAACTAACTTTGAAGGAAAGTAAAGAAACTAGCTAAGAAATCATTAACGAAGAAAGGAAGCAATTAGGGTTTTAAGCAATTTAAGAGAAGTGTGGGTCATTTGGGGTAATGTGACTAAATTCTAGGTTAGGGGGTCATAACATGCAAATTAAATTCATTCATTTAGATTGTTAAACCAAACAAAAAGGTAGATTCTAGAGAAATACCTCGAACTACTAATTGTCCATGGATTTAATAGGGTGTGTGAAGGGGAACTAACCATATCAGCACCTATCTAATCTTACGAGGCTCATTTGGATTAAGGTTTAGGTGGAATTATATTAGGATCTAATCTCGTATAAGTTTCTGGGATAGAAGCTCTTAGGAAAATTGGGAGCCAAGGGTAGTAATGGAGGGTGGAAATGTGGGTATTTCACCTCACAATGCCTACCATCTAACCTTTAGATAGCTCCAAGCCAATTGTACTAAGTACTTCTAGACTAGCTACTTAGATATCACACATAGGAGTAGGAGAAGGTATATATATATATATATAGAAATATTGGGTGCTACCTAGGGATATACTAGTTGGACCTAGAATCAATCCCAAAATAGATACATATAAACCATTTTCTCCTAGAACTGGGTGTTTTTCAAGCACAATGATTTCCCATCATATACTACAAAAAAGTGTAATTGTATCTTAGATTACCTAATCCCATCATTCAAATATAGAGTAACACATTACAAACCTATTTTATTTTTTGTGTCATTTTGCTACTATTTGAATGTATATGTGCGTGTGCAATTCATAGACTAGTTAAAATGTGGATTGTTTGGCTTTACAAAGTATTCTTCTTATGTAATGTTTGTGTCTTTGTTATTTACCAGAAAAATAAATTTCTCAAACCTATAACGTTTACTATATAAAATTTTGTCCAAAAAATAACAAATACTTCTTCCATTATAGATATGGCTCTCTTACTAATACAATTTACCTTTTAGATACATATTCTGAGTACAAGCGATGACAATCAGTCTAATGCACATCTGTCACCTTAAACTATTTCTAAGTATTTGTAGCCATTACACATAAAGACACATTTTATTATTGTAATTATCGTTATGAAAATAATTTTTCATATACCAACCTCAAGATTCTATATTTTTCTACATTGAAAGTTTCCTGTTTGGATTTACTGAATCTCCTTGTTCTGTAACAGTCGTCTCATTATCAATACCAACAAAATAAAGTTCACTCACCTATAGTGTCTTTTGATAAAATTTGGTCTAAAATTTAACAAATATTTATCTAATTTATATATGGTTATTTTGCTTATGTAGTTTATCTTTGAGATTCATATTCTCAGTACAAGCCATGGCAATCATTTATACGCATAGCTATCATTAAGCACCACAAACTTATTCTAGGTATTTGTAACCATCTTATCTCAAGAGATTTTTTTATAATTATCATTACGAACCTCAAGAATCCATATTTTATGAGTTTATTTTATATTGAAAGTAGAGTAGGGATATAATAAAAAATATCTATTGTTGTTAGAACTTAATGTTTTTACACATCATGCTCATTTTTCTTATCAATTTAAAAATTTCCACTGAATGCTTTTTATGTAAAAAAATTGAGACTTCATATGAGACTTTATCTTTGTACATATATCCCTTGTATATATTTTAAGTCAATAGATGGTTCAATAAGTTATATAGTCATATGGGTATCATGGTTCTTGGGCCTATGCCAGACCTTAGCACGAGCCTAGCCTATACAAAATCTTCACTAACATTCTTGACCTAACTCATTTATATAAATAATATAGTGTTATGTGGGATAAGGGACATCTCAATTTGGCCAGATTTGACACTCATCCTATGGTTAAACCCACTTCACCACAAGTCATAATATTTAGTTACAAAATAAAAGGAATACATGTTATTATAAAAATCATATCATAAATTGAATCCCACCCCTCTACAAATTTTAAGATATAACATACAGTAGAATGGTCCATAGCTATAAAAATTATTATCATAAGTTGCATCCATTTTCTCAGTAACAAATAGCCAAACCATGATAATTAGAGAAAAATAATAATATAAATTTCAATCCACCCCCTCTATGACTTTGTTTATATAGTATAGAAGAATATAACCTCATGGAAATTCATGTAAGATAATTTTAAGGAACTAGGGATAGCCCATGTTGATGCACGACCATTAAAATAGAACATAAGGACTAAATTATAATATTAAGAAATAAAGAGAAACAAAACATGACTTTCTATGATTGAGAACACAAGAATCTTATATATTGTAAATGTGTTGTTAGATCACTTTGTTGATATTGGTTTCTCAATTGCACAACCAATATGACAAACACTATATTATAAGAAGGGCAGATGGTATTCTCGATGGCAATAAAAAGGTTACTTATAATGTATCTAACACAAGATTAAAGGAGATCAAGAAGAAGATCAGTAAAAACAAAAAGAGAAGAAAGATATAAAGAGGAAACCAACTTATACTCTCACATTCCCAAGAAAGGGGCAACTACTTTTTGGTGTTAAAGGAGATCAAGAAGAAGATCAGTAAAAACAAAAAGAGAAGAAAGATATAAAGAGGAAACCAACTTATACTCTCACATTCCCAAGAAAGGGGCAACTACTTTTTGGTGTCCACAACATCACCATGCATATTTTCCCATTGTCAGTTGGAAAAAACACATTTCTTGACCTAATTCCAATGGCCAATCACATTGTGATTGTTCACGATCAAACATGAGTTTTGGAACAAAACATGAGGTCTTAGATAAAATTATTTTAAAGGAATGATTTGACTACCCATATCACCAAGGTACACCTATTGTTTAGGGAGTGTATCACTAAGAACTTTAAAGTTAAGCATGCTTAGCTTGTAGTACTAAGATGGATGAGCAATCAGGAAGTTAGTCCCGACTTGTGCATGAGTGAAGACAAAGTGTGTAGTTAAGTTTAATGTTGGTTTGTGGTTATGTTCGTCATTCTTGAAACTCTACTAGATCTATGAGAAGTGGGCACGAGCGTTACAAATGGTACTAGATCCATAACTTCTCCAGTAGGTGGGGTTGACATTGTAAAGAATGGGACCCAGAGGGGATCCACTCCCTACTAAAATTTGAAGAATAAAACATCCATTACAAACACACTCAAAAGGTATGCTGGAATATATGTAAAATTTTCAAATATCAAATAATGGTATTCAAAACAACCAAAATGAAGTGGCAGAATAAAAGTAATGACTATATTTAATTTTACAAAAGTGCATCATCATCTCCCATATAGGGTTTACATGAAATACACTACATAAGGATCTATACAGAGGGAAATCTAAACCATATCAAGTTTGTCTCCAAGCCAAATCTTCTTGAGTTAGGTCTGTGTTGGAAGCCGTGTACTGCTTATCCTAAACCTTAATTGCTCCTCCTTGATCTTATTCCACTCCTTGTCTTATTCCTGGGTGGTTGGGATCACCCAAAGAGGATAAAACAAGGTATGTGTCAAATAAGGAACAAGAACAAGATAAAATCAACAAAGAATATATAGGGTAAAGGTTCATCAAGAACATAGAGGGTCAAGAGTATGAGGCTCATATCAAATAGGAATCTTTCCATAAAAGATATTAATAAAGCAGCATGCATGATTAATTGTATGATTGCATGAACTAAGTAGGGCTGAGGCACCTACCACACCTCAACCAAAAGGTGAGGGGACAACAAACACATTCCCAGTCACCTGCAAAACATATATAAAAGTGGGGAGAATATACACATTCCCCGGGGCGAAATAACACATGTTCAAATTATGGTTGGTTGTACAAAGGTACAATACATTAGCTAATAAGTCAACCAAATCACCATGATAAAACAAATAATACGGTAAAGCAAGATTTAACATCACATCATAGAGATATTACATGTGGGTCAAAACCCAAGCAAATAATGAACTAATTGCACCAAAAGGAGCAATAATATGAATAAAGGTTTTAGTCCATACCTCATTGAAAAATTAGGGTTCAGATAACAAATATGCCCAACTAAAAGGATAAGATGCACATACCTCAACTCAGACTCCTAGTTAACACTTTTCACAAACTTAGTTGATTCCAAGATCAACTTTGCCAAGTTATAATATATTCACCTATATTAGGGTTTTGTAAAGCATATAATTGTAAAGAAACCCTAATTTTAGAACTATTAAAAAACTCCAATTTTGGTCATAAAACCTAGTCTAAATGATTCTTGGAGTTCTCATGATTAAGAAAAAATATTTATTTGTCCAATTTGGAGTTTATATGATTACATTACAAATTTTAGGGCTTTTTTATCATTTATCAGATCCTCAAAAATCAGCTATTGAAAACATGGACATTAGTCTCTCAAACTAATTTAAATAGAAAGATCACATTTTTCCAATTCCCAAACATATTTTTACTTAATTTTTGGACAAGTAGATCAAAAGATATGATTTTTTTACAATCCCGACCAATCAGGAAATTCCAAAAATCTAAATAAGAAAGAAATTGCTAGAGAGATGGAGAAAGAGGTCGGGTCCCCATGACTTGGCCCAATCATAGGCATCAAGTCACGGGCCAGCGACTCAGTTGACTCACATCAAAATGAAACAAAATAAGAGCAAAAAGACGGAATTGCCCTCAGCAGAGAAAAGAGACGAAAGAAGAAAAGAGGAGGGTAGAAAGGAGAAAATGCATGGGGTTTCTACCCCTTTTCTCACACCATTATGGATTCATGAAGCAATAGGAGTTGGATGGCACTAAGTTGGGGAAAATCACAGAATAGCACGATCAAAGATTTGGATGGATGATTCGTGAATGAATGAGACTCAAGGTACTTAGTACGTGTGGAATTTGGTTGAATAGGCGAGACAGCTCTC
The DNA here is from genome assembly GCA_963693085.1 of Alisma plantago-aquatica. Classification (NCBI taxonomy): domain Eukaryota; kingdom Viridiplantae; phylum Streptophyta; class Magnoliopsida; order Alismatales; family Alismataceae; genus Alisma; species Alisma plantago-aquatica. The sequence continues at coordinate 1,304,808,897 of OY856411.1, forward strand.
CACAAAGCCGAGAACAGGTCCACCACACTTCAAGTCTTCAACTATAGATAATGAGGCCTTAGAAGAAATTGAGAGGAGATGAGAGCCTAGAAAAAGAGAATGAAGGTCTGGGTGGTGTTATATATAGGTGGGGGTGCATAAGCTGGAGATAAGGAAAGTTCTTTGAGAAGCTCGAGAGGAGAAATTGGGTGCTTCCTAGAATCATGACCATAGGTGTCGAATAAGGTATCATTGTGTGTGGAATCAAATGACAAATTAGTTAGCAAAAAAAATCGTGCAATTTTGTTAAGTAATGAGGGAGAAAATTGAAATCTAACATCACATGTATCTGGCTCATGTTGCCTTTTCTTACGCGAGCTAGATGATGACTTTTGAGTCATTAGATCATGAATCCAATGGATGGGATCTGCGTGTGAGGTAAAAGAGGACACTTGTAACCATTTTCTGCCTACTTTACTTGCCATACCTCCTACTTGGATGAAAACTGATTATGATTTTGACTAAAGTGTTATTTAAATAATTTCTCTTTTTCTCTCTCTTCATTTGAAGGTGCAAAAAACCTCCAAATTTAATGAATTTTGACACCTAGCATATTTTGGACATGTAGAATACGAATATGGTATTATTTTTCACTTTTGAGGACTTCAACATTTTGTTTAATTCTTTTAAAGAAAACCATATTTTTTGCATTCCTCTTGATTGAGAAATGTAGAAACCATCAATTAATGTGACACTTCAGCCACAAGAAACCTAAAATATATGGAACATGAATTTGCCATTAATTTTATCCTTTGAAGTTATTTATAATATTATTTAATATTTTGGGCTTTATTTATACTTTCTCTCTCCTAATCTACACATGAACATTAAAGATTAACCAAATTAGATGAAAATTTACTTATAGGTAAATTTAATTGTGTAGATTACGAATCTAAGATTAGTTTTCACTTCTGGAGTCATTTAATGACTTATTTCATATTTTGGGCTTTACTCATATTTTCTTTTTCAAAAAGAATTAGAATTTGTATTATTATGCAAATAAAGTGAAACTCGATATTCAAGTCAACTGGGACCCAAGAAATTTGGATATGAAATTGTTTTTATCTAATGAGTCATTCTTTTATGAATTTTAGGCCATTATCCATTACTACCACTATTTCTAATATTAAATAAATAAATATCACATTATCCTATTTAGGGATAATTATTTATCTCTTTATATCTTCCTTTTTTTGAGAGGCTATAGAAAATTCTAGATAAAAATTATTTTTATAATATGTCACTTAAGTGGTAAATTTGCATTTTAGACCCTTCTTAAAACATTCAATGAGGTATTTGTGCATAAACTCATACATTGGCATAAATAGTGATCAAAGTCACTCCAAACCACTGATAATTTCACAAATTTAACATCAAGGATAAAAAAGGATAGAAATGATAGAAAATCTTAGGAAAAAGGGCCAAACCAATAATATACCTATATTTCAATTCGTTACACACATGGGCATTCCAGTCTTGAGCTTTGCAGTCCAGGTATGTTGGAAATGATTTTTCATGGTGACGTATCCACCTTTGAGCTGGTAGCATGGTTGGGAGTTGGGCGTCCACAGGTCATTTTTGTTCTGCAATGAAATGGGAAAATATCATGAGGTCATATAGGTGAGCCTTGACGAGAACATCAAGAGTTTAAGTGGGAGAGATAGTAACTTCCCAGAATTTTTAAGGTCTCGAATAAAATGATCTAAAAAGGAGTGATTTTACTATCTGTATCACCAAGGTACACCTCCTTTTCAGGGAGTCCATCACTAAGAACTCTAAAGTTAAGTGTGCTTGGCTTGAAGTAGTAGTAGAATGAGTGACTAGTCGAGAAGTTGATCTTAGTTTGTGCGTGAGTGAGGATAAAACACACAGTTAATGCCAGTGTTGGTGTGTGAGGTCAGTCATCATTTCTATTACTATACTATATCCTTGGGTTGTGGGCTTGGACGTTACATTAATAGTGATGGTTTTGATCACAAACAGAAAGAAACAATTGAAGAAGAAAACTTATTATTAGTCAACACAATTAAATCCTACATTTTTTCTTATTAATAGGTTCAACTTCTATGTTAAAAAGAGTTGTATACACAAAAGATAATGATGTAACCAAAAGAAGATGCACCCACAAGGAATATCAAAGCTCTCAATACATATTTACATAATGGTAGAATTTCACCTTATATAGTACATAATAATATAATTACATATTTACGTAGCGGTAGAATTTCAATAGTAATTATACAAAGATATCTCCTAATATGTGATGCTCCTATATTACTGAAATAGTTATGGGGTACTGAATGACAGATGTGTATAACACTATTTGTCATGACACATATTAAAAACATGGAACCCAAGGGTAAACTCCATAAGAAACATAACCATATTAAGACAAATAGAAATCTTCTTTACATACTCCATTTATAATTTTGTATGAGCATTGAAATGTGTCAAACTAGGTTTTAATAGGCCCATAACTAGGTTTTTGTCCATGTATAAGCTCCTTATAATTTTGGAATTATAATCCTATATTAGTGTAATGGATCATCCTTCTACAATGTCTATAAAGCACACTAAAGTGAAGATTTTCAAAAGAATACATAGATACATATATTTTGTTAAAGACAAATAAATATCTCATACTATGGTGAACTAAATTCATATTTACATAAATCTTAGTTTTGGTTGGTACGTTGAAATCATTGATGCACTCAAGGACATGTTCTAATATAGTTTCTTGTTTAACATTCTCAGCTTCATACCAAACCATCAAATAAACAACACACACAAAATTGCAAAATAACCAAATTCAATGTATCAAATAGATAGCGCACCATTTTCCATATAGATAGTTAAATAACTTCTATCATGTTAGAAATGACCTCACAATTGATCTATGCACATAGGTGTTTCAACATCAAAATAACTCAAACAACATATTTTGTGAGGTTTTTATTTAACTTGTTGCCTTGTTGCAGTGAGATAAAGGAGGGAGAAACATGAGGATAGCACAAATATGAAGCAACAAAAAACAGAACGTAATACCAAGTATTTCACAAGGCTTGGTATGTCATCAAAACCTAATTGTCAAATCTTTATCATTCACCTAAGGCCCTGCATCAATTTTCCAGAACTTATGCCTCTCATTCTCTAATGTCATTACTACCTCTCACAAGATCAAGACTATGTAATATATATTTTCATACATACATATATATAGATACATATATTCATGTGATAGATATGAAAATAAATATATATAGATTTACACACACACATATATGTATGTATGTATGTATGTATATATATACATCCATATATATACATAATGCACAAACACATACACACAAATATATATATATGTAATATTTATATTTATATATACATTTGCATATGTATATGTATATATCCATAAATTTATATGAATATGTATATACCCACACACACTCTTATATATCTGTGTGTGTACATGTATAATAATATATTAATATATTTATATACATATATACATGTATACATACACATATACATACATATATGTATATATACATATATATATTATGTACAAAAAAAAGTATATGACCTTAGAAATATATTCATACACCAGGTCGTACCATATGAAGCATTTAGTAGTATTGAAATCCTTCATAAGAGAATCTCCTCACTTGTTAGGCCAATCCTGAATCCCAAAACCTTATAGTGGAACAATGATAAGAAGAAGTTTTCGACATACATGACTTAGTTGATCTTTCATTGTGTTAGTCTCTAGGACTATATTTTAACTTTAGGGGTCTATGAACTTAATGATTAATGCATCAAGTAACATTTATGCAATTTAACTAGTTAAGCTCAAATGGGTATAACTACCTCCTAACCAAAGTAAATGATTAAAACTTGTTGAGTGGACCGCCATGATTATTAGTTGAAAAATATAAAATTTTGAGAATGAAATTTACATTTATTTAAGGTAATTCTAACTGAGTTAAGTTTCTAAATTACACCCACAAATTACTAAATTGAACTTATGGGCCCTTTACCCCCATCTTTGTTAATGATATGGTAGCTAAACTTAGATAACCAATTTCAAACACAAATGTTAAATGTAGCAAACTTACATCTTGGTCCCAAATAGTAATTAATAAAATGAAGTGATGAGAAATGAAGTGCATGCTAATAATAATTTAATCCTATACACATAGTTAGGTAATGTGTGAGTTCATATCATAATGGCTAGTTCTGTATGGTATCAAGAAATACACCATGATTGGATATGGATAGTAAAATAGATTTTCTCACTATCCCTAATATTCCATATATACTATAGTAACATCTTATTCATGCGATACAAGGTAATTAATTTACCATGGTAAGAACTCGTCCGCTCCCCCTTCTCTCTAGGGCGTCCGCTCCCCCTTCTCTCTAGACTTCTCCTGGCGGCTGCCGCTGGGGGGAGGGAGCGTTTCCTTGGCGCTTTCCTCCCCCTGGCTTCCACGCAGCCTCGGCAGGGTCCGTCTTGGAGCTGGGTACGATTTCCTTGGAGTTGTGGTGTGGTTGTGAATCGATGGGCAGCACCTATGGATGAGCGGGTTGGAGAGTTGTGCAGCGGTGCGAGGAGAAGCCTGGGTCAGAGAGGTAGTTTCTCGACTTGGTCGATTCCGACCCATTCAAGAGTGATGGGTGGAAAGAGTTACCAGATCCGGGTCCATCGTCGCCGGTCCTTCTCGCAACCTGGTGACCTTGGTGATGGATCCATCCATTTCGGCAGCACATCCTCCGCCTCCACGACGGTGTTGATGGGTGACTCATCATCAGGTCAGGTCAGCATCTCCTGAAGATGACGACTCCCCTCTCCACCGACGTCTGGCCCGATTCTTTGGACCTGGGCAGCTCAGCTGTTTCGAGGGTTTGTTCCGCTTGCGATGGGGTGCCTTTCATCCTCTGCCCGACTCAGGGTTCGTTCCTGCTGCCGGTGATTGACCTGAGGCCACTGGAGGTGCGCGGGTCGGGTCTAGAGGGTAGTAATCTAGGCGCTTGCAAGATGTTCGATCCTCTACTATCTTGCCATCGTCAAGATGCCTGGACTCACCCCCAACGGGTGATGGCTGTTGTTGTTGCAGTTTTTGGCTTCTGGATGGCTCTCCTGGAGCCAAGACAGTCAGGTGCCTCATGCTCCCAGTGGCTTCTACTGCTGGATTGGAACACCTTCAAGGTGTTCAACGATATGCCTCGATGCATTCAGGTGCATCCTACACTTTTGTGTGGGTTGGTGCTGGGTTAATAGTCTTGGCCTAGCAGGGGGATATATCCCCACAGATGTGGAAGAATGGTTTTCGCCCTCTCCGTCCCTTTATTTCCTGTCCCCGGTCTGATAGGCAACTGATGCTGAGGTTCTGTTTCTACTGTCTGAGAGCTGGATGTTGCTTCCTGGTTCGTGTTTCCACTACTTTTGTGGGTGTGGATATTGATGTGTGAAGGATGGGTCAGGTAGTTAGCACCCTGGCATTCGATGTAGCTGATACCAAGTTCAAAGCTCTCTGTGTCTAACGGGTTTACAGGTTGATGCTGCCAACATTTTGTTGTGTATGCAGTTGATGAAAGATGGTTCTCTACTTGGTACCCCTTCAATAAGTCTGAGTACAGGCCGGTAGTTTTTCTTCACCCTCTTTGATGTATCTGTTCTCTTTGTGGGTGGGCTTTATTGTATGTGCAGCTCTTCATCAGATTAGGGTGTGAGTTTCTCTTTGTGGCTTGTATGATTGTTTGCTGGTGTGTTGGTCTAGGTTTGAGTCCTTGTCTTTCTATTTGGGTCTTCTGCGCAAGACCGTTAGTTGTCCTCTGGTGTTTCTTTTTTCGGTAATCCTCTTATAGGATTAGGGGGTGCTATGTTTTGTACCTAAAGTTTTGGTATTTCACAATAGTAACACGAGTTTTTTGTCGACCAAAAAAACATTTACCATGGTAAAATCTATAGTTATACTAATAATAATGAGTTGACCCTACTATGGGAATAAAGTAAACATATGTGCATGTCATATTTTTTGAGTATGTTCACACCTAATCTCTATAAAAAATTATATAAAAGAAAAAATAACGCTCTTTATGGTGATATTAACAAAATTAATATATGTTGCAATGTTGTTTATAATCAAACAAAATATTCCATTCTTAGTGGTTATAATCTTATGACTCCAACTATTATCTTAGACTTAAAGAATGAATGATAACTATATCATGATCCTTTGACCCAAAACAAAAATTATTACATGGGGTACCAATGTATGTAGCATGGTTATTAATGCATGTGTGGTGAAAATAAGAGGCTTTAATAAACCCCAGTGACTAAATGTATGATTTCCAGCACTCAAGAATATATTGTAGAAATGATTTGACAGAAAATCATGAATATGAATCTTCCATCACAATGTACATAGCCCCAATAAGTATAACGATGTTAAGATAACCTTAGAATTTTGTTTACTATCTTAGTTCATCTTCTAATGTGAGAAAAATAGTGGATGCATGATGCTTAGATTGACATACTTAACATACACATTTTAATATCTATAAAGGTAACTTAGATGGTGGAATGCAATTTATTAAAATTGGATATGCACACTAATGAATATTCTGTTAATTGAGATAAACGTAATCTGCCTCTAGATCCCATTTACTAAATAATTTCTTATAACTATATGGCCCAAACTTTATTAAAATATTTAAGGATATCTACAAGTCATGTATATTAATAAATAATTCAAAATATGAGATAATGGATGACATGTGCCAAAAACATATAAATATGCATAAGATGCACTTATATGAAAATTAGAGTAATTTCCATTATCTAGTGAATATTATATATAAAATAAAATAAAAATAATGTGATTTAATAAATTTGTTGAAATATAAAATAGTAGAGACCCCCCTATTGAGTTGATAATCCCAGAAAAATTTTAACTTCTAAAACTAGTTTATAACCATACTAATGTTGTTTTAATAATAGTAAAAGTACATTGTATGTTATATGTTCTTATAATGATCAAAAACTAGGAAATATGTGTTAAATTAAGATAGTACACATCATTATTAAGCTACATGTCAAATTTCACTTTTATTTGATAATTTAAGTTTCCTTAATTGTTTTATAAAATAATAAACAAGACAATGCTAAAGGACCCTATCATATTAAATAGCATTCCAAAAGTTGGGATTTGACATGTATATCGAATTTGTGTCTGACTTTCCATGATGATTGGATATCTATGGATACATACACTAAAATAGGAAAGAACGAAGATTAAAAATGCCCTAAACATATTGCTATTTAATTTGACTTATTACATATCGTAAAGTTCTTGATTAGTATATCATCCCATGAGATAATATGTATATGTCAGTATCTTGTGTAACCCTTAGTCTTATCACAGTCATTGATGTAAAATAAAGAAATTAGTCTCCTACCTTAGTTTATTTAAGCAAGTAGTATGTTGATGATTTGCACACACTTTCTCTCTCACACAAATTTGTATCTATATAGGACCTCCCTCTATATTTTCATCCCAATGTATTTGGTAGATTTTTTTGAAGTTGAGGATCCCTTGTTTAGATTTAGTCACATTTCTAGATATTAGGAAACCCAAAATTCCTTGTTCCCTACCTTTTTCTCCCCCCTTTGGAGGGCTCACACTGATACATATATTAATATGTTTGTGTTCCCACCACCTGTAAATCATAAGAAACAATTCTCCTCTATTTGTTTTTTTTCTAACCTCCTCCCTTTTTTCCAAGAACCCCTCTTAATCTTCCTAACTTCCTATGTTTTTCAGTAAGGGTTGGCACTACTTCAACCCGATTCCATGGATTGATACCTTCCCAAATATCCTATGAAGGATCCTATTCTTGGAGCGCATAAACTTGGTTTGGAAATTATATTTGTGTTATACTTGACTTGCTTGAGCTTGGTATAGGTTATTTATGGCAAGACTAGGAGCCTTGTCTGAGGACTCAGACTCAATATTTGTATTCATGTGGAGTTTCAAAGCTTTATCAACATGTGCTATCACCCAATGCTATAATAATCACCGATCCACCATGTTTCTTTCGATTCTTCATATTTGGACTCTGGGTCTAGGTTGGGATTCTTATTGGTGTTTGGTGCTTTATCTTCCCTCCTTGTCTCTAAGTGAGTCTATTCATAATTTTTGACTTGGTCATTATTGCTTGATGTCTTGTGGGGGGTTCTATGAGCTGCTAATTTCAGTATTCAAGGTTGGCAAGTTTGCCTTGGCACATCCACACATTGTAGAACCCCAAGTAATTGACCATCATGATGGGGAACTCAATTGAAATTCAAATATGGGACTCATTTCTCATGTTTTTCTGTACCTTAGAATTGTGTTCTATGTCATAATCTCTTGTGTACCAATGTTCTTCAGAAATAGTAGGTGAGGAATCTTGAGTGTATTTGTTCCTACATGGCTTCCCACATTACTTTCTTATGTGTTGCAAGGGGGGGATGGTCTTCTCACCCTTTGGTTTTAGTTTACTGTGTGGGTTTATGATCCCCTATTTTTACAACATTATCCCTTTCACATGATATGGTCATAAAACCATATGCGAGGGTATATAAGTCTTGTTGAGGAGTTTTCTATAATATACTAAAATAAATTATTCTTCTAAAATTGACAATTAAATATGGTAAGTTAGAAAATAAAATAAAAATATGATTTGAAATTCATGACTGAGACCTATCATTTGTTGTGGTTTTCCGAGACCCAAATATTTTTTAAAGTTGATTCTGGTTTTTGTTTTATAAATCTTATTGAATACAATCTAAATAAAATCATAACTAATTATTACAATATCAAAGAACTATAATTGAATATGTTTTCTAGATGATAGAATTTTCTGCAGTATATGGTATAGATGTCAATACCTACTTCAATGATAACAAAAAAGGTCATTTAGACTTTTAAATACTTATTGAAAAATTAACCTAATCCTTATATAAAATAGTATTACGTGTTTGGGACCAAAACATGGACTAAGTTTTTAGCCTAGACTTTCTACAAATGAATATAGGTATGTGAACCTTTCCAATTAACTTTTGGCCATTATATTGACTAAAACCCAAAACTTCCTTTTTGAAGCATATCTTGTGAAGTTCAATCACTTTTTATTACCACTTGCAATATTATGAAAGATTTTTCAATGTGAGGCATTATCTCTCTTTTGTTTTTTCCATATGTAGAATTATTATTCATGAGTCATTTGACCTCATACTAATACAATATGGATGTCCTCATCCCCATATATTCAAAATTACTTCAATTAACAAAAAATCCATATTTCCTCTATCGTGTGGTACATTAGAATAATAATATTTAGAGTATTGTTACCTCTTTACTACCATATTTTAGGAGGTTCATATTTTATCTAGAGTGTGCCTTTCCACTATATTTTATTTAGAGTTCTCTTATTTCTGTCCATGTTGTGAATTTTTACCTGACACTTTTGGCTTGATATTTTATGGGTCTAAGCTCTTTTGTGATAATCCTAGCTGGATTTTTTTGATGCCACTAGTGTTGATTGCAATATTTTTCAAATAAATTGTAAAAACAATTCTTATTTTATGATCATGTCACACCTCAATTTTTACAACTAATTTAAGCCTTATAATGTGGTTTTATTAAAAAAGGAATTTGAGGGACAACACAAAAAGGCCCAAAAATGATATTCTCTATAAAATATTGAAGTAAGAAAAATAAAATAAAATAAAATGTGATATGAAATAATTTTCTCTTTTGTATATTCATTGTGTTCCATTAATTCAAATTTATTGATATTAGTTTTCCTTTCCTTTTTTGTCTCTCCTATCCTTTAAAGTTCTTAAAAGAAATAAAAGAGGAAGATAAAGGAGTAGAATTCAAAAAATGGAATAAATTAACGTGGGTAAGAAGTTCCTCTCTTACCTTTAATAGTTTTAACATAAAAAGAAAGTTCCATTAACCTCTTTCTCTCTCCTCTGAGGAACTTTTCTCCAAAAGCATAAAAGATATGTAACAAAACCATGGAGTGGGTAATAAGTGTTTACATCAAAATTTGACTCTAATACTAACAAAGGAAAGTCTTTTCCTTTTTATCTCAAACTTTAAATTTAAGAAAATTAAGTAAATGCCAAATAATGGAATTATGGGAAAAATATATTTAAAACCTAAATCTAATAGGCTAGGAAGGATATTGACCACTTATTGGACGTTTGGTCCAAATTTGGTTAAGTTTGGACCTTGTTTGACCCTCCAAATCAATTAGAAAATGTTAAGATATAGTTTAATTAAGATTTTAAGTCCAAACTTATTTAATGCATTGATTAACTTAAGGTTTGAGTATATTTTCTATTGTCGTGACTGCTTCTCCTTCTTTCCTTTTTTGTGTGAGACATCCACCATTATTTCCCTATCTAAAGACTGACTAGTCGTCTCACACCTCCAGTTATATCATGTGACGAGGACCAATTTCAATATTCTTTCCTTCCTCGATATGTTCTCTATCCTTTCTCCATCTTATGATGATTTTTCTTTGCCAACATCTTAGACTTTCCTTTCCAATTCTGGTAACAAATAACTCACCCCCTCTTTCTCTCTATATAAGAAACACCCAATTAGGGCTTCCCACTCCTCGCCGTTGTCGAATCACAGATGCCACCTCATCCCTCTCTTTTCCTTTTCAAGAGTCTCACAAGCGCTTCCACCCCTATGAGGTTCCTCTTCGTCACCAATTAACTCCCAGTTCCCTCACAACCCCTCCCCTACTCGTTGTGGTTTTTTGGTGACCTCGGCCTCACCCCAACGTCCTCCATCTCCTTCTACTCAATTGAGCATCAGGTAACCATATCTTCCACCCATCATTCATTTTTGCATCATCAGGTTGCCTCATATTTGCCTCAATCATCATACGCTCTAGACCAATATTGAAGATCTCGTTGGCTTTCAATGCAAGGTCACCTTTGAGGCCCTCCATACATGGGGATGGTTCACTAGTCTTTTTTAGACCTCAGTGAACATTCCCCTCATCTCTACTTTCACTGAATTCCCATGCACCATCATTTTCCTTTAGTGATAAATCTCCCATGTTTCCTCCGTTTTCTCTAGTGTGTTCAGATACGCAACATCTCTTGCTCTATGAGGTTGCTCCTTTATTTTTGCTTCATTTCCACACAACGCACCATGCCCGTAACTTTCTCATTTACCCTATGTTGTGAAGTTAGTCTCCCAGTAGCCTCATCCATGGCTTGGAGATTATGCCTCGGTACACCACATCACTCAAACTCTGGCTCAATGAGTGCGCAATGTACCAAACAATGCTCATGTGACTCCCTTTCTATCTATTTTATGTGTTGTGCTGACTCTATACGGAGGTTGCAACTCTAGGAAGAGTGCTTCATGCCATGTCTAGGGGAGAGGAAGCCAGGTTAGAGAATGACCTTTGTGTCCCCGCAATATTAATCAACTAATTTATTTTGAATGGGTATTTTTGGGTTTAGGCATACAATTTTGTATCTCTGAACACACAGTTTAGTTTTAGGTTGAATGACATATTTACCCCTACTCTGTCAATTTTGCCTAAGTTTTCCAATATTTTCATTTTTTATTTACATTAGATGATTCATGAATTTTATTGAACGTCACAATAAAGTTTTTCTGACTTATGATTGGTCCATATTGCAAATTTTTTAGAAATTGCCATTTTGATTCTATGTTGATTTTTATTGTTCTCAAACACTATTTTAACCTTCAATCTCTTCAATGTTCAAATACCAAGATTATGGATTAAGGATTATGAAGTCATGCGCATGTTATGATTTTAATCAAATTGTAGGTGATTATAGACTCAATCAAGTTAGAGGATGTAACTTAAGGTGGTTTTCTATAGGTAAGCGAGCCATGCATATTTGGCACAAGTAAAGTTTGGTTTATGGAATGTTTATTTTATGATTATGCGCATTGGTATTCTTCATGAATTATGAATGCTTTTTTTCTTCAAAAGACATCATTTATGAATATCACTATGATTGATTGTTTGCTTATGTATAGTATATGGTAAAATCCTAACTATGATTATGATTATGATTAATGAATCATGATATGGAAAAAGAAATCCTATTATGGTTTATGATGGAGAAATCCCATCATGGCATTAAGAGGGAGAAATCCCACTATGGTCAAGAATAAGATTTAAGATATTAATGATTATGTCAAGATCTAAGTTATAGATTAAAACAACAAAATTGGTTAACACTTAACACGTACTGTAATCATGGACCTTTAGGTTGTTATTGGATTTCCTAGAGTTACGGGATTCCTAAAAATGATGGGCTCCTATGGGTTATGAAGATAGGTGTCATATATTTTCTTTTCCAATTCATCACGTTTAACGTTATTCAATGAATGCTTAAGATAATCCATGTTCAAGTCCATGCCAATTTGATTTCATTTGAAGTATTATTATTTTTGTATCTTATATAGTACCAAATACCTCTTAGTAACGTGATGTTTGTTTTACATGGCTTGGGACATGTTGTCCGTAGGACTTGGAGCAAGTGAGGAGAAAAAAGGACAACCAAAGATAAGAGCTTTTCAAGGCTTACCAAGTGGGATCCCATTTATTAAGACAATCCAGGCGCTTAGATATCTTTTATATTATGCTTAGTAACATTATTCAAGTTTAGTTTAATAGAATAGATGAACGTATTGTAGTTTTCTATCGAAAACCTATGCATGAATCTTGTTTACATCAATACATGGAGTTTTGATTTACTTTAATTGTAAATTTTAGCATATTGTGACACCCCCTTAAGTAAAGTGATTCACTCAATGATATTTATATGATGTGAAAAGTGGGGTGTTATATTATGATATTAGAGCTATTTAGAAAATGACCACTAGGCTAAGCTATGATTCATATGTCCTAACCCTAGGTATGTGACAAGGGATAGGACAATCTCATTGATGGTGCTAATTTTGATAGTGAAGGGAGTGATCACGAGTGAACCCCTAAGGAAACCAAAGATGACCTTGTCCAAGCACTCACCAATGCTTTGGGACAAAGGACCTATCCTCCAAGGCACCATGAGTTGATACTAGTAAAATTCCTCAAGATAAAGCATAAATCTTTCTCTAGTGAAGGAGAAGCTGATGTAATCAACAAACCTGAGGAGTGGATTAGAGGCATGGAACATTGCTTCCCTGACATGGACTATCCTCAACACTCTTGGGTTCATTTTGCAACCCACGTGTTGAAGGGAGAATCCCATACATGGTAGGAGAACTCCCTTAAATCAAGGGAAGCAGATGCACCTCTAATCAAATGGGAAGTTTTCATTGAATCCTTTTAAGAGCATTATGTGTCTGAAGCTATAATAGAGAAGAAGGAGCTAGAGTTTTCCAACCTAGCTTAAGTGGGTGATATTAGTGTGACCCAATATGTCATGAAGCTCATGATCTTTCAACATTATGGTTATGACAATTATGAGAGACCTAGGGAAAAGAAGTTCATCTGGGGACTCAAGCCTAACCTAAGTTTCACCTTGACTGGAAGAGGCATTCAAGCACTTCAAGAATCCCTAGATTCTGCATTAGAGTTGAAAGAACATTCTGAGAGATCACACCAGAAGGATGTTCCTCATAGATACAACCAACACCCTCCTCCCAACAACCATGCAATGAAGAGAAAGGCACCTGAAGAAGAAGTTGAATGCCCCTAGTGTTCAATTTGTAAAAAGCATCATGCAATCCCATGCAGGAATGGTATAGGAGAATGCTACTAGTATAAAGAGCTAGGGCATATTAAGCCAAATTGCCCTAAGCTCTTGAAGAAGGACCAGAACCAAAATAAGGATCAAAATCCACCTCCTAAGAGACAAGTTAGGATTTGCATTATGGAAGTAGAAAAAGAAGATGAGGAATATTGTAATAGGTAATTCATGTTTACATAAACCTTTTACTGAAATATATTTTTGTTCATGAAAATTTCCAAACATTTATGGAAAATGAATTATTAACTATAGTTAAATGAAGAAGTTAGGAAAACCATAAGGTGGGTAGTAACCTAAAGAATATTTTGAGGACTGATGTGTGCAAATCATATCTCTTTTTGAACCATTTTTGGCTGTGCAATTCACTCATTTTGACCATAATTCCATTCTCAATTTTGATATATTTCTAAATTTTTAGTTATTTTATTCACTTCACGATGGTGGTTGCATGTACATAATAATGATGAGGAAATGGGGTTAATGCGAACCAAATCCAACCTTAGTTAGATTCCCCAAAAAGATTGTATAAGTTATGGGATATTTCTTAAAGTTTAAGAACAGAACATAGTGTATGCCCATTAGCACACAATGTGTAAGGGTGCATATAGCTTCATTCCTCCCTAATGAGAAGGAGTGTGCCATTTCTCTAAGATTGCATGAACTGTTCGACTTGTCAAAAGATCTTGTAAAAGTTTCTACCAAAAAACACAGTGTGTGTTTATTAGCACATAACGTGCTCAACCTGTCTAGAGTTGCCCAAGTCCACATTGATTCTCAGCAACACGGTGTGTCTCTTAGATGAAATGTAGTGTGCCCTTTGAGCAAAGTAGTTATTGTCAATAGTTACTCAAGGCGAATCACTGTAAACCTTTTGCAACACAACATGTTGTAGTTAATTTCTACAGTTTTCAAAACAACCACTCCTCATTTTAAACTATGTGGCACACATATGTGGTGGTTATCTCTCATCATTTGAAACATTTTTTTGATGAGAGAATGGACCAAAGTAGAGGAGAGGCGATTTTGGGGAAGAAGAGGTGGTTTCTTGATAGAGAACCTCTTTTTACTCATTTCTCCTTCAAGGATTGCAGCAGAAGCCTCTCCTCTCCTTCCGGCCGCTCGGAAGTGAAGGTTGTCAGAGAAGAAGCACCAACAAGGGAAAAGTTTCATCTTTAAATCAGAGTTCTTCCTTGTTCCTTGGATTTTGCTTGCTCTTTCTTTATTTAGTCATGCTTAGCTTCCAAATCTGTAACATTTATTTGTGTTTCAACCTTTTTGAGTGAGTAGACTATCATTTCTTGAGTGTGGGAGATTTATTCCAATGTAATAACATTGTTGGACACTAATTTCATATATGATGCTATTTGTTCCACTATTGTAAGTTCTATCAATGCTAAATTTTGCTTGCATGCGTTGTTGGTCACTTTATATGTATGATTTTTTCTCTTTGGGTAGTATGGGAAGATTTTCATAGGAGTAAGGAGATGTACCTTAGTTGCACTACCTTGACCATGAGAGTGGTTGAGATGTGTTAGAGAGAAAAGATATGTAGTCTGAATCCAAGTATGTCCATGAGAGTTAGGATTGTTCTACACTACTAGGAGGCGAGTGTAGGATACATGCCTTCCATGTGTTATTGCTAGTGTTCTTTATCTTCATTGTTCTTCATGTTATGATGTGGATGTGAAACCCTATCCTCAAGAATCCTTATTCAAATTTGAACAATATGCAAGCGGTTTATGTTTAGTTGACTTCTTTAGTTTGCTACTTTTCTAGTACAAACCAAACAAAGCTTTGAAATCGATCTAGATTGTTGTAGATTCACACTCTTACGCCTGACAATACCCTACTCCTTGGATGACCTCGATAGTACTATACATACCTGTATACTTGTGAAATAGTGTTTGAGTTATAAATTTAAGACATACGCACATAGGCTAACAAGTTTTTGGCATCATTGCTTGTGAGAATTAATATTTTTGTTAGGCATAAGAAGTGTCAAACTGTAAGTGAGACTAGATAACACCAAAACCACCTCATGGAGACCATCATTTTCATCATGATCATAATCATTATCGTATTTTGTATCTTCCATTTTTGTTTTTGTACTTCACTCGATGTGCTTACTTGCAAGACTATATGCGGAAATCCAAAAGGGGTCACTCAAACAATGCTTAGGAGACATTATACCTTATTTTCTTTACATTATTCTTAACATGTATCACCATCTTGAGAATGGTATGTTTCCATGTTGTTCATGCAACTATTAGTTCATATAGCTTAGCAAAAAATATTCAATGTCTAAGGCATCATTAGGATTATTCAAGTAAGCATCCATTTTAGCATTAGGAGCATTATGAGCGGGGTCCTCTGGTATTGGTGTTTCAAGGATGTAGAGTTTATGATCATGATTGAGAACTCTTGTCAAAGTCCTGAACTAGTTATGGAAGATTATCCTATTTAATTTTGAATCATCACTATAATAAAGTTTTTATGTTTGCCACTATATTCTACAAAGAAATATTGTAGCTTTTCAAAACATTTTTATTTGTTTGATTTAATAAGTTAACGATATTAATTAGACCACTGATTAATTATCGCTCCCACTATTTTGTTTAGATTAATAACCCTCATGTCTTAATTCACAATATTGCAGTGTACAATCTTCTAGCGAGCCAAGATCCAAATTAATTCAACTATTACCCGGCCAACTCCAACATCCATAGTCAATTATTAAGGTAGGCAAATTTTGTGAATTGCCTCATATGCAATTCTTGGAAAGATGATATGCACAACTCCTTGCCATAGTCATCTGCATGTCTCTACTACTTAATCCCATTAAGTACACTCAGTTAAGCCTGACCCATAAGATAACACAATAGAATATGCACCCTGCTTGGGCATAACCTGCATATCTACCATCACACTTCTACGAGATGGACGAAGCACCACCATTGGGTGTAACCTACGTTTGGTTGATCAAGATTTTCATGCATTCTGCTTTTGAAAAGCATCTAAGACTTAATATCATATTGAGGCATTTTATATATAAATACATATACATATCAAATCACAACATACTTATAGTACGTTTCATATACATGCTATAACCACAACAAGAACATGAAATAAATAAAATACACTAGGCAATGGTTATGGGCATTCTATTATAATTTCTTGGATCCAAAATGAATAACTACCACCTATGGTCTACATCATATGCAACTTGTTGTTGATGAAGATCTATGATTGAACCAATCGGGGTTCATTTGTTCAACTCTTGAACTGCTCGGCTCGCATCATGGTCGCTTGGTTGGGGTCCTGAAATGGTCATCTAGTTTTGAGGTCCAAGCGGCGTATGGAATCCACTAGTGGATCGGTTGGGCCACCAATCAATCGGTTCATTATCCTATCATCTGGACTCCTCGGTCCTCCAGTCGATTGGTTCATCTTGAGCTGGTCGATTTGTCTATTGTTAAATGTTTTCTCATGACAAAACATTAATTAAAACTATCATGTTTCTTATAATATTGTATAAGGGAAAATCTCGAGTTACATTCGAGGAGAAATAGGAAGAAGAGCATTAATTTATATTTGGAAAGGTGAGAGAGGCTCGATATGCAAATCGAGATATAAATAGGAATAAACAACCAAAACCATGAACATACAAATCTAGGGTTATTGGCCATAACATGCTTCACATCCACCATCAAAACTGATTTTAGGGTGACGTATATGAATTTCATATATATATATATATATATAGAGAGAGAGAGAGAGAGTCAGGCTAGAATACACTCGAGTGTATCGGGAGCGGAATACACTCAAGTAGTTTTTCATGATGCAATATTTTTTTTGAAAATCTAATCTGTTGATCTTCTTAAACATCTCATGAACAACTCATACACAAAATTTGAGCACATTTGGATATGTATAGCTCATGTTATGAAGACCGCAAAAATTATGCATTTCAAATTAGTTTCGCACGTCGATTTTGTTGCCCTTGGATGAGTGACTTACACTCATCCAAATGGGCTCAAAATTTGTATGTAGCCTAGTTATAGTATGACGGTGAATATCAATGATTTACATTTTGAAAAAAATAGTCTTGATATGCAAACACACTTGAGTGCATTCGTGTGATCCGTACACTCGAGTGTATTCTAGCCTGACTATATATATATATATATATATATATATATATATATATATATATATATATATATATATATATATATATATATATATATATATATATAGTCCCGAGATTTGAGGCCTAGGGTATAATGATCTTAAAAGGAATGATTGGACTATTCATATCACCAAGGTGCACCTCCTTTTTAGGGATCCCATCTCTAAAGAACTCCATAGCTAAGCGTGCTCAGCTTGGAGTAGTAGTAGGATGGGTGATTAGTTTGGAAGTTGATCCTGGATTGCACGTGACCGAAGACAAAGCACACAATTAAGGCTAGTGATGGTCTTTGGGGCAAGTCATCATTCATGAAACTCTACTATAGCATTAGGCATTGGCCTCGGGTCCTCACAAATGGTATCAGAGAATAACCCCTCCAATAGGTGGCCCCCGCATGGGAATATGGCATTCCAGTCTATGAGATGTGCAGTCTAGGCATGTTGGAAAGGGCTATTCGTGGTGATGAAGCCACCCTTGTGCTGGTAGATGTGATCGAGAGCTGGGTGTACATGCCCATGTCGGGTCTGCACTGAAATGGGGAAATAGTATAAGACCATTAGTTGAGCTTTGACAAGGATGTCAAGAGTCTAAGTAGGGGAGATTGTAACATCCCAAGATTTGAGGCCTCAGGTATAATGATCTTAAAAGGAATTATTGAACTACCCATATCACCAAGACGTGCCTCCTTTTCAGGGATCCCATCTTAAAGAACTCCATAGTTAAGGGTGCTCAGCTTGGATTAGTACTAGGATGGGTGACCAGTCGGGAAGTTGATTTTGTCTTGCGTGTGAGTGAGAACAAAGTGTGTAGTTAAGGCTACGATGGTTTGTGGGACTAGTTGATTTTCCTAAAACTCTACAATAGCATTGGGCAGTGGGCCCAGGTCCTCACAATCTATATTAGTTTGTGGAGTCATGTGGAAATTAATCAAATATCCACACTAACCAATTTAATATTCACATTGTACGCAATAAAAATAAATTCAATCATATCGATTTAAATTAAGATAATTGTAAATTGATGTGGCCCTGATACCACTATATAGAAATCAGGGTAATAAATAAGGCAGTGGACACAAAAATTTAAAGCTTGATTCTCCTTAAAAGGAAGATCACGTCAACAACAATGTATCTAGGAAGGAAATGTTTGCAAATTTATATGTGGTCCTGGAGAAAGTATATTGACATTACCCTTGCATTAGAACGGTGTTTCTTCTTCAGACAACATCTCAGTCCTTCTTCAATAGTAGAACTTAAACAATCATCTCCACTGGGTGCAACACAATGAACAATGGTTGATGGTGTCCTCCTAGCGGAAGACAAAGGAATTCCACCTCTAGAGAAGTCCACACGGACCATCGAGAACTCTATGTTGCGCTACCAGAGCCAACGTGAAGGAGTTGTCCCTCTCAAACATTAACCTACTATAGTTGATACACTCTCCCACAATTGTCTTTCCCTTTCTATCCCTCCATTTATCAGGTAGGACTTGCTTAGACACTCTATTGGTTACCACAACTAGAGAGGAAAACAATTGCCAGAGCCAATTTTTGTGTTCTGAGAAGCCCCCAATAACCCTCTATTTATATGAGAAGTTAGGGTAAAGGTTCCTAGTAGGTGTGGGAGTCAAAATAGACGGATTCACAAATTTTTTAGAACCTGCACATGGTGAACTGGTCGGTTTGCATGCCCAACCAGTTAGTTTGTATGTGAATTGCTTGGTTTGTGTAGTTTCCTATTTTGAATTGAATTGGTACCCAATGTACGATTAATGCACAACATGATGTCAACACCAATCCTTGATACAATCAAATTGACCATTGAACCCCTGGTTCATCCAATGAATCAATCAGTTGGGACATGTGAGCCGATTGGTTCACTATGTGAACCATCTGTCTCACACCCTAGTTCAGCCATTAATTAGCCAATGTTGATTCCAATTAATTTGACACTCCAACCGGTCAGTTCAACACTTGAATCGGTCAGTTGAGAGTCCAGTCAGTCAACTTTTAACCTTGGTTGTTTAATTGAATCCCTAAAAGCCTTCAATAATCAAATTAAACATCATTCATGAATGAACTTCTTTAATCCAAGTGTATCCTATGTGTGTGACCCTATAGGTCTAGAGTTACGTTGGAAGTGAATGTCCATAACCAATATGACATCACAAGCAAAGATTAGTGTCTAGAAACACATCATTGCTACCCAAATAATTCGTAAAGTTGGAGAACAACTTCAACCTACAATCTGTGATCAGTGTTACCATGATCGTATGGTTCCTTTATTTATGATATCTAGATTGAACTTGAGGCATGGAATGATCATCCTCCCATCATTCAGTTCGTGTTCCTTAAACTAGAGAAAACTATCTGAGATGCACATGAGTACACACATACAATATTGAATGATATGAGTAGGACCATACATTTCTCAGTCTCGCTTATCAAGAGGCACTAGATATCATTCTCTTATAGGAGGGACAAATCCCATATACATTACTCACACTCTATCCCCATGTGTCACAGCACACCCAAGCATCACCTTTAAGGCAACCCTGATTTAGAATCACGTTAGATGATGTCAAAGTACATGAATGACATGTGATGTATGTAGTGACTTTGGGTCTAAGAACCGCAATCACCACTTATCACTATGAGAGTTGATTCTGATTACCATTCTATAGTCTCTGTGTATCACTCTCATGGTAGGTCTGTCTGATATAATGTTCCCTAACATGTACCTATGTGCATGACTTGATATCACATATCATGACTAATTATACTATGTTATAAGTCAACCCACACTCTAGTCTTATGTATTATTGTTCTCTATTTTGCCTCCACAGTAATATTCACATAACAAAAATGTATGTACTCCTATCATACATATAGTAACATTATTCAAGTCGCATACTTGAAGACATAGGTCACTAAGTAACATCATTCATTAGACATGTACTATGTGTGTGTCATCATCTCATGCTAAGAAAAACGTAATAGATGGAAATACCTTTATTATTATCAAATCACATATCTAATGCCCCAGTGCAATCACCATATGATTGGCTCTCTATGTATACATACCAACACTTTGTTGTTTCTTTTCCTCTTCTTTCTTGGAGTATAAGGATGATGTAAAATATGGAAAGGCATGGTTCTAGGAAAGGATTGAATATATTCCTCTTATATTTCTTTATATAAAAACTCTCAAGATTTTATTACATAAATCCCAATGTTATGAGAAGAACTCTCCACTTCCCCATGAAACATGGTTTTGGCAACATTGGATATAATAGGAAGAAACACTATATATCTTTCCAACATAGATACACATATAACCACGATTTATCACCAACTTCACTTAATTCTACACCAAAAGCTATTATGGAACATATAGAAAAACATGGCACTTTATTGGATTTGATTATTCTTGCTCTCTCTCTTTGATAATTTTCTCAAATCAAATATAGGAACTCATAAAAATATTTCCTAGCTTATATATAATTGTGAGATTTTGTTGGGATATCTTTCATATGTAAAACTTGCTCCTTTTAAACATTTATTTCAAACAATTACCATTATGTTATGGAATGTCTTTTTTCCCAATATATATAATTATCTTCCCTTCATAATTATTTTCAAGTATACAAAGGTTAATTCGATTTAATGTTTATTTGATTCCTCAAACATCATGTTTCCACTCTTGGCTAGATAATTATTCTTTTAATTATCTAAAACACCATGTATTTTATTTTATTTTGGAAACATGACAATTATTTCAGTTATCACATCAAAAACCCATTAATAATATATTCATGTATGAATTCCTTATATTTTTTAACTTGTGCCACAAGAACTCATGCCACAAAGGTGATTAACATTATTATTCAACCAATAATACCATTAGAGAATATTATTTATAAATTAATGATTTACATTTATATCATTTCATTTCAACAAAATTTAGGATATTACAACTAATCCTATCATTGGTTGTACTGGTTTGGCATCTCAGAGGCATCATAGGAGAGCATGACAACAATCCCCTACAAATATTGTCAGAAATGGAAAACTTGAGTCAGGTATGACTATCTTGGTTCCACCGACTTGTGTCCATGGTGATGGGATTATACTTAGGCTCTCTGATCCTTAATATCAAGACCAGTGAGCCTACCGTTGGTGGTACTGAATTGGCATCTAGGTGGCATAAATTCCTATGTCACTACCGAGATGACTCTGTGATTTTGCCTCTTATTCTCCACATCAGTGGTACCGACAATGTTGTCAGTAGTATTGACTTACTATAATTTATACTTGATTTCTCTACAATAAAGAAAAAAAATCTTCATAGCATAATAAAATATAATTTTTTTGAATGAATTGCATTATAAATAGACAAAATGGATGCATAAGTGAAACCATAGGATGTTTAGGTGAGATGAACATGAAACATGTAAATATTAAAAAAAATCAATAAAATAACCCTAAAATAGCATACAAGAGGTTAATAGAAATATGTGAATCAATGTGCATGATTAGAAGAAGTGGAAGTTTACCAAGTGGTTGAAGAGGTACATTGTCCAGTTTGAAGAGAAAGAAAATTCACATACTTGTAGTATCAGTTGTGGCAGAAATTACCCTATGATCACTTGTTGTGTCATCATCTGATGATAAATTTTCTGAATCTATGTTGATAGGGATGTGATTTTTGTGATATAAGGCACAAGAAAGTTGTGGGTTTTTCCACTCAGCTCTTCGCTCACATCTTACAAGATTGCAACTCCGTGATGACACAAAGAAGACTAATTGGTTAACTTCTTGACAACAACTACAAAGAGATAGGGACATGATGACCAGTTGTAATATGTAGCATGTGCTTTTCATTAGTAACATGAATGTTGTGTAAGGAGTAGGGACCAAGAGGGGATCGGTGCCTTACTTATTTCAATATAATAAAGCACACAACCATATACAATAAAAAACATGGAATAGAAGTCATGAAGTAAAAGGGGTGCATAATGTTTTCTCAAAGAAATTGGTAAAGAACATAATATCGTAGAAGCGGAAAGGTAAATCTAACTATGACAAAAATTATTTTTGCAAGCTTGACAATGGGGATACAAGGGGCATGTAACATGATTAGAAATCAAATCTAAAGAGATCAATAGCAACTGGAAACATGTCTGTCGTAAAAGTCTTCCTGAATCTAGTCCTAGGTAGCAACTCCTACGTTGGTTCCTCAGGCTACTCAACTCCTAGGTGCGTCGAAAGCAACACCTATAAGAGGAAATGAAAAAATGAAGGGACATCAATATAAAATTATGTTCAAAAGTAATAACAATTGGGAATTATTTTAGGCAAAGAAAAACTCGATGAAAGGATTTCAATAAAGGGATATCCAAAACATAATAGTTTCAAGAGATTTAACATGTCATATAGAAGAAGCATTTAATAAAAACAGACACATATATTTGAATGGGAATCTTGTCATATAACTGATCACAATAATATCTCAAAGTTAAATACTCCATGTTAAAAATAATCATACTATCATTATTTAAGTAGGATTGAGACCCATAAAATCTCAAGCCTAATGTATTGGGTCGATGAAGCACACCCTGGGCAGAATACACACTCCCTAAATAAACATATGAGTGGAATACACACACTTGGGATAAAATACACATGTCCAATTATTATGGTGGTATAGAAGTATCACTACTATATATATGTTTAATTTATTATACATGCACATATGTAGAGGCAAAAAATATGTTTAGTCGATATAAATTCAGTTCAAGTAAAGAGGGTGAGAACACCCACAAAAGTAGAAAATTTAGGTCATAGGATCATCGTCAATATAATAGTATGAATTCAGTATCAATTTAGGGAAATAATCCAAAAAGAATTGGAACATCAAAATGATTTAATGTCAAATAAAGAGTATTCAAGAGAAACCTCACATGGGAAATACTTTCCTAGTCATGATAATAATGCCTACATAAATCAGGAGGATGCACATACTAGGACTTGGATGTTTGGTTCAAAAAAAGTTACCATCCTCTCAAGAATAGAGTTTACTCAATCATACACATATTAATTATACAATGATTAAGGTTCAATTATGCCATATATTATGAAGCCCTACAAATTTAACCTTATAAAACTTATATTGTTTCTTGATATGGGTGTAATTAGGATCATAAGTTCCTGATTCAAAACACTACTTCATATATATTTTCTATGATTTAGAACTATTTTTATTGACGTTCCTCATATTTTGATAAGAGAGAAAGATATACGCAAGCCCTAAAAATCATTCCTTCAAAATACTCAAAACAAATAATGAAAAGTACACTATTAGATAGAAAAAAAATCTCATGATTCTATAACATGTTTTTCTTGTAATTTTGGGAGCTTAAATTTAAAAGTTATGGATTTTCTAAGATTTATAGGATTTACTGATTTAATGGTGAAATTAATGAGTAAATTATAATAATATCCCTGCATTAACATCCCAAATTGTAGAACATGACTAACAAAAATATGCAAGAAAATGCTCCACTAATTGAAATAGAAATGATGAATAATCATGTTTGCCCATATAGGAGAAGTAATAGCACATAGAAACAAAGAGGGGTAGGAAAGGAATGGTAGAGATATGTGGAAGCTTCAAGCCTAAGAAAAATGCCACACGAGATACAGCCCAAGCATGCACAATAAAAGTCACGACCGCCCACGTCGACAAAGCCAATAACCACTAAATAAATAACCAAGCAGAGAACATGATTGGAGAAGAAGATTGTAGAATTCTATTAAGCAACTCCAAGAATATTACAAGGATTGTCGCTCGCTCACAATCACGTGCCCACAATAGAATCTAATAACCCACTCTCGTTCTCTCCCCTCTTTGGCTATCCTTTGTGGCTTCCCGTTTTGGCACACGATGTTGTCCTATGTTGGCACACCCAAAGTTACCACACATTGGAACCCCCAGACATCAACATTCTTTGGCACATAATATCCATCGATGTCTATCCCTGTTTATAGATATGGACTCCCAGTTAGACAATACGAGAGGATATGATGATTCTATAGGGATT
Source organism: Alisma plantago-aquatica (assembly GCA_963693085.1). Taxonomy (NCBI): domain Eukaryota; kingdom Viridiplantae; phylum Streptophyta; class Magnoliopsida; order Alismatales; family Alismataceae; genus Alisma; species Alisma plantago-aquatica. The sequence continues at coordinate 1,304,834,042 of OY856411.1, forward strand.
AGGAAATGACAATACAAAAAGATAAGGAAATAATGTCTTGGACTCCAAGTCTAACATTAATTGCACTTTCCTAATATTGTTAGATATTATTTCTTATCCAATTAGGATAAGAGACAAAATCCTAACAATCTCCACCTTGAATCTTATCTGTTGAAGTTTCTCCTCTAAGAAGTCTGCTCCCGTTCTTGTTCTGTGCTTCTTCCCTCACAAGTTTCTCTTGTTTCCAAAAGTGTATCACCATGCATGCATGCATGGAGTGTGTGTCCAGACATGACTATCCATACCCTTCATGTGAGAGCTCTTCGTATTATACAGTTTGAGAAACTCTACCGCCTCCACCTGCGGTTGGAAGAACTGCATCCTTCGCACCTTTGGCCCCCATGCCATAGGGTTGTGTCTTCTTTTAGTCACACCGACTTGAAGACACTGCGTGGTCGTTCCAACCACGACTTCCTCTTTCCAACAGTTGACAGCTTCGCCTCTACATCTGATGAAATTTGTAGCCGAGTTTGCTATCTTGCACCAGACTTCCCATGAGAGTTGAATACATGTAGTAATCTTTGGGTTCATGACACCCCCACCCATGCTAATGCTTCATCTACACCTTCCGATTTGGTAGACCTCTCATCAGCCGCTCCTCTTTTAGTTAGAAAAACTCCAATCAGTCGATAGAACCAGGTAGCCTCTGTTATTGCTTGCCCCTTGTAAGTGAATTGCACGACTCCACCTCTCGTTGATATTTCACAACATGTGGATTCACTCCCTCCAGGTTGCATACCGATGTTTCCATCAAGATTTACTACCGGATGACCTCCAACGGTAGTTGTCAACATCGTCATGTTTTTCTATGCTTCCAATGCTTTCTGATCATCTCGCATGAATCCTGCTCTAATACTACTTGTAGAGATTTGCAGAAGCTTCAAGCCCAGAAAAAACGCCACACGAGATACAGCTCAAGCATGCACGATAAAAGTCACGACCACCCACGTTGACAAAGTCAATAACTACCAAATAAATAACCAAGCAGAGAACATGATTGGCGAAGAAGACCGCAGAATCCTATTAAGCAACTCTAAGAAGATTACAAGGATTTTCACTCCCTCACAATCCCGTGCCCACAATAGAATCTCGTAACCCACTCTCATTCTCTACCCTCTTTGACTATCCTTTATGGCTTCCCGTTTTGGCACACGATGTTGTCCTACATTGGCACACCCAAAGTTACCACATGTTGGAACCCCCAGACATTGGCGTTCTTTGGCACATAATATCCATCGATGTCTATTCCTATTTATAGATAGGGACTCCCAGTTAGACAATATGAGAGGATATGACAACTCTATAGGGATTGGGAAATGACAATACAAAAGATAAGGAAATAATGGCTTGGACTCCAAGTCTAACATTAATTGTACTTTCCTAATATTGTTAGATATTATTTCTTATCCAATTAAGATAAGAGACAAAATCCTAACAGGAATAGCATGTGAGCTGAAACCTCCTTCAACCTACACATGCACTTTCATCATGGAAAATAGCGTGAAGTAGGTCAAGGTAGGGGAAAATAGGGCAAAACTTGTTCACGTATGAACAAGCTACATTAGTGATGAAAATGAGAAGAAGAAAGACGGAGATATCATACCACCTTAGAAAGTGGTCATCAGGGAAGCAGGGTGTTGAAAGAAAAGTCCAAATCCATATACTAAAGATGTACTTGGTGACGGAAAAGAAGACAACAAGAGACACAATTAACACCAAGAAATAATTTCTTGCGATGGACTGAAACCTTATGTGTACTTAGGTATTTATATAGAAGGATATCAAAGCTTCTATGAATTGGATATTCAAAAAGATTAGGGGTTATAATTAGGCAATTTGCTGATTCAAAATAATAATCTTAGATAAAATTTCTTATTAGATTCAAATTTTAATTTGGAAACTAATGCAAGTTGTTTGGCAATGTTCCATTGAGAAGGGAGGGAGGAAGAGTTGAATTACCAATCCAACTCGACGGTGGAATGTTCATGGCCTATTCTACCACCTATCCAAGGTAGGAGTCAAGTTTTGGGTTGTGTGGTCCTGATCATAGCCACACGCCAACATAGGGAAAATCAACATGACATGAAATTAAAAGATGGGACTTTATATTTTTGACGCATTAAATACATAATTCTTTTCTTGTCCAATTGAGGGTGTATTTATAATAAATTAATCCCAGATTTTTTGGATTACTTAATTTTGGGGTGGCGAAAGCAATTTTTCTTTTCTATTTAAATTTTGACACATTAACTTGATATCTAAGTAAACGTTTAACATATTATTAATTCCATTATCACTAAATGCTCAAACATGGTTTATAGTTCTTCACTACCCATTCCTAACCATAGGAAAAATCTAGAAAAATAATTTTGAACTTAAAACATATTAACATGGTGAAATTGCCTAATTAGACCCAACTTAGGTTATCATCTCAATTTCTTTGTTTAATGTCGTAAATAATTGACTTCTTTGTTGAAACTTTCTAATATATACTTATAACATCCTAGTACAACTTAAGTCAAGAAAAATGAACAAAATGAAATTATTATAAAGTAAATCGATAAAACAAACATGTACCTACGATCGAGTATGTTATAGGTTGCCTTGTAATATCTTGTTGTGGCAAAAAAGAATGTGACTCATTGTACAAATACACATTAATCTATGGAATTATAGTATCTTTCTATGTATTGAAAGTTATGGATATGTTACTATATTATTATATTACTATATATGGAAATATAATATCTTTCAATGTCCTGTCTTTATGTAATATTTGAATGTTTAATTGTGTATCTTTCTCCAAAGTACTATTACTGCTTCCTCACAAAAATCCATTCTCAAGAACTATCTCCCGCTAACAAGTGAGTCGTGTCAAACAATCTGTTGGGCATCAGTGTTAGTCGAGAAAAAAACATCACAAAAATCCTAGCCAAGAATTCCACATCCTATACCACAAAAAATCACAATTTGAACTTCCCTTACCTAATGCAATCATCCAAGTATAGAAGTACACATTACAAACCAATTCAAATTGTTTGTGTAATTCTGCTACTCATTAATTATACATGTACATATACAATTTATATGTTGCTAGAATGCTATAACGGTTACTAACAAATACTAGAGGGGGTGAATAGGGTTTTATAATAATTTTTTAAATAATTCAACCAACAAACAACCATAAGGATGTTGAAGAAGGAGACAAGGGTTTAGAGTGGTTCCACCCTTAGAAAAAAACTAAGGGAGTTAGTCCACTACTCAATTGTTTCCAATTGGGATTTTGAAAGTATTTGAATTTTATTACCTTCTCAAGGATGTTATACAAAATTACAAATACCTTCCCAAACCTTTTGGACAGCCTTCACCCAAAGTCATCTCACCAACCTTGAAGCAGCCTTCACTTGAAGTAACTTCAAGATCCCCCTTGAAGTAGCCTTCCTCCTTGAAGTATCTTCCCGTTGAGACCTTCTAGAAGTAGTCCAAAGTCCTCCTTCTCCACCTGAAAAGATTTCACCCTCTCCACTCCGCAGCCTCCAACCTAGGAGTAGCAAGGAGAGTACAATGCAATAAGAAAGAACAAGAAAGGGAAAAGGAAATTATAATTACCACTTAAGCACAAGGCTTGAATCCTATATCAAGCATTTTGATATCCTATCCAATGTTTATGAAAGTGGAAGTATAGTGGGTAGGAGATTCAGCCTATAGGACACGAAATGCCAGCAATGGAAATGTTTAGCAAGTGTTGAAGTTGCTCAATTGCTCACAAGAATTAATTCTGGATTGCAAGTATGTGTACTCAAGTGAGTTTAGGTGTCCTAAGGCATGTCCTATTTATAGGAATGGCCTACTAGTACTTAGGGGTGTTCTAGATACTTTCTAGGGGGTTCTTAGTGCTTAACTAGCCGTTAGATATCCACTAATTGCATTTGTAATGGCTAGTTAATTAATTCTAAAAAGTGCAGACAGAAACCTTCTCGGTCGAGAAGTTTGTCGACCGAGTGTCTCTCGGTCGAGGAATTTGTCGACCAAGAGTAAGTATGGGGAAAGTGTATTGCAATGTTCAACTCAACTCCCAATTATTTCTCAACTACTTCTCGACTCAGTATAACATATATGGAAGTTGTTAGAAAGACTGTTCTCGGTCGAGAACTTTGTCGACCGAGAATGTCTCGGTCGAGTAATTGGTCGACCCAGGAGACCCCTGTTGTAGTGTATTGAAACATGTACTATGTGTGCTTATTAACATGTAATTGTCATGCTAACTTAGGGGATGATCTATCTAAGTGTTGTGTGTGGATATGAAGATATAATCGCTTTATTTACATGATATCTAAGTACTTGTACATTATATACTTATACAAGTTTGTACATTTGATTATAATCATGAAAATAAAGCAATTTAAGTATATAGATCTTCCAAAGCTTTGTCATCCACCACATTGTATTCTTGTTCCTGAAATACTCAAGTAGCACGTTAGATCCATAAGAATGAAATGTTTGTCATCAATGAAACAAAGGGATTTTAATAATGTCCAATTAAGCCAACAGTTACCTCACAATCATTTATGAAAAAAATAAAGTTCACCCGCCCATAATGTCTTATCAAATTTTTATCTGAATAAAAAAGGTTCTCTCACCCATAATGCCTATTAAATACTTAGTCCATTTTATATATGGCTATGTCCCTTATGCGGTTTACTTTTTAGATTCTTATTCTAAGTACAAGCCATGAAAACCGGTTATATGCACTTTTGTCATCAATTACGTTATGTTTATTCAAGGAATTTGTAGCAATCACATACAAAGAGACATTTTTTTAATTGTCGTTACAAGATATTCATTTATATTATTAATCACCAACCTCAAAATTCCATATTTTTGTTGACTTTTTTTGTTAGGAAGTTGAGTAGGGAGAGAGTAAAGAATGTAAGTGTTATGGAAAATTCATATTTTTGTGCATTGTACTCATTTTTTTCTAGTAATTTGATAAATTCCATCAAATAAATCATATAGATACACTAGTTTGAGAATTCAAAAGAGACTTTAGCTTAGGATATTTAATTCTCTATTATATTTTAGATGGATGGATGTAAATATAGTTATGTAATAATATGATTTTCATGGGATCTGGGGCCTATGTCAACCTTAGCACATGCATGACCTATGCAAAATCTACTCCAACATTCTTTCCTTCACTCGTCGATATATGTAATAAAGTAAGTTTTGGTTATGATATATGGGACGAATCAATCTGACTATATATGGCACTCATCCTATGTTTAAACCACCACCCTAAGTCATCATATATATTTACATAATAGAAGGGCATATATGTAATTATAGAAATAATATCATAAAAAATACATCCCCTTCATAAATTTAAAATATAATATATAATAGAAGGTTACATGACTAATAAATTTATTACCATAACTTGCATCCACAGTCTCCATTGCAAATAGCAAGAAGTATTTAAATTACAAAAAAAATATTAAAATTGCAACCCACCCCTTCTAAGGCTTTAATTGTGTACTATATAAGACCATCCTCATGGTAATTCTTGTAAGATTATATAAAAGATCCAGGCATATACCTTGTGATGCACGATCATTTAGTTATAGAATAAGGAATAATTTGTAATAGAAAGAAGTAACGTAAAAATATACACACTATTACTCCCACACATTTTCATACAGTACTCGCTATAAACCCATGTCTTGAACAAATTTTATAAAGTTTGATTTTGTAGGGGTCACAACTTCAAATTACTTATAATATTGTAAATATGGTGTAGCATCACTTTGTCAATATATATATGTTCCTCAATTGCATAACAAGCATGACACTCTTTAGCAAAGAAGTAGGCTCGATGGTATTCTTGTGGGTGATGGAAAATTTTCTAATATTGTACCAAACACAACGTTAAGGAAGATGGAGAAGAAGATAAGTGGAAACTAAAAGATAGGAAAGTCATAAAGAAGGAACTAGCATATACTATCACATGCTCACAAAAATGATGACTGCTTTTCGGTGTAGCCAACATCACTACGCAAAATTTTCCCACCATCAATTGGAGCAACCAAATTTCTTGATTTCATCCTAGTATCCACCCGCATTGTGATCATTAAGCATCGAACTTGAGATTTGGCACTAGACTGACCATGATGGTTCCAATCGCAAATAATAAAAAAACTATGAATAAAAAAACTAATCACAAGTGAAGGTGATGAAATCTTACATTAATACTTAAAGTAGCATTTAATTCCAGACATGTTCACATAGCATGATTCAATGAGTTTCCATAAGCTTCATTTACAAAATTTTCATCTCATACACTTAATAGGTTCAACTTACATATTAAAAGGAGTTCTAAAAACAAAATATCATGATGCAAACAAAACATGTCAGCCCACACACATGCCAAAGATCCAAGTAAAGAACTCTAGATATGACATCATCAAGGAAGAATTTCACCTCAAATAGTACATGATAATCTAAATACTTATTTACAAAATGGTAGAATATGAATAGTACTCATACAAAGCTAACTTCAGGTATGTGATGGCTACATATTTTGAAAATAAATTCAAAGGTAATGAATGATAGATTAGTATATGACGCATCCAAGGTACACCCAATAAATTGAACTTGAATGTATGTGTCTTAGGCACACAACATGGCCTTTCAAATTCATAAAACATGATGGACACATTTGTAAACAAATTCACAAGAACACGGGCTTGGTAGTAGCATAGGAGTAGTACGGTGAGGTCAAACCCAGGGGGACTGGAGCTATGTTGGGATAAGCAAGGTTCCTACAACAGAGTGTAGGGTTTAAGGGTTTAACTTGGTTTTGGCTGATTACACTAAGGATGTCGAACAAGCAATTAAAGTAGATAAAGAACAAAACCTACTTTAACCCTAGACGTTTAGTTATAATTGACAAACAAAGAAATCTAAGCAATAAAACAAACTTTACACTAAGACATGAAAAGCAATATCTATCTCTAACACCACTGTAAGCAATAACAGCCTAGAGAGATCAATTAGCTAAACTAGGAAAGAGAGAGGACTAAACTAGAAATTTAGGCAAAAAGGGAAATTAAGGACCTAAAGTAGTAAGATCTAGAAAGAACAAACACAACTAAATACAAGAGAGAAATAACTATCCCAACAAGTTAAACTATCATGAATAAGACAACTAACTATGAAGGAAATAAAAGAGACTAGCTAAGAAATCATCAACTATCAAAGGAAGCAATTAGGGTTTTAAGCAATTTAAGAGATGTGTGGGTCGTTTGTGGTAATGTGACTAGAGTCTAGGTTAGGGGGTCATAACATGAAAACCAAACTCATTTATTTACATCGTTAAATCAAACAACAAGGTAGATGTTAGAGAAGTACCCTAAACTACTAATTGTACATGGATTTATTAGGGTGTGTGAAGGGGAACTACACCCTATCACCACCTATATAATCTTGCGAGGCTCACTTGGATTAGGGTTTAGGTGGAATTATACTAGTATCTAATCACATCTAAGTTTTTGGGATAGAAGCTCTTAGGACAATTGGGTTCCAATGGTAGTATTGGAGGGTGGAAATGAGGGAATTTCACCTCACAATGCCTACCATCTAACCTTTAGATAGCTCCAAGCCAATTGTAGTAAGTTCTTCTAGACTAGCTACTTAGATATCACACACATGAGTAGGAGAAGGGAATATATGTATAAATATGGGGTGCTACCAAGGGATCCACTAGTTGGACCTACGATCAATCCCAAAATAGATATATATATAGATCATTTTATCCTAGACCTAGGTGGTTTTCAAGCACAATAATTGCCCATCATATACTACAAAAAAGTGTAATTGTATCTTAGATTACCTAATGCCATTATTCAAATATAGAGTAACACATTCCAAATGTATTATATTGTTTGTGTCGTTCTGCTACTATTTTAATATACATGTGCATGTGCAATTCATATACTACGTATAACATGGATTGTTTGGTTTTATAAAGTATTCTTATTTTGTACCATTTATGTCATTGTTATTTATTATAAAAATAAATTTCACTAACCTATAACATATACTATATAAATTTTTATCCAAAATTTGACAAATACTTCATCCATTTTAGCTAGATATGTCTATATCGCTTATACAGTTTACCTTTTAGATACATATTCTGAGTACAAGCCAAGACAATCAGGTTTATGCACGTCTGTCACCTCAAAATACAATTACTATCCAAACATACCATTAATATAGAAATATTCATTTATATTATGAATGATCAAACACAAGTGTTCATATGTTTTCAGTTGTTTTGTATTGAAAATGGAGTATGAAGAGACTCTGAATATATATTGTTGTAAGAACTACATATTTTCTTGCATCGTAAAAATTTTTACCTAGTAATTCAATAGATTCCATCTATTACTTTTTTTTTAGATTTCTTAGTAAACTTTATCTTAGGACATCGTGCTCCTTTTGGCTTAGTAATTTAATAAATTCCACTAAATGCTTCTTATATAAAAGAAATTTTGTGACTTCATATGAGACTTTACCTTAGTACATATAATTCCCTTGTATATATTCTAAATCCATGGATGGTTAAATAAGTTATATAGTCATATGAATATGTTGGTTCTTGGGCCTATGCCAGACCTTAGTAGGAGTCTAGCTTATACAAAATTTGTGCCAACATTCTTGACCTAAATCGTCTATATAGAAAATATAGTGTTACGTGTTATAAGGGACAAATCAATTTGGTCAGATTTGAGGCTCATCCTATGAGTAAACCCACTTCACCCGAAGTCATAATATTTAGTTTCAAAATAAAGGCTTACATGTAATTATAAACATATCATAAAGAAAATCCCAGCTATCAATTTTAAAATACAATGTACAATAGAATGGTCGATAGCTATAAAAATTATTATCATTAGTTGCATCCATTGTCTTGGTAACAAATAGCCAGAACCATCATAATTAGAGGAAAATAATAATATAAATTGCATTCTACCCTCACTACGACTTTGTTTATATAGTATAGAAAAGTATATACTCATGGAAATTCTTGTTAGATCATTTTAAGGAACTAGCATAGCCCATGTCGATGCATGACCATTAAAATAGAACATAAGGACTAAATTATAATAGTAAGAAATAAAGAGAAGTACACATGACTTTCTAGGAATGAGAACATGAAAATCTTATAATATTGTAAATGTTAGTTAAATCACTTTGTTGATATTAGTTCCTCAATTAGACAAACAATATGACCAGCACTATACTAGAAGAAGGGTTGATGGTATTCTCGATGGATATGGAAAGGTTACTTATAATGTATCTAACACAAGATTAAGGAAGATGGAGAAGAAGATTAGTAAAAATAAAAAGAGAAGAAAGATATAAAGAGGGAACTAACTTATACTCTCACATTCCTAAGAAAATGACAACTACTTTCTGGTGTCCACAACATCACCGTGCATATTTTTCTATTGTCAGTTAGTAAAAACACATTTCTTGACTTAATTCCAATAGCCAACCACATTGTGATTTTTCATGATCAAACTTGAGTTTTGGCACAAAACTAACTATAATGTTCAAGGATATGAGGTCTCGGATATAATGATTTTAAAAAGAATAATTTTACTACCCATATCACCAAGGTACACCTCTTATTTAGGGAGTGTATCACTAAGAACTTTAAAGTTAAGTGGGCTCGGCTTGGAGTAGTACTAAGATGGATGACTAATCAGGAAGTTGATCTTGGCTTGTATGTGAGTGAAGATAAAGCATGTAGTTAAGGCCAATGGTGGTCTGTGGGTTCTCTCTTCATTCTTGAAACTCTAATAGAGCTATGAGAAGTGGGAACGAGCATTACAAATGGTACTAGATCCATAACTTCACTAGTAGGTGGGGCCCACATGGGCTTGCAGTCTTGAGCTTTGTGGTCTAGGTCTTTTGGAAAAGGTTTTTCATGGAATTGTAGCTATCTTTGAGCTGGTAGCCATGGTCAGAAGTTGGGCTTCCATGAGCCATTCTTATTCTGCATTGAAATTGGGAAATATCATGAGGCCATATCAGTGAGACTTGACGAGGACATTATGAGTCTAAGTGGGGGAGATAGTAACTTTTCAAAAAATTTAAGGTCTTGGATAAAATGATTTTAAAAGGAGTTTTTTACTATTCATATCACCAAGGTACACCTCCTTTTCAGGGAGTCCATCACTAAGAACTCCAAAGTTAAGTGTGCTTGACTTGGAGTAGTACTAGAATGGGTGATTAATCGAGAAGTTGATCTCAACTTGTGTGTGAGGACAAAGCCTGCAATTAACACCAATGTTGGTTTGTGAGGCCAGTCATCATTTCTATTACTATACTATATTCTTGGGCAGTGGGCCTGGACGTTACATTAGTAGTGATGGTTCAGATCACAAATGAATAAAAAACAATCAAAGCAGAAAACTTATTATTGGTCAACGCAATTAAATCCTACATTCATACTTACAAAATAGGTTCAACTTCTATGCCAAAAAGAGTTGTATACACAAAAGATCATGGTGTAAACAAAAGAAGATGTGCCCGCAAAAGTTCTTGATATAGGATCTCTCGACATGACATCTTCAAGGTAGAATTTCACCTCAAATAGTACATAATAATACAAATACATATTTACATAATGGTAGAATCCAATAGTAATTACGCAAAGATATCTCATGGTATCTTATGGTTATATATTATTGAAATAGTTATGGGGTACTGAATGACATATGTGTATAACACTATTTGTCATGACAATATATTAAAAACATGGACCCCAAGGGTAGACTCCATAAGAAACATAACCATATTGATAAAAATAGAAATCTCATTTATATACTTCATTTATACCTTTGTATGATCATTAGAATGTGTCATACTAGGTTTTGGTAGGCCCATGCTCAAAATCTATATTGTTAACTAGGTTTTTGTTCATGTATAAGCTACTAATAATTTTTTCGATAGTTACTCAAGGCAAATCACTGTAAACCTTTTACAACACACCATGTTGTAGTTAATTTATATAGTTTTCAAAACAACCACTCCTCATTTTAAACTAAGAGGCACACATATGTGGTGGTTATCTCTCATCATTTGAAACACTTTTTGATGAGAGAATGGACCAAAGTAGAGGAGCGGTGATTTTGGGGAAGAAGAGGTGGTTTCTTGGGAGAGAACCTCTTTCTACTCATTTCTCCTTCAAGGATTGCAGCAGAAGCCTCTCCTCTCCTTCCGGCCACTCAGAAGTGAAGGTTGTCAGAGAAGAAGCACCAACAAGGGAAAAGTTTCATCTTTAAATCAGAGTTCTTCCTTGTTCCTTGGATTTTTCTTGCTCTTTCTTTATTTAGTCATGCTTAGCTTCCAAATCTGTAACATGTATTTGTGTTTCAACACTTTTTGAGCGAGTAGACTATCATTTCTTGAGTGTGGGAGATTTATTCCAATGTAATAACATTTTTGGACACTAATTTCATATATGATGCTATTTGTTCCACTATTGTAAGTTCTATCAATGCTAAATTTTGCTTGCATGTGTTGTTGGTCACTTAGTATGTATGATTTTTGCTCTTTGTGTAGTATGGGAAGATATGCATAGGAGTAAGGAGATGTACCTTAGTTGCACTACCTTGACCATGAGAGTGGTTGAGATGTGTTTGAGAGCAAAGATATGTAGTCTAAATCCAAGTATGTCCATGAGAGTTAGGATTGGTCTACACTACCAGGAGGCGGGTGTAGGATACATGCCTTCCATGTGTTATTGCTAGTGTTCTTTATCTTCATTGTTCTTCATGTTATGATGTGGATGTGAAACCCTATCCTCAAGAATCCTTATTCAAATTTGAACAATATGCAAGCGGTTTATGTTTAGTTGACTTCTTTAGTTTGCTACTTTTCTAGTACAAACCAAACAAAGCTTTGAAATCGATCTAGATTGTTGCAGATTCACATTCTTACGCCTGACAATACCCTACTCCTTGGATGACCTCGATAGTACTATACATACCCGTATACTTGTGGAATAGTGTTTGAGTTATAAATTTAAGAGATACGCACATATGCTAACAAGTTTTTGGCATCATTGCTGGTGAGAATCAATATTTTTGTTAGGCATAAGAAGTGTCAAACTGTAAGTGAGACTAGATAACACCAAAACCACCTCATGGAGACCATCATTTTCATCATGATCATAATCATTATTGTATTTTTGTATCTTCCATTTTTTTTACTTCACTCGATGTGCTTACTTGCAAGACTGTATGTGGAAATCCAAAAGGGGTCTTAAGCCTTCCACATTTTTAGATCCCAAAAATCAAGCATAATGTTAGCTTCCTTAAAAAAATCAAAGAGGAGTGAACCTCAATCAGATTCAGAGGAATCACAACATTTATCACCTTCACCACCACCAACTTCACCTAGGTATTTAACTCAACAAGAAGAACTAATCAAGGAAGACAATACTACCCTTAAAGACTTTGTTTTTCCAACTTCTATAGAAATCAATGCAGCTATCAATATCCTACAAATCAAGGCAAATGATTTTTCTATCAGCCCCACCATTGTATAGATCATATAGAAGAACCGGCTAGGAGGGATTCCAATGGAGGTTCCAAACCTCTGTATTGCTGAATTTCTACTATTACTCCCATTGATTCCTGTAAAACTAAGTTCCTCTTCAGGAATACAGACATCCATATCAACAAACAACTTTATTGTTGGACTGGGATAAGAGTAGTATTTTAACGTAATAACATTTATGTGATTTGTGGACAAAGCTTTTTAAGAAAGTATTTTCTTACATAAGCTTTCAATCCTAATCACTATAAAAGATACATCAGGACTCCTCCCATGCCATATCTCATATGGTGTCTTTTGAACCATTTAGGTGGTACATGGTTTAGTGTTAAGCATGTGCCCAAAAGAAATTGGAACAACCAAATTTTATTGATAATCACTTCATGAATAATAGGGTGTGATTCCTTCTTTTTGATACACTCTCATGTTATACTATCATTGTGTTTCAGGTGGGGCTCATCATGATACATTATCATGATCTCCTAGAAGGTTCCCAAACTCTTGGTTAAAATATTTCAACATTGGTCATATTGAAATATCTTAATACATTTACCAAGTTAATTGCATACTTAATTCATGATCTCCTTGAACACTTCAAGATATTCATACTTGTATTTCATTCAATACAAACCACCATATCTACTGATAGCATCAGTAAATATAGTGAGGTATTGGTAATTATCTTTGGTATTCATTATAAAAGGTCTATATACATCAGTATGAGCCCTAATAGAATAGTATCTCTCCCACTACATCTAGTGAAGATGTTTTTGTTATATTATACAGTAAACATGACTTGCATATCACTATTTGTTCAATAGACAAAGGAGTCTATATAACCATCATATGCATTCTAAAAATGCATTTCTCATTTATGCTGTCTAGATGACAATGCTAGGTATTCATAGTTTGAGTTATTAGGTCATTCAGTATATGTGTCACACACATTTGTCTCTACAGCTATCAAGTATAGATTGTGAGACATAAGGGTTACTCCATAAAAGATCTTATATTTTAAGAGGAAACATCTATTTATTCTTGTCATACAAGATACATGATTGTATCATCAATGGCAAATACATAATAGCAATTCTGTAATTTTATTACATGCTCATGAATGATAGATTCCAACTATAGTGGCAACAACCCTTGCTCCGTATAGTTATAGCTTACTTCTTATTTGATCATGAAGTAGAGATATCTATCTAATTCTTATTCCTTTGTTCCTTTAAGTGTAAAAGGATAGATTCCTTTTGCACTTACCCTTCTCCTTTTCTTGAGTGTTGAAGACTTGGACTTTAACTTAACCATTGAACTCTTCTTGACCTTGCCTTTGCCCCTACTACGGGAAAAAAGTAAAATATGTGCATGTCATACTTTTCGAGTATGTTCACACCTAATCTCTATAAAAAAATTATGTTAAAGAAAAAAAAATACCTCTCTTTATGATGATATTAACAAAAATAATATATGTTGTGATTATTGTTTATAATCAAGTAAAATATTTTAATCGGAGTTTTTATAATCTTAAGACTCCAACTAATATCTTAGACTTAAGAATGAGTGCTAAACCTATCACGATCCTTGGACCCAAAATAAAAATTATTACATGGGTTACCGATGTATATAGCATGGTTATTAATGTTGGTGTTCTGAAATAAGAAGCCTTAGTAAAACTTAGTGACCAAATGTGATATTATAAAGTTGTTGAAACATAAAATAGTAGAGACCCCTATTGAGTTGAGAATCCTAGAAAAATTTAAACGTCTAAAACTAGTCTATAACCATGCTAATACTAGTAAATATACCTAGCATGCTATATGTTCTTATAATGATCGCAAACTAGGAAATATGTGTTAAATTATGATAATACACACCATTATTAAGCTAAATGTCAAATTTCACTTTGGTTTGATAATTTAAGTTCCATTAATTTTTTTATAAAATAATGAACAAGATAATGATAAAGGACTAGCATATTAAATAACATTCCAAAAATTGGGATTTGACATGAATATCAGATTGGTGTGTGACTTTCCATTATGATTGGAGATTGGTCGATACCTACACTAAAATAGGAAAGAACAGAGTCTAAAAATGCCCTAAATAGATTGGTATTTAATTAGATTTATTCCATATTGTAAAGTTCTTGATTATTCTATTGTCCCATGAGATTTTATGTATAATGTCAATATCCTAAGCCTCATCAAAGTCATTATGTCAAAAAAAGAAATTAATCTCCTACCTTAGTTCATTTAAGAAAGTAGTATGTTGATGATTCTCACACACTTTCTCTCTCTCCCACAAGTTTGTATCTGTATAGGACCTCCCTCATCTTGATTTTCATCCCAATTTATTTGGTAGATTTTTTTGAACTTGAGAATCCCTTATTTGGATTTAGTCATTTATAGATATTAGGATACTCGAAATTCCTTGTTTCCTACCATTTTCACTCCTCTTTTGGAGGGCCACACACTGATAAATATATTAACATGTTTTTGTTTCCACCACCTATGAATCATAAGAAATGATTCCCCTCTATATGTTTCTTTCTAATGTCCTCCCTTCATTCCAAGAACCCCTCTTAATCTTCCTAACATCCAGTGTTTTTCAGCAAGGTTTGGCACTACTTCAACCTAATTCCATCGGTTGATACCTTCCCAATTATCCTATGAAGGATCCTATTCTTGGAGCGCATAAAATTGGTGTGGAACTTATATTTGTGTCAGACTTGACTTGTTCGAGCTCGGTAGAGGCTCTTTATGGCAAGACTAGGGACATGAACTGAGGACTCAGACTCAATATTTGTATTCATGTGGAGTTTCCAACCTTTATCAACATGTGCTAGCACCCATTGCTACAATAATCACCGGTCCACCCTATTTCTATTCTATTCTTCGTATCTGAACTTTGGGTCTAGGTCGAGGTTCTTGTCGGTGTTTGGTGTTTTATCTTCCCTCTTTGTCTCTAAGTGAGTCTTTTCAGAGTTTCTAACTTGGTCATTCATGCTTAACATCTTGTGGGGGGTTCTATGAGTGGCTAATTTTAGTCTTCAAGGTTGGTGAGTTTGCCTTGGCACATCCACACATTCTAGGACCCCAAGTAATTTACCATCATGATTGGGAGCTCAATTGAAATTCAAATATGGGATTCATTTCTTATGTTTTTCCGTACCTTATAATTGTTTTCTATGACATAACCTCTTGTGTACCAATGTTCTTCAGAATAGTAAGTGACAAATATTGAGTGTATTTTTCCCTACATGCCTTCCCGCATTGCTTTCTTATGTCTCGCAAGGTGGGGCAAAATGGTCTTCTCACCCCTAGTTTTAGTTTAACGTGTCAGTTTCAGACCCCCTATTTTTACAACATTATCCCTTTCACATGATATGGTCATAAAACCATATGTGAGGGTACATAAGTCTATTTGAGGAATTTTTTATAATCTACTATAATACATTGTCCTTCTGAAATTCATAATTAAATATATAAGTTAGAAAATTAAATAAAAATAGGATTTAAAATTTGTGTCTGAAACCTATCATTTTTTGTGGTTTTTTGAAACCCAAAAAATTCTTAAAGTTGATTCTGGATTTTGTTTTCTAAATCTTATTGAATACAATTTAAATAAAACCATAACAAAATATTGCAATATCAAAGAATTATAACAGAATACGTTTTTTAAATGATAGAACTTTTTGTAGCAGATGGCATAGATGTTAAGACCTACTTTAATGATAATAAAAAGGTCATTTTAGAATTTTGAATACTTACTAAAAAAATAACCTAATCCTTATATAAAATAGTATTACGTGTTTGGGACCAAAACATGGACTAAGTTTTTAGCCTAGACTTTCTACAATTGAATATAGGTATGTGAATCTTTCCTATTATCTTTTTGCCCTTATATTGACTAAAATCCAAAACTTCCTTTTTGAATCATATCTTGTGAAGGTGAATCTCTTTTTCTTATCACTTGCAATATTATGAAAGACTTTTTATTGTGAGACTTTATCTCTCTTCTATTTTTGCAATATGTAGAATTATTATTCATGGGTCCTTTGACCTCATATTGATACAATATGGATGTTCTCATCCCATTTCATTCAAAATTACTTAAATTAATTAAACATCCAAATTTCCTATATTGGGTGGTACATTAGAATAAAAAATTATAGAGTATCGGTAACTCTTTACTACCATATTTCAAGAGGTTCATATTTTATCTAGAGTGTACCTTTCACTCTATTTTATATAAAGTTCTTTTATTTCTTCCCAGGTTGTGCATTTTCTACCCGACACTTTTGGCTTGATATTTTATGGGTCTCAGCCCTTTTGGTGATAATCTTATCGGGATTTTTAATGCCACTAGTGTTGAATGCAATATTGTTCAAATAAATTCTAAAAAAATAATTCTTATTTTATGATCATGTCACACCCATTTTTTCACAACTAATTTTATCCTTATAATGTGGTTTTCATAAATAAAGGAATTTGAGGGACTTAACACAAAAAGAACATGAAATAATATTCTCTATATAATAATGAAGTAAGAAAACTTAAATAAAATAAAATGAGGCACAAAATACTTTTCCCTTTTGTATATGCATTATGTGTTCCATTAATTCAAATTGATGGATATTAGTTTTCCTTCCCATTTTTCTCTCTCTCATCCTTAAAAGTTCTTAAAAGAAATAAAAGAGGAAGACAAAAGGAGTAGAATTCTAAAATATGGAATAAGTATACTTGGGTAAGAAGTTCACCTTTTCCTTTTATATTTTTTAAAATAAAAAGAAAGTACCATTAGCCTCTTTCTCTCTCCTCCAAGGAAATTTTATCCAAAAGGCATAAAATATACATGACATAACTATGCAGTGGGTAATAAGTATTTATCTTAAAACTTGACTCAAATATTAACAATAGAAAGTCTTTTCCTTTTTATCTCAAACTTTAAATGCATGAAATAAATGATCAAATAATAGAATTGTAGGAAAAATATACTCGAAACCTAAATCTAATAGGCTAGGAAGGATGTTGACCACTTATTTGACGTGTGGTCTAAGTTTGGTCAAATTTGGACCTTATTTGACCTTCCATATCAATTAGGAAAGGTTCGGATAAAGTTTAATTAAGATTTTAAGTCAAAATTTATTTAATGCATTGATTAACTTAAGGTCCGGGTATATTTTCTATTGTCACTCCAGCTTCTCCTGCTTTCCTTTTTTGCAAGAAACATCTATCGTTATTTCCCTATCCAATGACTGACCAATCATCTCACACCTTTGATTATTTCACATGACCAAGACCAGTTTCAATATTCTTTCCTTCCTCGATAAATTCTCTCTCATTTCTCCATATTTTGATGATTTTTCTTTGCCAACATCTTCACCTTTCCTTTCCAATTATAGAAAACAATAACTCACCCCTCTATGTCTTTGTATAAGAAACACCCAATTAGGGTTTCTCGCTCCCTAACACTACCAGTTCACAGATGCCTCCTCATCTCTCCCTTTCCTTTTGAAGAGTCTCATAAACACTGTCACCCCTCAGAGGTTCCTCCTCCTCCACCAATTAACTACAAGTGCCCTCACACCCCCTCCCCTACTCATTGTGGTTTTCCCATGACCTCGGCCTCATCTTGGCTCCCTCCACCTACTTCTACTCAATTGAGCATTAGGTAACCATCCCTGCCACCCATCATTCATTTTTTCATCATCTGTTTGCCTCAGTCATTGTATCCTCTAGACCAATTTTGAAGACCTCACTGGCGTTCATCGCAAGGACACCGCTGAGGCCCTCCATAAATAGGGATGGTGCCCCAGTATTTGTTAGACCTCAGTGCATCTTCCCCATAGCTTGACTTTCATCGACTTTCCTCGCACCATCATTTTCCTTTAGCGATTGATCTCTCATATTTTTGCCCTTTTTGTAGTGTGTTCAGAGACACAACATGTCTTGCTCTATCTGTTTGCTCCTTCGTCTCCACCTCAGATCCACACAACACATCATGCCCATCGCTTTCTTATTTACCCTATGTTGTGTAGTTAGTCTCCCAATAGCCTTAGCCATGGCCATAGACATAGCTTAGAGATGATGCCTTGGTACACTGCATCACTCAAACTTTGGCTCAGTGAGTGCATAGTGGACAAGACATCGCTCTTGAAACTCCCTTTTGTGTATATGTGTGTCGTGTGTCGACTCCAAATAGAGGTTGCACCTCTAGGAACTGCGTTTCACACCATGGCCAGGGGAGAGGAAGCTAGGTCGGAGAATGACCTTGGTGTCCCTGCAACATTAATCAAATGATTTATTTTGCATGGGCATTTTTAGGTTTAGGCATACAATTTTGTATCCCTAAATGCATCAGTTTAGTTTTAGGTTACATGACATGTTTACCCCCACTCTATCAATTTTACATAAAATTTCCACTCTTTCCGGCCTTTTATTTACATTAGCGGATTCATGAATTTCATTGAATGTCACAATAAAGTTTTCCTGACTTATGATTGGTCCATATTGTAAAATTTGTAGAAATTGCATATGACCTCATAAAATGATGAAAAAATATGTGTTGAAGTTGTTTTGATTCTCTGTCAATTTATGTTGTTTTCAAACATTATTTTAACCTTCAATCTCTTCTTTAATTCAAAGATCAATATTATGATTTAAGGATTATTAACTCATGTACATGTTATGATTTTAATCAAATTACAAGTGATTAAAGACTCAATCAAGTCAAAGGATGTAAGTTAAGGTGGTTTTCTATAGGTAAGCAGATATTTGGCACAAGTAAAGTTTGGTTTATGGAATGTTTAGTTTATGATTATGCACATTGGTATTCTTCATGAATTATGAATGCTTTTTTTCAAAGGACGTCATGTATAAGTATCACGGTGTGATTGATTGTTTGATTATGTATAGTATATGGTAAAACCCTAACTAAGATTATGATTATGATTAATGAATCATGTTCTAGAAGGAGAAATCATATTATGTTTTATGAGGGAGAAATACCATCATGGAATTAAGAGGGACAAATCATATTATGGTCTAGAATAAGATTTAAGATATTAATGATTATGTTAAGATCTAAGTTAATGATGAAAATAAATGGAAATGGTTAATACTTTATATGTACCTCGATCATGGACCAACATGTCGTTATTCATTTTCCTAGCATTATGGGCTTCCTAGAAATGATGGGCTCCTATGGGGCTGTAAGAGAGGTGGAATATATTTTCTTTTCCAATTCATCATGTTTAAAGTTATTCAATGAATGCTTAAGATAATCTATGTTCAAGTTAATGTCAATTTGATTTCATGTTAAGTATTATTATTTTTTGTCTTAAAAAGTACCAAATGCCACTTTGTAAAGTGATGTTTGTTTTTCATGACTGGGGATGCATTGTCCATAGGACTTGGAGCAAGTGAGGAGTAAAAAGGACAACCAAAGATAAGAGCTTGTAAAGGCTTGCCTAGTGGGGTATCATTTACTAAGAGAATCCAGACTCTTAGATATATTTTATATTATGATTAGTAATGTTATTCAGGTATAGACTAATAGAATAGATGAACCAATTGTAGTTTTCTATCCAAAAACTATGTATTAATATCTTTTAAATCAATTCATGGAGTTTTCATTTACTTTAGTTGCAAATTCTAGCATATTGTGACACCCCTCTTAAGTAAAGTGATTCTGCTCAGTGATATTTATATGCTGTAAAAAGTGGGGTATTACATTATGGTGTCAGAGCTATTTGGTAAATGGCCACTAGGCAATGCTCTGATTCATATGTCCTTACCCTAGATATATGACAAGGGCAAGGACAATGTCATTGATGGTGCTAGTTGCAATAGTGAAGGGAGTGATCACGAGAGAAACCCTAAGGTAGGTATAGATGGCCTTGTCTAAGCACTCACCAATTCTTTGGGACAAAGGCCCCATCCTCCAAGGCACTGTGAGTTGACACTAGTATACTTCCTCAAGATAAGGCAAAAATCTTTCTCTAGTGAAGGAGAAGTTGATGTAGTCACCAAAGATGAGGAGTGGATTAGAGGCATGGAACATTGCTTTTGTGAAATGGTAAAGCTTGTTCATGTATGAACAAGCTACATTAGTGATGAAAATGAGAAGAAGAAGAAAGGCTGACATATCATACCACCCTAGGATTTGGTCATCAGTGAAGCAGAGCATCGAAGGCAGAGTCCAAATCCATAGACTAGAGATGTACTTGGTAGCAGAGAAGAGGACAATATGAGATGCAATTGACACTAGGAAACAAGTTTTTGCGATGGACTAGAACCTTTTTAGTAGTTAGGTATTTATAGAGCAAGATATCAGGTCATCTGGGGATAGGATATTCGACAATATTAGGGGTTATAGTTAGGCAATTTGTAGATTCAAAACAATTAGCTTAGATAAATGGCTGGTTAGATTCAAATTTTAATTTGGAATCTAATGCAAGTTGTTTGGCAATGTCGTGTTGAGAAGGGAGGGAGGAAGAGTTGAATTACAAATCCAACTCAAAGGCAGACTATTCACATACTATGCTACCACCTATCCAAGGAAGGAGACAAGTTGTGGGTCATGCGATCTTGATCGTAGCTACGTGCCTGCATAGGGAAAATCAATAAGACATGAAATTTAAAGATGGAATTTAGATTTTCGACGCATCTTGTCCAATTGAGGGTGTATTTATTACAAATTAAGACTAAATATAGTGCATTAGCTAATTTTGGGGTGGTGAAAGCAATTTTTCCTTCATATTAAAAGTTGACACTCCTAGTCTAGCAAAACTTAACTTGATAGCTAACTAAACTTTTAACATATTATTGATTCATTTATCACTAAATGATCAAATTTGATTCATAGTTCTTCCTTCCCCATTCCTAACCATAGGAAAAATCTAGTAAATATTTTTTAAATTAAAACATATTAATGTGGTAAATTTCATAATTAAACCCAACTTAGGTTATCATCCTAATTTGTTTTTTTAAGGTCTCAAATTATTGATTTATTTTTTGAAACTTTATAAACATATACTCATAACATGCTAGCACAACTTAACTCAAGGAAAATAAAAAAAATGAAATTATTATAAAGTAAATAGATAAAACAAATATGTACCTATGATTGAATATGTTATAGGTCACCTTGTAATATCATGTTGGTGAAAAAGAAGGTGACTCATTGTACAAATGCACATTAAGAAATGGAAATATAATATCTTTATATGTATTGTTAGATATGAATATGTTACTATATTACTTAATTATTATATATGGAAATATAGTATCTTTCAATGTCCTTTCTTTTATGTTTTATTTTAATGTTTAATGGTGTATCTTGCTTCAAAGTATTATTACTGCTTCCTATATCACCATTAAACTTCAAAATATTAACTTTTATCCATCTTTGGTAGTGGAACACGAAGTATATCACATTTGTTATGAAATATTACTCTGTTGACCTAAAGTGGCCCTTTTTGCTTATGCACAATGTTGCTTGCTTAACATTGGGACTTTGACATATCTAATCATCTAATGATTATCCAACATCTAAATCGGTAAACTTTTGTACCTTTCTGAAACATGGGATCCAATTTTAACATGCTTAGCTTTATTGATGCCTTTATGCAATATGCCATATGATGTGAGTTGCAAAAATAGTAATTAAATCTTGAACCTTGTACAAGTATTGATGAAGAATGACTAGAACAATATTTGTGACCTCCAATCAGTAATGTTTTGATTCTTTGTGAATTAGTTTAACATTACCTTATATTACTTGCCATATTGTCTATTGATTGCCAAAGGCAAGCGAGTTTTAAATATTACTTGTCTCAACTCATCAATCACCCGCAAGAATACGTGATCCATTATAGTCGAGGCTGAACCACACGGAGCTACATGCAAAATTTCTAACTTTCAACAATCTACGTCGGTTTCAAGTTAAAAGGTTGGTTGGATCAAATCATTTTCAGATTTTAAACAAGAAAATTAAGAGCATTAATCACTAGGAGAATGATTAAAGATCAGATCAAGAGGATGTTGGATATGGGATTTCACTTCCATATCATAGCTCAAATAAAAACCACAGATTCACTTATATTAGTCAATCTACATAGGGCAAGTTGATTTCATCTAATAAATTTCCCAATGATAATAGATATTTTGAATCCCATATGACATTTCCATGCATATACATGATTTTTTACTACAACCTAGAACCCTCAACATGATCCTAGCTAAACATTCCCATTATCAAGGGCATGTTGTCAAAATGGTTATTCCCTACCTTTTAATATATCTTCCCAAAAATAATAAAAGGCATAAAGAATGTAAATATCATGGCCAACTATTGATACAAGAAAATCAACGCCATAACTTGGTTTGAAAGAGAAGATTAACCAATACTTAAACATGAAATTTGGATCACATGAGTTATGACATTGGAGATACTCACCCATTTCCAAGAAAATATGTTTACTCATTTGTGGTGAGGACATACAAGCACAAATGATATGTAAATGAAAGGAACATGAGGAGAGGGAGAGGAATAACAACTAGATCTGTAGGAATGAAGAACAAATGGAGATCTGAGGCCAAAAAGGTGGAGATCTATCTTTGAAAACGTTCCTTACTCCAACAGACTCCTCTCTACAACATTGCAAAGGAAATGAGAAGAGAAAATGATCCGAGAATGGGTTCCCTCCCGAGAAAACCTTGCCTTCGGTCCTATCCTAGGTTGCCCATCCAAAGCTATGCTCTTATCTCTGGCCTCTCACTGCTTCAAATGGTATGTGGTTTGCTTCCCAAGGAAGTGGATCGTTATATCTAAAAAAAAGAAAAAAATCCTTTTAAAATTTATAGAAATTAAACATGACACGCCATGTTTGCAAGTCATGCGCCTTGTCAAATCCAGTTTTCCGAACAAGTTGGGCCACGATCGCAAGTAACACACCATGTGAGTGAATCACACGGTGAAGAACAATATTCTTGTCAAATTCCGACTTCTTTGCTTCACGTTGTGTCGTCAGGTCACACGTCGTGACTGCAGATGATTCAATGGTATGTTGGCTGAGAGTCACACGTCGTGTCTGCGATCCACACATCGTGTTGTAGCTTTTCTGTTTAGTTTTGAGCTCTAAGCCTTGGGGCAACTTCTAGAAATGCCAAAAGGTCATATTTTGGGCATTTTTCTTTCATTATGAATGGAATGTGATGTGCCTGTAGTTGAAATCAAGACATGAGTAAGATCAACAAGAAACAAACATCTTGTCATGAACTAAATTAGAAATGTGGCTAAATTGAGGGAAATATGCAACTAAAATGGCATGAAAATATGATATGATTTTTGCACATCAAATCTCCTAACCTTGAACCATTGCTTGTCCTCAAGCAAAAAAAAATGGGATAAAATGGCTAGAATAGACAGATGGGCAAAAATCATATCATATTGAATATGAAATGATAGATCTCATAATGACATTTCTCATCATTTAGATATTTTATTTAACATTAAGTCAATTCTGACTCTCAAGATAAGATTTTAAGTTCAAATATGTATTTAATTTGTATTAAAAGAGTCAACTAGAGAGAAATTAGCAAAAATAAGATAATAGAGCCAAAAATATAATGATTTTCCACAAAGCTCACTGAAATGAAATTTTGTATCTTTCTGCAATGACATTATTTTCAAGAAAAAAAATCAATCATATTTCAATGTATGGTACTCGAATGCTAATATAGGCTTACGTGCACGTGAAATATTTTTTGGGGATTAATTTTCCTCTTTCGAATGTTATCCCCAACCTTCATTGGGTTGATTGAAACATGGGCAGCTTAGCCGTCTTTTGTGGGTTTTGGATTTTTAATTGAAGATCCAAATTTCCCTTTTATGTTATTCGGGCTCCACTTTGGAACCACACAGTCCTATGCTGGTTCGCCCTGCATTATTCTAATCATATAGGAAAATTTTCATTTTGTAAGAATTTTGAAGTAGAGAAGTGAAAAATGCATTATAAGATTGACAAAGTCATCTTTATCATTACCAAAAGCTTAGAAGTTGCAAAACTCAAAGCATTTGAATGATTAAATGGTTTAAGATCATGAGTGAGAGAATTGAAAATCACGTTTAGTAAAACATCTAAATATGGAGATAAATAGTAAAAAGCTTCAAGAATTTTCAATTAGGATGATTTATGACCAATTTGTCATCATATAGCCATGTTCTTTGCAAACTAATGATTCAAACAGAAAGGCAGATTGATCAAAAAAATTCCACTCAATATTCACGCAATGATGTGAAAAAAATACAAAACATGCAAGTAACAATTAAATGATATAAATAAATGACTGAAAGCAACTGACATGAAAAGTAAAACTACCATTCGGTTCTCCCCCCCTCCCCCCAAGCTTGAAATTTGCAGTTTCCTCGTTGATCATAGCAAACTCAAGAGTTGTATAACCGGGTACCTCAAGTGTGTCAGAATGATGGGTCAAAACCCTCCTGGGGAGGCTGGAGATGTTCCGAGAAGAGGGTGGGATCGATGATGTTCATAGACGAGGGTCCTGCAGGTAGAGGTGGCTATGGAGGATATCCATATTTTTTGTAGGTAGAGATTGTTTCTGTTAGATTAAACAAGAAGACCAAGATATGCAAAAATCGTGGTCACACGGAGTATGGGCCACCCCACATGGCATGTAGACTATTTTACGAATCCATGAAACATTACAGAAATTGCTCCTTATGTCGTGTTTGAAGAAAACACGACGTGTAAAATATTGAGGAAAATTTTAAGCTACAGGAATGTCAATAACATGTTGTGTCAACCACAATCACGACGTGCTAAATTTATTTGTTAGAAATCATTATTTTATAGGGAAAGTGACTTACGTCGTGTCGACTTCATTTACACCGTGTGAATTTTAGAAGAAAAAATGGCCAACTTTCACAGAGAAAGCGGCCTACGTTGTGTCAGCATCATCCACCGCGTCTGATTTATGGGAACAAAAGTCGTCCTATTTCACAGTCAATGGGCGTTATGCCATTTTTTCTCCAGTTATGACGTGTTCAATTCTTGATCGAAATTTCAATTTTTTTATGATGTTCGCTAGCTACGTCATGTTTAAGGGGCATTACAGCATGTAGATATACGCATAATTGGGGAATCAATTTACGACTTATGCTGTGTGGTCTAACTTTACGCCGTGTTACGGCACAACTTAACTGACTGAACCCTAAGTTTCATTTCATTTCTTTTTCCTCACGTCGTGCAGCCTCACCTTTCACCTTTCACCCACCCCCTTGTGAATCTGACTGCTACGCCCTGATTCTCTGCCTTCACGTCGTGAGCTTGCTCCACCAATCTACCTCCAAGCTGTTATCTTCTTCCTCACGCCATGGTACGCCTCCGTCAATCATCAACAACCACCACTATCACTACAGCAGCAAGAAGGAAATCTGACCACGGCCGCCTCCCCCACCACTCTCTAGCAGATCGATTCTCTAGCCACATTGAGTTTGACAGTGAGAGATCCAAGCCAGTATGATGCCGCTGCCACCCGCAACTCCGAACAAGAATTTTTGCAAAGCACTCCGGTCCAGATCTGAAGGCATCATCCTCAGGTATTTCCTAGGCCTCCCTGGTGCACTTTACACTGACCACAGAGGAGGACTTCATCTACCGCCACCTTGCCTCCCATCGGTAGTCCTGACCAGGTTTGCACATGATAACGGTATGGAAAGGCTAGGCATTCCGAATGAGGCTTAAGAGTACTAGGGGTGTAAACGGTGCGGGTACGGTGCGGGTCTGGCCATACCCATACCCATACTCATCTAATTTAGCGGGTCCGGTTCCGGTTCTAGACCCACATAATATAAAACCTGGACCCGCACCATACCCGTACCCACAATAATAGTGGGTATGCGGTGCGGGTATGCGGGTAAGCGGTTCTATAAAACATCATATTGTTTATGTAAGAGAAATGACTATGTTATATATATTTAGCACAACAAGATATTGTTATCATATAATATATTAACATGTAATAGTTATATTAGACAATGATATATTCTATACAATAAAATTAATTGAGTAATTGTTTACATATTTGTAGTCATGATCATAACATTTAATTTATGTAGAAAGTAATGTAGATTAGTAGACATTTTAATTTTAAGTTTACATATGATGTTCATTATTGTAACTAGAATAGTTAATTCTTAGTTATATGACTAGTCTCAACCTTAGAGTAGGATATAATCTCAATAATTATATTAATTATACTAGTAAAGTATGATATATATAATATATTATTTTAATAGTTACTTATGTATAGCGGGTACACGGGCCTAGCGGGTCTGGGTCCAAGCATACCCATTATTAGACCCGCTTATATGAGGGTCCAAGGGTATACGGGTCCAAGGGTATGCGGGTATAAAAAGTTAGACCCGAGACGGTTTTTTAAGGGTCCGGATTTGCGGGTCCGCGGGTCTACCCGTACCCATTTACAGCCCTAAAGAGTACATGGTTTTTCTCGGTCTAGGTTTCTATTGTTTCAATTGCATTTCCACTTACCCCGCCTGACTTATGAATTTCTCACTGACTCTCAAAGTGGAAGAAGATTTTTCTGATAAATATGAGAAATTTGGTCTGATTTCTTTTCATTTGATGAATAAACCTTTCAATCTAAAATTCAAACAATTTGGCGACTTGCTTCAATTTGATTACGATAGTAGTATTATCATGCCAAAACAATTAGAGGATATCCCCTTCTAGAGCCAAATCACTGAGGAGATCTCCTATGATCCTACTAAAGCTAGAGTGTCTCATGTTCACTACTTGATATTTCAATATGTTCACTATGTTCTCAGCACAAGTATTTTTGCAAGAAAGGAAACAGAAGGTGTAGTGTGTAAACTTAATTTTTTTTCTTCTGTGGGCCATGGTGAATAATTATGATGTGAACATTGGGTACAATTTTATGTCCAGAGTAGTAAAGATTCAGAAAGAAGCAAAAGGCAATATCATGATAGGAGGAATTATTAATAAACTTGCTATTTCTTTGGATGTTGATCTATCTATTGTTGATCCCCTAGAGTATGTTTATTGTGATTGTCTCATCTTTGTCGACCTATAGGGCAAAGATAAGAATGGAAAACTCTTCCATAAGGTTCACCTAAAGTCATTTTTCATCCAATTGCCTACTCCTACCCTCACAACTCTCAAAGATAAAGAAAATTGAAAGTATTTTCAGAATTAGGAGCCTCCAAGTAATCTGAGATGGTCGACTGGAGTATGAAATGGCTGACTCAAGATTGTAAATGCATAGAAGCAAATCAAAACCCAAAGTTAGGGTGGCGGTACTGCTTAGTTGGAACTTGGTCTTCAAGTAATCTCAACCGGTCATCTTAGGGATCCAGACACTCATTTTGGGAAGTCAATTGAGCGCTTTGGTGGTGTGAAACGCTTGTTTTGGTGTCTGAATGATCGTGTGAAAGAGTTGACTCTAGGGGTGAAACGACCATCTAGGCTCTGAGGTGTGGAGTTCTTTAGATATGAAATGACCAGTTCAAAGAACGAACCAATCAGTTCAAGTGTTGAGATGGTCATGATTTTGTCATGAAGGAGGAATTTGCAAAATATAAAATAAAAAGATAAGAATTTGCATTATTGGTCAAGAAGTGAGCAATTTACAATTTTTTCAATAAAATTGGTAAAGAGGAAATAAATTCCTACAAAAAACTAAGAAAGGTGCATTTGAAAATGGATGAATATACATTCATTAATATGCAAGTCATGATCAAGCAATAAAAGCAACATATGGAAAATTATATAAAATATTATAAAAGTAAGGCTACATGACTTAAATTTAAATTTTGTTATAAATCCTTAGTATAGTTTGGAGTGTACGATCCAAACTACTTTCTAGTGACGGCAAAGTCTCCTAGACCATCATAAAGGATTTTAGGATAATATGGTCTCACTAAGATCTTGAACGCCCCGTTCCATGTGAGTATAAAAAGTAGCAGTTCACTGACATGTGACCTATAGAAAAAATAGCTTCTATTTGGTGTTTAGGTCATGACACCTCCATATATCACATCAAATTCACATCTTTTCAATCACACTAGAAGGAATACTAGTTGATGTAGTTCATATTACTTTTTATATGATCCAAATTTCATGTTTTGGCTACATTTTCAAATTATAATTACATAATTAACAAAATTAACTTCTATTACTATCATTTAGACTAATCAAAGGTATTTTAATGCAGATATTTGAATCTTAATTCATTTGAAGAAAATTCTACATACCTGCATAAGTAACAAAGGGACTCAAGAAGTCAAGGTTCATCTGTTGTATAGTGAGGGTGCACTCAACTGTCACATAGCACCCACATGTAGACTCACACTCAACTTTCCCAGCATAAGACATAGTGTGACATATCAACAAGCGGCATGCCCAACCTCAGTAGCTATCAACATCTTCCATTCCAAAAAGCACAATGTGCTTGTTACACCCACATCTCATAATAACCACTGATAATTAGATTAGGGCATAAACTAAGAACTAAATGTTTCCAAACATCACTCTTTAATTTTTTTCAATTTTAAATTTTTGAGTTCCTCACACAATCACATAATTGACTTTGCAAATGGATTCAGACATTGATCCCTATAATCTGATTTCAAACATAATGATAGATATAACATTGATCCCTATAATATGATTTCAAACATAATGATACATATCTAAAACATCCATTCTAACTCACTTTTATACATGTACCTAAAAGAAAGAAGTAATATTGTGCAACATCATTAAAACACACTTCTTTCTATTCAAGAACCTAGAGTGATAGGAACCGATTAAACTCAATTAATGTAATAATGAACTCTATAGGGTAGGATCCATATGCATCTCATGTTTAGTTCACATGGTTTCATTTTTGGTCTCAATTGATGTAATACAAAATCATAACATGTGTTACTAGAAAATGTAAGCATCAAAATATTTTTCATCATTGTTCTATTTTTGGTTTTTATATTAACTCCATCTCAACTTGACTATTGCGTTTTCCAGTTGAACATAATAGATTGATAGTTGACTAATTAAACTCTTTATCGAGAGTGTCTTTCTCTTTTTCTTCATACATTAACTCACATGGATCATCCCATATAAATAAAAGGTGATGTTGCTTTACTAACCATACAAGATGTAACATCCCAAGATTTGAGGCATCGGATAACATGATCTTAAAAGGAATGATTAGACTACCCATATCACCAAGGTGCATCTCCTTTTCCGGAAGCCCATCACTAAATAACTCCATAGTTAAGTGTGCTCAGCTTGGAGTAGTACTAGAATGGGTGACCAGTCGAGAAGTTGATCATGTCTTGTGCGTGAGTGGACAAAGTGCGTAGTTAAGGCTAGTGGTGGTCTGTGGGGCCAGTCGTCATTCCTGAAACTCTACTAGTGCCTTTGGCAGTGGGCCTCAGGTGTTACAAATGGTATCAGAGCCATAACTCCTATAGTAAATGGGGCCCACATAGGCATGTGGCATGACCGTCTTGAGCCGTGCAGTTCGGGCATGTAGGAAAGGGTTGTCCATGGTTGACATAGCCACCTTGCGCTGGTATTCCGTGATCAGGAGCTGGGTGTCCATGGGCCATTGTGGGTCTGTACTGAAATGGGGTCAGATTATGAGGCCATATAGTTGAGCATTGACGAGGACGTCAAGAGTCTAAGTGGGGGAGATTGTAACATCCCAGGATTTGAGGCATCGGATAGCATGATCTTAAAAGGAATGATTGGACTACCCATATCACCAAGGTGCATCTCCTTTTCTGGGAGCTCATCACTAAAGAACTCCATAGTTAAGTGTGCTCAGCTTGGAGTAGTACTAGGATGGGTGACCAATCGGGAAGTTGATCCTGGCTTGCACGTGAGTGGACAACACGCGTAGTTAAGGCTAGTGGTGGTCTGTGGGGCCAATCATCATTCCTGAAACTCTACTAGTGCCTTGGGCGATGGGCCCCAGGTGTTACACAAGACTTAAGGTAAACTTGGGAGCTTAAAATTTTCTACTGACTCCTTGGTCTACATCAAGGTTTCCTTGTAAGGCCAATAAGAAACTAAAAAGTGTTTGTTAAATTGTTGCTCTTATCTTTGGTATTTAAGAGGGGTGCCTCTAGGACAAAAATCATATGACTTCATGCAATGCAATTCTGTAAGGGTTGACTTGCCATATGGAGTAACTATTAGAAGTTTAAGGTCTCCAAGGATTTGTACTCCTATTGCAACTATTTTAGGTACCACCAAAATATCTAGTAATTTTTAAATACCCCCTAGTGAAGTGAAGTATCACTGATACCTAGATAGTTGGTGTTGGGTACTTCTTATCTTTGTATTCAATATGTTTCTATCTATATTTTGATAGTCCATAGCATGTTTCACCATTACCTCTGGAAACCTGCAAGTATGGGTTTTACGGTCTTCACAACATCTATTACTACTATATTCTCTAATTATATCTTTCTCTTAGACTAGTCTCTTTTCTTTTGGTATGTTATTGATTATCTAGACTGAACTGGATACTAAACTTACTGATTACCCTTCTCTCAAGATTTCTCATAGCTTATTCACATATATTATTTCTTCCATATTTAAATAGAAATCATGATCAATGTTATGTTCATTATCATTCAACATTTCTCACATGTAGACATAATATCAATATCTAATTGACATCATGTCATTTCTATTTACTTGACATAGAATAACAACTCACTCATTTTATTATAAGAATCTGAATTAGTGTTTTGTCATCACACAATCTAAAATGTGTCTACAAATCAGATAATATTCAATAAGAAACCCTCATTATCACATAAACTGCTTCAGTTAGTCATTTATTACTTAATAAGACAATTAGGCTTGTAGAAGCATATTAAAATACTTTTGTATTACTAATCACTACCCTTTAACAAAATAGGTAACAAAATAAGTATAGATTATCCAAAAACTCTAAGTTGTAAAGATTCTAAATAAAATTAATCAGACATGCCCAATTAAATCACTAATTGTGTAGGTAAGATCATATTAGTATTTGTCTAGGTTTCAAGTAAAATGTCATTCGAACACCCAAAAAAATCAAGAAAATTATATTTTCAAAAACCTAAAAAAAATCTATAATATTTAGAACGCATATATTTTCACATTTTCATCATTTATATATTATTTTATCATGTTTTGAACATTGAATACAATATCTTGTAAATTGAATTCAAGAACAGTAAATTTTTGTTGATTGTCCCATGGAGAAATTAAGAGTTTTAAGTGAAATCATCTAATTGAATATAATTTACTACAATATTTCTTTACCTACTCCCCTTAATCACTTATCTCCATTATATATTTTATGAGAACTTATATTGATCTCTAATTAAGTTAATTTTCATGTAATAGATCTTTTTCCTACAATAACATGCTCCATATTACCCTTTAGTATCTAACCTAAGAAGATTTAGAAGGAAACAACAGGAAAGGAATAGCATGAAGTGAATCAATATGACATTTCTAATTTATAGCATAAGAAAACCATAACTATAACTTAATCTAATCTCATTTAATCTCAAAGACAAATAAAAACACAAACTATTCTTTGCTCTATTGAATAAAAATCCCAAAATTGCGTCAAGAATCAACAAATAAGCTAAACTTAGGATTTGTGTTTGTGGAGTAGCCAGTAGGTGATAAAGAACATGTGGCTTGAATTTTATCTCTTAAATTGACCAATAGAGGTGTCTAATACTATTTTACTCTTGACTTGATAGTTGACTGACCGCCACCTACTAACTCTCCAGTAACCAAATAACAAGTTAACTATTTGGTCCATTATATGATATACAAAAAATTTGAATCTTTATTATATTGTCTAAATCCATTTTCAAAACCTAAAAATCATAAAAAATAGAGTCATCATTAAAATAGTAAAATTCATATCTTGTACTAATAAAGTTCAGTCTGAACAATATAGTTAGACAAATATTTATTGAGAAAACTTGACCGACATACATCTTCATAAATCAAACAAAAATTCTACAAACATTAACTAGAAATCATATTGGAGATTTATTACACACATCAAAAATTCAAAAGGTATGAATTATCAATCAATAGTAAAAAATCATTTACTTGTAGGGAAATATGGGTACATAATAGGTATCCAAAACAAAAAAATTTAACTACCATATTCCCTTATAATAGTAGATCGTGTCAAAAAATATATAATGGAAAGTATGGTTTCAGTGATATACCTAGTCCTAGAGCAAGTCCAACAACAATCTCTTCATCGTCTTGCACACTTTTCTACAAATCACACTCAAACAACGTTTGTAGTAGCTCCTGGTTGATCACCACTGATAATAGGTTGATGTTGTGCTCCTACTAGGAAAAGCTCCTCGCCTCTAGAGCAGTTCGCATGGACCACCAGGAACTTCTGTCATTCAAGAAGAACAAACATGAAGGAATTGTCCCTCCATGTTGGTGTACTAGCACCAACTTGTACTCCCACAATTGTTCTCCCTTTCTATCCCTCATTTCATTGGGTAGGACTTTCTCAGGTTCTCTCAGTTACCACAACCAGAGAAGACAGTAATTATCAGAGCCAATTGAGTTGTATCTCAAGGAGGCCCCCTATACCCCTTTGTTTATAGGAAGCTTAGGGTCAAGGTTCCTAGTCTCTGTGGGAGTGGAAGAGACTGGAATTTCACAAACTTTCTCAACCTGCAAGCGGCAAAATGATCAATTTGCATGTGAAGCAATTGGTTGGCATGCGAGCCGATCGGTTCAAACTTTAAACCAATCATTTCACCATGTTTCTCAATCACAATTGTATTAACAATTCTAATCCAATTACTACTCAACATGATGTTAGCACTAATCCTTGATGCAATTGAATTGATCCATGAACTGGATGGTTCGTCTCATGGACCGATCATCTAGCAAACTTGATCCAATCAATTCACTAAGTGGACTAATCGGTCCATGCCTTGGTTCATCCAAAATTCAACCCATGCAATTTCCAATCAACTTGACACTCTAACCGATCAGTTCAACACTTGAATCAGTCAGTTCAAAGTCCATTCAATCAATTATTGTTTAAATTGAATAAATAAACACTTTTAGTAATCAAATTAAATATCATTCATTAACAAACTCCTATTCCAAGTGTATCCTCTGTGTGTGACCCTATAGATTCCAATTTACATTGGCAATGAATGTCCATAACTAGTTTATAAAAATCACAAGCAAAGAGTAGTATCTAGCAACACATCATTTCTACCCAAGTAAATGGAAAGTTGGAGAACAACTTCAACCTACAATCTGTGTTTGGTGTTACTGTGTTTGTATAGTTCCTTTGTCACTAATATCAAAATTGAACTCGAGGCATGGAATCGTCATCCGCCTCAACATTCCATCTCTATTGATTCAGCCCTATTTTAGGGCTTAATCTTGTGTCTTTTTGCTCTTCAATCACATCTATACCTATTAGATTACATGTTATTTCCCTTAATATGCATATTTGTGTAAAATGCACTTATGGACATTTTTTGCATGTTTTTCAGGTACTTGGACCACACTTGGATGGACGAGAGAGATGGAGGGACCCAAAGAAGACCCAGAGCTCCCCTAACCTACCCCTAGTGGCCAAGAGTCAAGCTTAAGCAAAGAAATCCATGGATAACGAAGTTTGAAGCTCAAAGTGCAAGCAAAGCCCCCAGCACGGTCGTGGTAACACAGAACGGTCGTGCTGCAAATGAAGAAATCACAAGAAAAATCTCAATTTTGAAGCAGCTGCAGAGCATACTCTACCATGGTCGTGCCACGCAGTACGGCCGTGCTGCGACCACCCACCACGGCCGTGCTACCATCACCCACCATGGCCGTGCCACGCAGCACGGTCATGCTACCATCTCCCACCATGGCCGTGCTACCATATCCCACCACGGTTGTGCTACGCAGCACGGCCGTGCTACCATCAACCCACCACGGTCATGGCCTTTTCAACCCAAATTTGACCACCAACCTGACATTTAGTCATTTTAATTCCCACGACCGTGCCCATACACCACGGTCATGGCCTACCCTACCCACCACAACCGTGGTGACCCACCACGACCGTGCTACTCACAAAACTCACCTAGTTTTCACTGTTTTGCCCATTTTACCCCTACTTGACCTAGTGCTTCCTCCCCACACCTATATATACCTAGGTGACAGTTGGGGCACGAGGTTAGCTACCTTCCACCACCTCCTATCTCCCCAAATCGCCATCCACTACATTCCACTCCATTTCCACCTCCATTCCACTGCATTTCACCATTTCCACCACATAACCCCCCATATCTAAGCCTTCCAGCCACTTTCTTTCATCATTCCACATCATTTCATCCTTGGAGGAGGGAGGAGGACGTCCTGCAGCTTTTGGAGAGGAGGATTGCTTCATCTACACTGAGCTCCATGGCTTCTTCTACCTCTTTCTTCTCTCTTTTGGTATTTTCCATTTCTATGAGTAGCTAGTCCCCTGTGGGTCGGCTGTTTTGGGGAAATTATGTTACTTTGATACCATGTTGGGGGAAAATGACATGTAAATGTTGTAATTCCATTTGTTAATGATTATATTCTATTTGCATCTCATTATCCATGGATTTCTTGTTGGTTTGTGTGTGGAATCACCTAGGAATTTAGGCAAATTGCTTATATGTGTGAATTTTGGGATTTTCCCCTAGGTCCAATTCTTAGATCCCTAGGTTTCCTCCCACCTTCCTACATCCTAATCAATCTCCCTAAACCTAAATGAGAGATATAAGTAGCTAGATTAGGTAATTCTAGTGCAATTAGCATGGAGCCTTCTCAAGGCTAGAATGTGGGGGAATTGGGGTCCAAAACCCTAATCTCACCTCCCCATTACTACCCTCGACCCCTAATTGACCTAGGAATGCCTAATCTAGAAACCTATACTTGATTAGACTCTAATTGAATTGTACCTAATCCCTAACCCAATTGAGCCTCGTAAGGGTAGTAGGGGGTGTTAGGGACTAGTTCCCCTATGCACAACCTAGCATATCCATGGCTGGTTAGTAGCTTAGGTGAATTCATTAGACTCTAACTTGTTGTTTGGTTTGGACAATCTAAATGGAATCATAATGTTCATATGTCACCCCCCCCCAACTTAAGTGATAAGTTCATACCCCTAAACAGCCCTCACATCTCTTTACTGCTTAAAACCCTAGTTTTGTGCTTGCTTAGCTTAGTTAGTTCTTTTCTTTCTTAGTTAGCTTCTTGCCTTGCTCTTGCCTTGTTTATGCTAGTTTAGTTCTTTAATTGCTCTTTTGCTTTTCTCTTACTTGCCTTAGCATAATTTGTCTTTTCAT
This sequence comes from Alisma plantago-aquatica, assembly GCA_963693085.1. Taxonomy (NCBI): domain Eukaryota; kingdom Viridiplantae; phylum Streptophyta; class Magnoliopsida; order Alismatales; family Alismataceae; genus Alisma; species Alisma plantago-aquatica. The sequence continues at coordinate 1,304,870,159 of OY856411.1, forward strand.
ACCTAGCTTAGTCCTTTCCTTACTTGCTTAGTCTTAATCTAACCTAGGGTTAACATAGATTTCATTCTCACCTTTGATTGCTTGCCTGTTCATAATAGTTTAACAATCAATAAATCACCTTTAAACCCTTAACCCTAGTCTCTGTAGTAGGAACCTAGCTAAACTAACCTAGCTCTAGTACCCCCTCTTTTCCCTGTGGATCGACCCTTTACTTGTCGCCTTCCTATACTACGACACAACCCCGTACGCTTGTAGGTGTAGTGTTTTAGTAGACGTAGGTAGCTAGTTTAGGTTTATAAATTTCGAAAGCAAAAATCCATCACGTGTGTTCCGACCTCGTGGGGCGCATCTAGTCGGGTCAAATCGGCTAGTGTGTTGCACCTCTAGCGAAAACACACCATCTATTCCTCGAACTAGAGTAGACTATCTGAGATATATGTAAGGTCAATATCACATGTTGACTCACATGTGCATGACCATGCATTTATCAACCTTGCTTATCAAATGGCCATGATATCATACTCCTGTAGGAGGGACAAATCCCATCTACATTACTCATAGTCATCCCCATGTGTCACAATGCATCTGATCATCACCTTTATAGCAACCATATTCAAGGTTACAGTGGATGATGTCAAAGTACACTGAACGACGTGTGATGAGTGTAGTGACTTTAGGTCTAAGAACCACAGTCACCACCAACACTGTAAGAGCTGATTCCGACTACCAATTATGGTTTCCATGCATCACTCTTATGATCGATCTGTTCGATATCACTGTTCTCTAACAAGTATCTATGTGTTTGGTTTGATATCACATATCATGACTGGTGATATTCTATCATCAACCAACACACACTCTAGTCTTATGTGTTATTGTTGTCTATCAACCTTCCACAATAACATCCGACTAGGGACATATCAAGAATTTATATACTCTTTGGAATCCATATGATATCATTATTCAAGTCATCCTTCTTGTACACACACGGTTCATCTTCTTTTTGACTAAAACCAAAATCTTTGACTATTTTTTCAAATCAAAGATTCCATCTCTGAGATGCTTGATTCAATCCATAGATTGACCTTTGTAGCTTACATACTTTATTTGCATCCTTTGGATTTATAAAACCCTTAGGTTGTATCATGTACACATCCTCAACAAGATTCCCATTAAGGAATGCAGTTTTAACACCCATATACCAAATCTCATAGTCATGATAAGCTGCAATGACAAGCATGATCCTAATGGACTTAACTATGGCAACTGGAAAAAAGGTTTCGTCTTAGTCAACACCTTGAACTTGTCTGAAACCTTTTGCAACCAATGTGTCCATATAGGTTTGTACTTTACTGTCCATGTCGGTCTTCTACTTAGATACCCATTTGTACCCTATGGGTTTTACCCCTTCAGGTGGATCCACCAAGGTCCATACCTTGTTGGTGTACATGGATTCCATCTCACATCTCATGGCGTAAAGTCATTTCTCAGACTCTGGTCCCTTAGTAGCTTCTAGATAGGTTGTTACCTCATCATCTATGACCAACTCACTGCCTTCCTGAGTCACAAGATAACCAAATATATCAAGTTCAAGGTGTGTCCTATTAGATCTATGAGGTTCCTGTGTTACTTGAGGAATTTGAGATTCTAGAACGACTTGTGATTTTCCTTATTCCTCTTGTACAACTATTGGTTCAATGTTTTCTTTTTGGTCTTGAACCTCTTTGAGTTCAACTATCCTCCCACTGAATCCTAAGGAAATAAATTCCTTTTATAGGAATGCAACACCTATCTAACAAAAACATTTTTGTTAGATAGGGAATAAAAGTAATATTCATTGGTTTCCTTAGGATATCCAACAAAATAACATTTATTGGATTTGGGTCCAAGCTTTTCAGGAAAATGCTTTCTCACATAAGATTCACAAACCCAAATCTTCATAAAAGACATTTTGGGACACTTCCCATACCATATCTCATATGGTGTCTTATGAACCAATTTAGATGGTACTCGATTTAGTGTAAATGCAGTGGTTGCAAGAGCAAAATCCCAAAAGCTAGTCAAAAATTCAGCTAAACTCATCATTGACCACACCATATCCAGTAATGTGCAATTTTCTTTATGATACACCATTATGTTTTGGTTTTCCAGGTGGAGTCCATTGTGATATGATACCACGAACTCATAGAACGTCCTCAAACTCTTGGCTTAAGTATTCCCCATCTCGATCAGAATGAAGTTCCTTAATACTTTTGCCAAGTTGGTTTTGTACTTCACTCATGAAATCCTTGAACTTTACAAGGGTTTCTGACTTATGTTTGTTCAGGTAAACATAACCATACCTACTAAAGGTAATGAAGTGTTGATACCCACCTCTAGAAGTTGTTCTAAAATAGCCACATAAATCAGTATGTATGAGTCCTAATATATTACTAGACCTCTCATTGTTACCAGTGAAAGGAGTCTAGGTCATCTTGCCCAATAAATAAGATTCACACGTCTCTACTCATTTGAAATCAAAAGAGTCTAGATAACCATATTTATAGAGTCTAGATATGCGATTCTCATATATGTACCCTAGGAAACAATGGCAAAGATATGTTTTTTTTGGGTTATTGAGTTTTGGTATTTTGGTATTTACGTTATAAATACCTATCTTTAGATCTAGCAAATAAAGACCATAAGACATTGGGGCACTGCCATAAAAGATCCCATATTTAGAAATAAAGACCATTCTCAATATGAAATTCATACACATCCTTGTCCATACAAGATACAAAAATGATGTTTCTATTTATGCAGTACCATAATAGCAGCTCATTAACTCTATTACAAGCCCAATGGGCAGAGATAAACTATAGGTTCCAACTGCAGTGGAAACAACTCTTGCTCCATTGCAACTCATAGTTTGACCTCACCCTTTCTTAAAGGCCTACTTCTTTTCAGATCATGCATATTCGAGCATATGTGAGATCCACATCCGGTATCTAGTACCCAAGATGAAGAAGTAGATAAGTTTATCTCAATAACGTATATACCAGAAGTGGAGATCTCTATCCCCACCTTCTTCTTCCTGAATGCCTTCAAGTACAAAGGACAAATTTCTCTTGTATTTTTCTTTGTCTTTATCTTGAGTGTTGAAGATCTATATTTATGCTTAGCCTCAGAACTCTTCGTGGCCTTGCTTTCAGTCTTGGACTCCATTCCACTGATCATCGTCATGGATTTGTTCTTCTTCATCCTTGCTTCAACATTAATCAGCATGCCTAGCAAATCTGACAGTGGTCATGCCATGTTATTCAAGTGGTAACACTTGATAAAATGGCTATATAGTTCAGGCAATGATTGTAGAATCATATTCGTGGCCAACTATTGGCTCAAAGAGAATCACATTTCTTCTAGATGATCCACATGTCCAATTGTATTGAGTACATGGGTCTCTACTGAGTCTCCCTCTATCATCTTGCACTCAAAGAGAGCCTTTGAGACATTGTACCTTTCTCACTTTGTGAGATCATGGTTCAGGTTCTTAAAATGTGTTACCATCTCAAGTATCCCCATTTCTTCACATTGATCATGCAACTCATAGTTCATGTAACTTAGCATAAGGTGCTTTGTGTCTAAGGCATCATTGGCATGCTTCTAGTAAGCATCTATTTCAACCATCGATGCATCAGGAGTAGGTATTTCTGGCACTTATGTTTCTACGACATAAATCTTATGCTCATCATTGAGAACCCTTCTCAAAGTCTAAAAGTAGTTGTGGAAATTCGTCCCGTCAAATTTTTCTTTCCTAAGGATTGATCGCAATAGTGATTTGATTGTCATTTGATTCTATAAGAGAAAATTTCATTTTTTTCAAAACATTTTTATTTGATTTGATTTGAATAATATTTGATGATATTTATTAGGCCTTTAATTCATTATTGTTCCCACTATTTTATTCAAATTAATAGCCCTCACATATCAATTCAGAAGATTGCAACATACAACCTTCTAGTGACCCAAGATCCACCCTGCCAATGCTAGCGTCCATAATCAATCATTAAGGTAGGAAACATTTGCCAATTGCATCTTATGCAATTCTTAGATAGATGATATGTACAACTCTTTGCCATAGTCATCAACATGCTTCTAGGTGCTTAATCTCATTAAGGACACCCAGTTAAGCCTAACCCAAAAGCCAACACAATAATAGTGCACCCTGCTTGGTAGGCCCACATTACTACCACCACACATCCACGAGATGGACATCACACTACGCTTGGCATGCCCACGCATAGTCAATGAAGCTTTTCATGTGTGTTGCTAATGGGAAGCATTGTAGACTTAATATGTTATTTGAGGGAGTTTGTATTTACAAATACACACACACACATACACACACACACACACACACACACACACACACATATATATATATATATATATATATATATATATATATATATATATCCAATCAGCACATACGTGTACATATCATATACATGCTATATCCCACAAATGAAAACATGCAATAAAGAAAAAAGTGACGATTATGGGCATTATATTGTTATTCCTTGGAGCTACAAGGAATTACCACCAACTAGGGTCTACATCTCATGCAGAAATATGTTGTTGACAAAGATCTTTGCTTGCTAATGTGTGTTGATTGGTTCAACCTTTGAACCGGTCAGCTCACCTCCTGTCTTGTCGATTGGTGGTCTCCCTGATTGTCTGGTATGTGGTCCATCATCTTATGGATCCTCCAGTTGATTGGTTGGGCCTCCAGTCGATTAGTTTGTCCATCATAGTCCTCCAACCATTCGGCTAGTCTTCTTCATTGTAGCAAGAAATTAAACTATTCTAATATTACATGATAATAGCGAAACCTCGAGTTACATTTGAGGTGAGAAAAGGAGGAGAGAATAATACTTTATAATAGGAAGATAAGGTAGATGCTTGGTATGCAAATTGAAATAAAAAAAGAATAAACAAACACAACCTCCATGCACGGATATTTAGGGTTATTGCCCATAACCATGCTATGCATCCACTATCAAAACCAACTTTTAGCAAAAAACGTGTAAATTGCATATATATATGTATATGTATATATATATACATATATATACATATATATATATATATATATATATTAGTTTGGGATTGTACGTGGTATTTAATCAAATATGCACATTAATCAATTTAACAATTCACATCGTATGTAATAAATAAATGAAAAACCAAAAATCCGATCATATTGATTATTCCAAAACATAGTAAGTTGGTGTGGCTCTGATACCACTGTAGAGAAATATGGCTACAAAATATGTAGCAGAAATAAAAATTTAACTGCCATATTCCCTTTATTACAGTAGATTGCATCAACAACTATATAATGGAAATGATAGTTTCAAGGACGTACCTAGTCCTGGATAAAACCCAGTAACAATCTCCTTGTCGTCTTACACGCTTTTCTTCAAATTATACTTGAACAATGTCTGGAGTAGCTCCTGGTTGATCACCACGGACAACAACATGACGTTGTCCTCCTAGTGAGAAAAGCTCCTCACCTCTAGATTAGTTCACTAAGACCACCAAGAACTCATGTCGTTCTAGAAAAATGGACATGAAGGAGTTGTCCCTCCACGTTGGTCTACCAGCACCAACTTGCTCTTCCACAACTATTCTCTCTTGATATCCTTCCCTTTATTAGGTAGGACTTGCTTAGGTTCTATCAGTTACCACAATCAGAGAAGACAACAGTTGTCAGAGGTGATTGAGTTGTGTCTTAAAGAAGCCCCCAATACCCCTCTATTTATAGGAGGGTTACGATCATGGTTCTCACTCTGTGTGGGAGTGGAAGGTATCAGAATTTCACAAACCTTCTCAACCTAAGAGTGACAAAATGATCAGTTCACGGGTGAACTGATTGGTTGGCATGCGACCCAATCAGTTCAACCCTTGAACTGGTTGTTTCGTCATGTTTTCCAATCACAAATGTATTGGCAATTCTAATCCAATTAATGCATAACACGATGTCAACGCTAATCCTTGATTCGATCGAATTGGTCCATGAAATGGGCGTTCATCTCATGGACCGATCGTCTGGAGACCTTGAGTTGATCGGTTTATTCCTTGGTTCATCCAGAATTCAACCAGTATAATTTCAAATCAACTTGACACTCCAACCAATAGGTTCAACACTTGAATATGTCGGTTCAGAGTCCAGTCAGTCAATTATTGTTGAAATTGAATGGCTAGACACTTTTAGTAATCAAAGTAAACATCATTCATGAACAAACTCCTATTCCAAGTGTATCCTATGTGTGTGACCCTATGGGTTCCAATTTACATTGGCAGTGAATGTCCATAACTATTTATGACATCACAAGCAAAGAGCAGTATCTAGAAACACATAATTGCTACCCAAGTAAATGGAAAGTTGGAGAACAACTTCAATTTACAATATGTGTTTTGTGTCACAGTGTTTGTGTAGTTCCTTTGTCATTGATATCCAGAGTGAACTTGAGGCATGGAATCGTCATCCTATTCAACATTCAATCTATGTTCCTTGAACTAGAGTAGACTGCATGATATATATGTATTCTCAATATCAATATTGACTCACATGTGCATGGCCATGCATTTCTCAATCTTGTTTATCAAGTGTCTATGATATCATATTCATGTAGGAGGGACAAATCCCATCTACGTTACTCACATTCATCCCCATGTCTCATAGTGCATTTGATCATCACCTTTATGGCAACCCTTATTCAAGATTACGATAGATGATGTCAAAGTACAGTGAACGACATGTGATGAGTCTACTGACTTCAGGTCTAAGAACCACAATCATCACCAACGCTATAAGAGATGATTATGTCTACAATTATGGTTTCCATGCATCACTCTTATGATGGGTTTGTCCAATACATTGTTCTCTAACAAGTATCTATGTGTTTGTTTTGATATCACATATCATGACTGGTGAGGTTCTGTCATCAACCAACACACACTCTAGTCTTATGCGTTATTGTTGTCTATCAACCTTCCATACTAACATCTGACTAGGGACATATCAAGAATTTATATACTCTTTGGCATCCATATGATCTCATTGTTCAGGTCATCAACCCAAAGACATACATCATTGAGTGATATCATTATTTACACATTTATTATGTTACATCATTATCTCATAGATAAATAACAAAGAATAAATTGGAAGATTGTCTTTATTATTAACAAAATCATTTACAAGTTATGTCATTACAATCATCATATTATTGGCTCTCTAGGAATACATGCCAACATTACTTCACTATTATATTTATCATATAGTTTCTTATTTCATTTTTTATTAATATGTGATTAATCTATGGAAAATTGTGCATTGAGTTTTACCAATATATTTTTATATTAGAACCTCTTGACAAAAACTTTTTATATCCAACGATATATATAATTAATGGACATGAAATTAAAATTAGATATTGAAATCATACTAAATGTGATACCATGAACCTAGCTTAACCATAATTCCTCTCTAATATTTCTTATTATCATTATTCTATGATTTATCGAGTTTTAAGAGCAACTAGTCAATAGAAATCTTTATATTGGTTCAAAATGCACATTGTTTGCCCTAGTTCCAAGTTTTCTTACAAGTTGTGGAATTAATGGTAAATTTAATATAGTATGAGGAACTAATTATATAATATTCAAAAAATATATAAACATGTATTTTCTTTCATACTCATACTTATTTAGTCTTAAAACTAATTGGTTAATAAATGACATTAATTCGACTTCAATTGGACAATGCGTGCCTTGGTCTTGTAATTTCATGTACATGTATGGACGGATATGAAATTTTACCAAAATTAATGACTATATAACAATTTGTGTATAAATTAAGTAATTAATTCTTTCATTCATAATTGTTTTTTATTTGATGAATTTGAATACTTTTGAGACTAGTTGTGCAAGGACATGTTTACCCTCCTTGCCTTGGGTCTAGATAGCTCACTGATGTTGTCAGTTGTTTTAGTCTTTTGACCTTTTAACTTAAATATACCCAAACCCTTCGACCGCCTCTTCTATTTACAACCAAAGGAACTTCTAGATAGAAGCTTGGAAACCTACAAAATCTCCATGAACCTCAATGTCTATGGATTTGTGCTTGCATGTTTGTGAATGTTGAAGATGCAACTTCCTTTGTGGATCTAAGACCTTGCAAATTCATTTTCACTACCATTCATATAAGTAATCCTTTATGATCTATCTTATCTACTTTACTCCCTATATTCTTATTCCATATGACAATCTCAATGGATTTTCATGGTGTTTCTTACTCCAAACAACTAAAGCACCCTCTTTTCTCCTCTTTTGCCAAAGTTTTGCCCTAGATCTTACATAAACGAGCTTCTTTGGGGCCTTTGAAGGGTTGTTCATGAGCTATGGTGTTGATTTAATGGTTTTATAGAGTGGATATTGAGTGGGTCTTCCATGGAAGCTCATGATATTGAGAAATGAGCTTGTATGCCTATGCATGTTTATGATCAAGCTTCCATAGGACATCCCAAAGCTTGACAGCTTTGTTTCTAGAATTAAACATGTAAGATACTATGTTTCCTCTCTTTTTTATGTTCTTTACTTCCTCTTCCTCTTCACCTTTCTCCATGGTCACCCATGGTGGTTTTGGCATCTAGAGCTAAAATTCAACTTTTTTCTCTCTGTTTGACCTAGGTAGGACTAGATCTAGCTAAATGGAGCCTAAATGAAGATTTGGAAGGTGGATGGTGATGTTTAAAAGCTGATCAAGTTGGCAAGAAGAGGAGGATCCGTCTCACACAATTTTTAAGGTAGTTTGTTTACTCTTTTGTTGATTTAATCATGCATTCATAGCCTAGATGATAGAGAAATACTTAAATCTCACCTTACATACCTAGATATTTCCCTATATGCTTAAATGTGTGATTATTATAGTATGATTTTCATCCTAATGGGATGATATCATAATTTTTTTCTTCCCTCTATGTTTTAGTGTTGGTGTTGATTCATAATGTTAATAAGGTATCTTATTGTGGCCTTAAGTTTGAAAATTGAAAATATATGTGATTTTGCTCTAAATGACTCATTTATGGCTTTTGGGATACTAGAATGATGGAAAAGAAGTTATTTGATCTTTATTTATGTATGTACGATCATATAGAGTGTGTATAACACATGTCTACAACTTTAATATTGCTTCATCTTGTTTTATCCATAACTTTCTCATACTTTAGAGTTTGATTGTGAAATTTTATATTTGTTACATGACTATAATATGAAGATAAATATACATTTGGTGGTCAAATAAATATTTAATTAATGTTGAATCTCACTATGACTGAAAATGGCATTTTATGTAATAAATGGGTACTTTGAAGGATGTTTTGAACCTTCTTTGACTCCTTATTTTTTATATATAGCCCTCATTGTAGAATACCCTTATGCCTGTTTCAATCCTTGAAAATTAATGTGAAATGACTTTGTCAACTTGGCATTGATATGACCTAAATGGTAATTCGACCTTATCATGATATTTTGTACCCTAGTGGCTAGTTGGATATACATTCTTGGGATAATTAATGTCTTTTGAATGTTTCTGTGCTTATATTCAGTTATAAGTGAATGAAAAAGTAAAATAATTACATCATAATTTGTCATTATGGATCACAATTATATACGAAACATGAAGTTTTGAGGGTTTAAAAATCAAACATGAACTTTATGTATTGAGGGCAACCTTAATTACAGGATGTCACATAATGGAACGTCTCACTTTCTCATATTAATATCTATACTTTTGGTCTTTTATTTTTTTATAATTATAAGAAATTGAATATGAGTGACATGAATATGGAAACAGAGGTAGACTTGATGTCTTAAGACTTTTACCTTGAAGACAATGCTATGAGTACCATCATTGGGATGATGGTAGGCTCAACTTGTTAGAGTTTAATACATGATTTGATATAAATGAATTGGATTATAATGGAAAATGTTATCATGTACTTATACAGAGTTCTTTACATTCATTTAACCTTATTCATTTTTATTTTCATGTTTCCTCATATAACCTTGTTGCCATCAAAGGTCAAGTCTCTATTAACCTACCATGGGTTTCCATGTCCCAAAACATCCTTAAATATACAATTCATCTGAAGCTTATCATATCTATGTTATTCTTTCTTTTGTAGACTAAAGTCCATTCCTATTTTAAGATTCACATGTATCTTTCTTTTCTTTTATACTATCATTTTCTATTCCTTGTACTACACTTCCTATAATGGATCTAGTAGAGTATTATGACTTGAGATGTATCATCACTACTCTCATGTGACATCTCTCTCATAATGTTTAAGCTTCAATCTAATCATTTCTTTGTAAGTTGTTATTGCTTAGAAAATAAATTCTGATTGTATATTAAACATGAGTTTATCAACAATAGATTATCTATTTATTGTTCACGATCATTTCAATTATGTACACCAAGCCTTCTATCTTACATCATTAGCCTTCTTTCTTATTACTCAATTCCCATTGATATGCCTATATAATTTTAGAATTCCATGTCTTGTATAGTTTTCATTATCTTTTGCTTGTTCCATACTTTAAATTTTGAAACCAATAATTTTCCTTGTTTAACCTTTTTAAAATCAATACATGACATATTCATTTCAATTCATGTTGATCATGTAATGAAAAATGGTTCATCTTAATAGTAATATCAATTTATATCCATGTTGCTCATTCACTTACTCAACATCATACTCACACTTCTTATATTTGATCAGTCACAATAAACTAATTAAGCATGCCAAAGCTAATTAACCAATTACTCAATAAAGATATCTACATATAACAGAAACAAGGATATATACATTCAAGTTTTTCTTGGGATGTATGTTTCCATATTCTCTCTAATCACACAACCCATTATCTTGAAACCATAATGATTGTTTTTCCTTTATCTTGTTAATTCATCTAAATTTATTATCTTACCCTTCTACCAATTAATCATTCTTTTGATCGTTTCTCCTTACTTCTATCATCCTGAGAATTTTTCATAATCTTTTTTTGCCCCATTTCTCTTTAATATTTTGTTTCCTCAATTAAGGAATGCATAACTATGAGACTAAGTTATTGGGTTCATTCTTATTAATCAAATTTCTTTCTTTAATGTATTCTATGTTTGCTACTTTTTCTTATTCATTTAATTATATTTGGGGTTCTTTTCACAAATTGACCATTATATCTCCTACACCAAATTTTTTAAAAAAAACCTATTATTTTAACATTGTTTCTCCCTTCATAAAGTTTATTTCAACAATTATATATATATATATATTAAGCTAGTCAATCAACTTCCTTCACTATCCGGACAACTTGATAACTATATGCTCTACATGTTAGTTAGTCGATGGACTTCTAGGTCAAATGAGGGAATTTGAAGATTTCTATACTTCTAAGTTTTCAACCATAACCAAACACCACCAAAAACTCTTATAACATATACTAAGAAGGAACTATTATATAAATGTGCTCTATACACAAACCAAATCTTAAATTCTCTTTTTATCCTCTCTTTATGCTTGAACTTAGGGTACTCTGCCATTATTTAAAATATTTCACTTAATTATTATCTTTTTTTTAGTTGGTAATTCATTCATCCTGTTGCTAGGGAGTTTTAAACTTATGACCTCATAGTCATACAACATCAACTTAATCACTCAGCTGCCACTATTCAATTGACTTTTGTTACTTAATCCACATATTTTCTTTAACTTCTAGTATCTTAACATTCTCTTCATATTTTCTAGGTTTGCATTTTGATCTTGTTCTTATTTAAATACATTAGGAGTCATTAGATCCTAATATTACATGTACGCTGCCAACCAGACCGTAATGTACCTACAGTCCTAAAGCTAGGAGTTACTTGAGATTAACTAATTTCTATCCATCTAAAATATGTGGAAAGAAAATGAATCAAGGAAAACTCAACTAAGAATAACATTTTTTTGGTGATCGAGAGAACCCACCCGAGCGAGCCTGACATGGTAAACTCTCGAGGAAATAGAGGGTGTGGTCCAATCACCCCCTCCTACACCAAATCGGCATGGTTATCATTCAAAAAATGCCTTCAATGAGGTTTGAACTCGAGTCCTTCATTGAGACTTACTGAGCTCTTACCACCCGGGTTACTCTGGCCGGATGACTAAGAATAATATTAGGTACACTTAATGCATAATATATAAAAAATATCTGTATACAATTCCAAATGCACAAAGATATTATGAAAGATCATATTTATCTAGAAATTTTATCGCTATTCATGAGATTAGGACATTAACTACGGACTAGGTTTTTCCAAATATCACTCTTAAATTTTTCCAATGAAAATTTTTTAGGTTATCACATTCAATCAAATGAACCGACTTTGCAAAGGGATTTAAAACTTAATCCTCTAATTTTATTTCAAACATAGTGATACATATCTAAACATTGATTCTAACTCTCAATATTTATACAATGACACCAAGTCGATTGGTTTTGGGTACTTTCTATCTCTATATCTGGACTAGTTATTCCTATATTTGATAGTCCATAGACCATTTCAGCCTTCCCAGTGTAGACATATAGGAATGGGTCCTATGATGTTTAGGGAAACTATTACTACTATTTTGGGTTATACATTTTTCTTAGATAGATCTCTTTTCTTTTTATATATTACTAACTATTTGGACTATTGGGCAAAACTTGTTGATAGTTCTAAACTACATACTTAACTTACTAAGGTTTCTCATAGATCATTCAAAAGTTAGATTTCTCTCGTATTCAAATAATCATGTCTAATAATATATTCTTTATCATTCTTCATTTATCACATGTAGACATAACATTAATAGAATCCCTAACTAAGAGAATGTTATTTCTATATACTTAAAATTGTATAACAACTCATTCATTTCATGATAAATATTTGAACTAGAGTTTTCACATCACACAATAAATAGTGTGTATGTATATAAGATGATATTCAATTGAAAATCCTCATCATCTCAAGAATCACTTTAATCATCCATTCATTGTTGAATAAGATGATTATGCTTTTAATGGAAAAGTAAAATTGGTTTCCATCACTAATCACTAGCTATACACAAAATATGTATTGTATTAATTGGAAACTCTAACGTGTCAAGATTCCAAATAAAACAGATCAAGCATGTCCAATTTCATGACTAATATCATTTATGTGGGTTCCAATTAAAGAGTTGTTCAAATATTCAAAAAATCTAGAGATTCAAATCTTTAGAAAATTCTCATATAAACTTCCATTTCTATAATATTATAGACATATATGTTTTTATACCTATTCCATCATATATACATTGCTAGAACATATTTTGAACATTGAACTGAATGTTATTCAAACTTGATGAAATAATTTTTCATTCACTTAGTTTATGAGTAAATTAGGAATTTCAAGTGAAATCATCTAACTAATTGTTTTTTTCTAAAAGGATTTCATTACCGACTCACCTTAATCACTTCAGTTTTGTTTTTCATATTTCATGATAACTTGGATGGAACTCTGTTTGAGTTAATTGTTCATATAAAGAAGCCTTTTCCTATAAAATAGGACTTGACATTACCCCTTAGATACATCCTAAGCAGATTTTTCTTTGATCTCTAAAATAAAAAAATACATATTGTTCTTTTCTCTTTTGAAAAAGTGTCCCAAAATCACCTCAATAATAAGAAAAGTAGTTAAACTTGGGGCTTGAGTCCATGGAGTAAGTGATAAAGTATTAACAACTCAAATTTGAGCTCTTAAATTGATCTATAGAGGTGAAAAAAATACTATTTCACCCTTTGGCCTAACAACTAGTTAGCTGCCGCCTACTAACTCTATAGAATCAATTGATATGTTAACTATGTAGTCCCTTTTATGAGATCTAAATTTATAAAAAATAATTTGTTTGAGATCAGTTTTCATACCCACGGATAAAATTTCTCTCAACTTAGACTTACCAATAAAATATTAAATTTATATATTTTACTATATAACTCAGTCCAAACCGTATGGTAACCTGAATATTCATAGGGAAAACTCAATTTCAAAAACATCTCTATGAATCAATCAAATATTCCAAATTCTTAATAGAAATTATGTTGGAGAATTCTAATACACATCAAATTTGAAGGCAATCTAGATAACTAATATAATGCCAAATATAATTTACTTCACTATTGTATTTATCATTAAATTTCTCATTTCATTTTCTATTAATGTGTTATCAATTAATGAGTTTTTTCATTGAACTTTACCAAGCTAGAAATGTTATACTATGATTAATGATCATATGAATTAAAAAAAATACTGAAATCACACTAAACATTTTGAAACTGAACTTTGGGTTTCAAACCCCTCAACTACCTATTAAATAGAGGCATGGTCATTACAATGTCCCTCTCAAATACATCATGTGCTATTTTAGTAACCGCAATCAAATCGATCACAAGCATGCATAGTGTGACTGGCTAATGTTTACAGGACCATGACACACCATGCAATCTCTAGTATGTATCAATATGATGTTTAATATGTAACATGCCTAAAGTAGGTTCTGATCTTTTTCATAGGCATCTAAAAACCCATGCAAATGACATAGCATATGGACTAAGTAATATATATATATTATAGATTGTATATGATTTGATGATATTATAGACAATATGTATATCAAAACATTTTAGGTATGTATATAAGTACATACAAATATGTAGTGCACATATGTAAGGACTAGGTTATTAACATGCATTATCATATCATCATTACAGATCCTATTTAAACTATGTTTATTGGAAGAGACTTGAAACCCGTATTTTAATGGGAAGGGAGAATTGAAATGGATCCTAATCACAACATAGTACTAGGTCATGTTGGAATGTATGTGATGGGAAACAAGGTGAACAACATCAATGATGATGACTTGTCAGGGTCTTAAAGTGTAGGTGTCAATAGAGTTACATCAGTAGGGATGGGGTAGGTAGACAATGTAGTTAGATCCTTGGACTTTATCACATAAAGAAGAAGTTGTTATTATGAGAATCTACTAGCTTCATAGATTCTAGAAATCAACAAAATTAAGTCTAGCATGAGGTAGGATGACCAATGATGTAGTGGAGGAAGGAGGGTTGTAAGTTATTGTTAGTGATCATATCTGGGTTCTCACCTATTGGTAGATCAAGTAGAGGATAAGGTATCAGATTACAACTCTGTGTGCTGCCATCAGGGTCAGAGAGGTAGGCTGAGAGAGTGAAGGAACAAAGGTTGAGGTTGTTGCTAATTCATGGTGGTGTTTTACATTGTTTTTCTCAATGGTTGGGACATTGTAGTGGGAATTTTCTAGGACTTGAACCCTTTTGTACAACCAATAGGAAGAGGCAAGATAGAACAGTTCATAGTAAAGGAGGATAACTTTTCTTTTTGTTGGGGGTGAACACCATCATGTTGGCCTCCCTACACATAATTGTCAGTTGACAAGTTAAGGGAGGCGACATGTTAACTTTTCAATGATAACACTTTGATTCATTTTTAAATCCTATTTTGTATTCTCCTTATCTCTCTCTCTTTGTCTAACTAACTTCAAAATCTTAACTCATAAATTTTACCTTCAATTGCTCTACAAATTTAATCACAACTTTTTAGTATCAACTACTAATTTATAAAAATTTAGAACTATCTTTTATAGTCCCAATAACCCATATTTCATTATAAACATTAATAATAAAAACTACCCATGCATTCCACCCCACAAATATATTAGTATCACTATCATTCAATCCATAGACAAGGACTACAACACCTATTTCTTTATCGATGCAACTTACAAGATCAGTTCTAATAATGCAGTCATTGGGATATATGCAATGGATTTGACTAGTAAATGCATCCTAGGTTAATGTTCAATCAGTAGCGAATCATGCACCTTACAATATGAGGTTTGGGCTATAATGGAACAATCACCCAATGCATTAAGAAAAAATGGTCCAAGACCGTTATCCAATCAGATTGTTCACAAGATGTAGCTATTTCCAATCAAGACAACACATGTGAGAAATCCTACCCATATTTCAACAGGCTTAAAAACCTATGGCATCCCACCAACACTTCAGTTGTATCCTTGATTCCCATGATCTTCAATTAGGTTATGGATTGCTTTACAAAATTCACACTATAAAACCAAAATTCTAGTGTTGGATCTAATTTTTGTTCTAGTTTTAATTCTACTTATCTTTCTTCAGTAAAGCCACCTTGTCTGCCCTTTAACATTGACATCTATCTTGACATTCTTTTTCCAACAATATAGAGCATGATGAATGCAACTCAATATTTAATATTCTCAAGGAAAAGAATTGTTATATTCTAAAATGTATTTTAAATTGGTTTCAAAGTGAATGGCTTGCAACTGGGTCAAGCTAATCTAGAGTTATTCCTAATCTATTTGGATAGGACTAGAACATTGAGAAGTCAAGTTAGTTCATAATTCCTAATCTATTTGGATAGGACTAGAACATCGAGAATTCAAGTTAGTTCATAACATTCAAGGTGATTAAAAATGGAGTTTTTATTGTAATTAAAGAGAATTTCAAGTGATGATAATAATATATTATAGCTCAAATATGTCTATTGCCTAAACGCTTATATGTTACATAGGGTGTTCTTGATATGAAATTGGTCATGTCCAATCAAAGTTTCTATGATGATAACACATAAAAAACATGCACAAAATTTTCATTCGTGGAAATAGTTTGTGATTTTATTTTTCTCAATTTTAAAACCATTTTGTATAGGCATGTATTAGATGCGCAAATACACATTTAGATTAATTTTCAATGTCATCTAGAGTCTGCTAGAGTTTGTCATATGAGGGACCCTATCAATACATTAGGATGACAAAAATGTTTGGATTATTTTTGGTTGATTATAGGTGCTTCGAGTCATGTTTTGGTTATTTGTTGGAAAATATTAAATGTATTGTGAGTGATTGTTTGGTTTAGGTTTAAGCTAATGATTTGGATTTAAGAACTGATAAATATTCCTAAATTCATCCAAGATCGAGATTCACAAGGTGGTCCAAAAGGGGATGTGTACAACTATAAAGACATTATATTGGTTTCTTAATCATGTTTCATGTGTTCAACCTTTTGGGCTTCCAGTCACAGTTTCATATTATTTTATATACATATACACCATCATTCAATATATGCTCCCTAGTATTCCTTCCTGCCTACTCCTCACCTCTGCATACTCTTTCAACACTTTAAGATAGTCCTCTATCAGCCATTTTGGGCAAGATGTAATCAAGCCATTATTCCCTCCTGATCTGATCATCTTCTTTGCCAATTTGTCTACAAGTTCATTCTGTTCTCTTGGTCTGAAGATCACCTTTGTGTTCCCATGTGAATGCAGTATCTTCCTGGAAGTAGTAATGACATTTGTGAATGTCAAAGGGCATTTTGACGCATCCTTAATAAGGTGTATTGCTTGTTTTAAATCACTCTAGACATAACATTTCTTATTTTGTGCTTCAATTTCCCCCCGCGCCCAAATAATATATATTTGAACTCTCCTACGAGTGGGTCTGCACCCGTCAGTTGGCATTTACCACCCTATATCCACCTTCCCCTTCTGTCTCTAGTCACAAACCTAGCTATAGTGATGTACCTCTCCTTGATTGTCTCTGCATCAACCATGATGAGTGTCTCCATGTCTGATGGAAAATCCAACTATGGGTTGTGCCTTCCCCTTCTTCCCCACCTCCGTTCTATTGGCTCTTAGGATATCTTCAACCATCACGTTAATGCGAACTAAGAGGATGGGTCTACTGATTACCTTCCTATTGAAGATATAGTCATTTCTTGCTTTCCATATGATCTAGCAACATGTAGCAAACCAAGTTTGCCTAGTACCATTTCATGTATCTTCCTTCAGGTTCTCTTTTATCCAGTCCATGATGTATTTACAAAAGAAATATGTACCCAGCGTTGTAGCACTCCCTTCCCATATGGCCTTACTCCTTGGACAATCTATGATTGCATGTAGAGCATGTTGACTCAAGGTCAATTAGGTCAATGTTGACTCACGTCTAAATTAACTAAACCCATGTTTTGATGATGACTAACCATTCTACATATTGGTGTCTAATGTCTCTACTTGAGTGATTTCAGATTAGGTATAGACACACTCCAAATGCCCTAACTTGCGCATCTCAAATTGGAGAAAAGACAAGTCAAAGTCAATGCAAGTGCACATTTTTGTAATATGATGTAAATCCATTAGAATCATGTTGTAAATTACTTGTAATGATTGTATGACTTGTAATTAAGCTTAGAAAAAATCAGGAGCACTTAGATCGAATGTTTAAGCACTCAAAAGCCATTTTCCAAAATTCACATCAGGTTGTTCATCGGTCGAGTTCTGTGACTTGCAAACTCGACTGATCCTGATTGGATCTTGAAAATGACTTTTGATCGGTCGAGTTTACACTACACAAAACTCGACCGATGGAGTACCAGACCAATTCGATTTTCATTGGTCGGTCGAGTTTCCCCAGGTCAAACTCGACCGATGGTTTGAATATCAGCTTTGTCTTTTACTCTATCGGTCGAGTTACCCTCATAGAAACTCAACCGATTGCACTGTATGGAAAAGTGTAGAAAAGTGCTTCTAGCCGTTGTGGAGTTGTAATAAGTGAAAATATATTCGTTGCAAGCCACAAAACGGCTAGTTTTCATTCTCAAGTGTTCCCAAAGGCTAAGAGGCATCCCCAGCTATAAATAGGACCCCTTGGGCTTCATTCCAAGGTTGAGCATTCAATGCAAACTCTATGTGAGGTTCCTATTCTATAGTTGAGTGCTTCCTACAGCCTCCTCTCTCTCTCTAAGCTTAATCACTTACTACATCCATTAGAGTGAGTAGGAAATATGTAAGAGAGCTAGTCCTACATGTATATCTTATGAGGCTCTCACTTCCACCACCTCCCCATCTCTCATTTCAATCATGAAGATGAAGGTTCTCTCTCTTGGCTAAGAGAGGTGAAGAAGAACAAGGGAAGGTGTCCTTTGGTGAAGATCAAGGCTGAAGACTTGGAGCTAGAGTGGGTAAGCCCTTGGTGAAGGCAGAAACTCCTTGCTCAAGTGGGTAAGTCCTTGGTGGAATCTTCTCTGAGTGAAGGTGAAGTCAAAGGCAGAAGATCCAAGAAGAGTGGGTAATTCCTACAAGGCTGAAGACTTGTGCAAGAGTAGGTAAGTCCTTGGAAGAAGGCAGAAGACTCCTTGCAAAGTGGGTAAGTCCTTGGTAAGGTTGAAGACTCTTTGTATTGGATAGGTAAGTCCTTTGTTTGGTCATGTATTGTAAGTCTTATGAATGAATATAAGAATGCAATGGTTAGGAAATCCTAGAGGTTGACCTCTCTAAGTAAGTGGACTGACATACTTCTAGTTTGAAGTGTAGAACCACTCTAAATAGCTTGTCTACTTGTGTTTGCTCAATCTCTCTCTCCCTTGCTATGCATGTTTTAGTTGCACTCAAATTACCTATTTAGCAACCTTATCTTATCATATATCTTGAAGGTCTAATGAATTTTGTTTAAGTGCATTCAGCTCTATTCACCCCCCCACTCTAGAGCATCAAATCACCCATCTAGGATCCAATAGAGCAGTCTCCTCCACTGCTCCACATGTCTCACATGTAGGTGTATCTGGCATCCTCCTCACCCAGTGCATATAGTTCATCATCAACTTGTTGTGTTTGAAACACCACAAGAAACTCTTCATCCGCTGAGGAAGTCCATTGGCCCAAACACATTGTCACTATCCCTTAGTTTGTTGCTAACACCCTGCTATGAGTAAATGATATGTTGAACTGGTGCTAACAATGCCATGTTTATTTAACCTCCATATGAGTCCATCCTCTCCATAGGTTGGATCGGGTGGCACCACGCTTAAGATCTCCTGTGCTGATTTCTCATCCATCCACTATTCTATGAAATCGATATCCCAGTCACCTCCATCCAGCACTACTGATGCTACCTTTAAATCATCTAGTTATGCAAGTATGTTTTTTCCTTGTCTCAACATTGGTTTGTTACCAGATCCCATCCAAGCGTCACGCCACATACTAGTATTATTTCCTCTGATCGCTACCCTATTTGAGTTATCCCTTACACTATGTAACTTCCGGTACATGCTCCTCCACATGGTAGAACCTCCTTTAGAATACCATGTCTGCCTTGCATATTTAGCCTGCATGAGTATTCTCCATCCCACCTTCCTTTTATTCAAAAATCCCATATGGTCTTCATCAAACTCCATGGTTTCATATTTTCTATTAAATAACAAGTGTTGAGTTTATTTCCCTTTTTTATAATGTTACACTTTAGTTATCTTTATGGGTATTTAACTCAATAAATGTAGTTCTAAAATCCAAGATAGACAAAAAAATTGGACAACATATGATGTTTAGTTGATTACTATATCACCAATTCCTTTATATTAATTGTATAATAAAATGTGGATCCCCCTATAGAATAAGATATCTATTTAGTGATATTTCTTATCACACTCTTGATTTTGTCTTGGTTTTTATGACTATGTTGTAAGGCTATATTTCCTTAGAATTTGAGCATGAACAATTTTCTTTTCTTGTGCGTACTTTTCCACTAATAGCCTAGCATGATATCCAAACAATTAGCAATTTCATGATTCTTCAAGTAGCCAAAGACTTGGATCCTAACATTTGATATAGGTAAACTCATAGAAACTAGACATGAGTTGTTACACCCTTTAAGGAAGGTTAATACAAATCATTGAAGGAATGGCCATGTTGGATACGATATCATGGTTTACAATTCTTATACTCATATACCCCTATCTATTGAAATGTGCCATGATCATCTTATATTGTTATATTGTTGATAAAACCTAGAAACCGTAGCAATTGATTTAATTTATTGACTTCAATCTTTTATTGAACTTGATTTTTCTCTAGTACTTGTAATTTTTCTTCATCCATTGTGTGGGAAGTCTTTCGTTTGCTTTTATCAATTGAGATGACTTCAAATTGCTCCCTAGACTAGTTCCTCTATGTAGATGAAGTTTGGCTCACCTCTTGAACTATGAACTACTCTTGTACAATTATAATTAGACTACACATATAAAACTTGAATTCTTGTGTGTAGTACAATGTTTATAACTATTACATTTTTACATATCAATGGCTCTCTCTTGATGTGTTTTTCTCTCTGTTTACATGTAGTCTCCATCTTGGGAATTTTTTCTCACATTATTACAAGTTTGTGGCAAAAAGAGAAAAACTACAAATTCAACCCCATACCAGGAATCTTATCAAATTCTAGAGCAGGGTAACATTTAACTATAAGACCCAACTCCTATCATATCAATTGATTTGCTAGTAATGCATGTTTCATGCGTCAAGTAGAGATGAACGAAAAATATTGCTTCGAGCTCTTGACTACCAAATATATTAGCACACTCTGCAAAAAAATCCTTCGAAGAAAATCTTAAAAGGGATCCATGTACCTCGTAATCATGCAATTGGTCATCTCCAACGTTTATATATGTATACCACCATTTATGTTGGAGGTTTTTGACCAATTATGTTATGCAAAAGAAGGTTATATGGAGTTTCTACGTAGAGCATATCTTGTCAAAAGTATACCAAGTTGTTTTTTTAAAGACATTATTTACTGATTGAACAACCGCCATTTATATACTTTATAAAATAGAAGGTATTCCATTCACATTCAACCAAGTATGAAAAAGAAAAATATCGAATTTCAAATTCTGGATATACAAAATGAAATGACCATATATAATGTGACATGAAGTATTCACAACCCTTCAAAACTTGTTTTCTAGAAACAATTTTTATTTATGTTTAAATGTTGTGAAATATTAGTGCTCAACCCTTAATATGTAATTGTAAGGTCATTCATGCTCTCTGGTTTCGATTTGCGGTGCCACTCAGTTTAAAGAGGAGGATATATAGGCATATGTGTGCTTCTAGTCAGAATGGCACCAGGTATACTTCGTATGGGGTGCCTGTGGAAGGTGGACAAATTGAGCTACATGTGTTGAAGGGTCGATTGTGCCTGTGCCCTGCTACTATGGTTGCCACTTTAGGTTCCTTTGGTCGAACAAGGTGTCCAGGGTTGCATTCGACATGTGGGAGGCATGTGGATGCCCATGTATGTCTACATAGTACTTCTTGTTTCATACATTGTACCTTAAAATAGTAGTAGCAACCAACCTGCAAGTGTCAATCAGATCATTACCTTCAAAAAATATTATTGACACAATTTAGAAATGTTCTTGTAAGAAAATTTAAAAGGTTATAGGGAACCAGAGACGGACCCACGGGGGACGGGGGGCAAGGGCCGCGACCCCCCAAAAAATATAAAAAATGTAATCTATATATATGTCTATATACATATATTTGTAATGGTATATTGATAATATATATTATATTTACTGCATATTCATCACAAACATGGACTTGGTATAGTAGTTTAGAGTTGCATTCATATCTAAGAGGTCTCATGTTTGATTCTTTGTGCATGTATTATTCATTTTTCACAATACATACAGAACGCAGATGCTATATATATGTTGTTTGACACCACAAAACACATAGCTAGACTTGGTGTAGTGGTAAACATGTTTACTATTGTATTTGATGTCATGAGTTCAAATCCTATATTAAATACTTAAATTTTTGGCTCCCTCAATCGCTAACTCCTGGTACCGCCACTGTAGGAACCTCATAAGCATTATAATGCTATTCATCTCGTATGGATTCTTTGATCCATTTTTTGGTCCAACACCACCAAATAGCTCTGGCTCTTTATGAAGTTGCTATACAATTAGAAACAAATTTTGCACCAATATAACGATACATATTTGGTTAAAAAGTCTTCTATTTTGAGCTAATGGTTCTTTTAATATTTCATCATTAATTCTTTTGGGTTTGAATATGATATACGACTTATTAATCATTATTCGACGCTTCTCCTTGTCCCCTTTCCGCATTCGCGCATAATTTGTCATTCTTTGGCCAAAATAATGCCAAATGTAGCACCTCAGGAGAAAGAGGATATCAGAGTTTGTGTTTAAACTGCCACGTAAAATGGTATCCTTAGGTCCAATGTTAGAAACCACCATTTGAGTGGTAAAAATGATTCAAAAAGTAACATAAGAACGAAAGATCCACATTAATTGACATTTTTACCCTACATGTCATGTGAAAAGTACCTACTTATCTATTTTTCCAAAAGTGTTTATGAACTTCTAAAAGAATCTGCGTATAGGTGGCTAATTTTAACACTACATATGTAAGGCGCCACTTGTATTAGCGATTTTCTTTAAAATTATTTTATACTGGAAATTATTTTTGTGGAGATGCTAATTAGAGTATATTTTGTCCATGATATACCAAATTAAATTTTCTTTTCCAGATCTTCATTTACTGATTAAAAATCATGATTTAATATACAAAGGAATGTATTCCTAATGTAGGAGTTCTCCATCCACAATGAACCGAGCATGAAAGAGAAGTATAGTGACTTAAAAACTAGGATATATATAATTATGAACATATATTATTTGACTCAAAGTAACTTTCTAGACACATTCTCTTTCTTTCTTTCAAATGTTGTGAAATAACGTTTAATTCTTTAAAAAAATGAAATTGTAAGGTCATTCACGGTCTCTGGTTTCTGTTTGCGGTGCCGAGACCTTCCGTCACTGAGAACCAATCAGTTTTCGTCGTCAGCGGAGATTAAACAGCAAAGAAATCTACCTTACGGGAGAAGAAAAAACACTTCTTCCCTTGAAAGCGGGTGGCCCTCCCATTCCTAACGAACAAATCCATATTTGGCTCTGCTTCGTCCTTTCCAACCCATGGCCGTATGGACACCCCAACAAACCTCCCTTATTAAGGACAGTTCCATGCATTCTATATAATCTGTCCTTCGCGGCTTCTTAGCAAGGACGGCGGCTCTTCCATTGTTTCACAGGAGGGCGGCCGGCGAGAAATCAGAAATAGAGTTTCACAATGGGTGCAGGAGGAAAGGTTGCCGCGATCGTCGTCTCAATGGTTGTCTTGGTCGCTGTCGTAGCGGCCGTTGCCATTGCAGTCATAGGCCGCGGTGGCACGTCGACGACCTCGGCAGCCAGCAACGAAGAGAAGCCTCACGTATCAACCTCTACCAAGGCGATCGAGTCGATCTGCCAGCCAACGGACTATAAGAAGACATGCGTAGACAGCCTCTCAGCTGCCGCCGGGCACAACACGAGCGACCCTAAGGAGCTGATCCAGCTCGCGTTTAAGGTGGCCATGGATAAGATCCACGTCGCCATGAACCACTCGCAGACCTTGCAGGACGCTCAGGAGGATCCCATGACGAAGAAGGCCCTGGAGACCTGCGGCGAGCTGTTCGAGTACGCCGTGGATGACCTCAAGAACTCGTTCGATCACCTCGGTGCGTTCGACATCAGCAAGATCGATGAGGCACTTGAGGACCTTAAGATTTGGTTGAGCGGGACTATGACTCACCTTGAGACGTGTGAGGATGGGTTCGAGAACACCACCTCTGACGCTGGGGAGTCGTTGAAGAAGGCCATGAAGACGTCGAAAGAGCTGGCGAGTAATGCGCTTGCCATGGTTGACCAGATTGCTAGCATCCTCGGTGACCTAGAGATCCCGTTCCTTAGCAGGAGGCTCCTGTCGGAGGAAGACGAGGACGAGGTGTCGTGGATCACCGCCGGCCGGAGGAGGCTCATGGCAGCTACCGTTGACCAGCTCAAGCCCAATGTGGTGGTTGCTCAGGACGGTAGCGGGAAGTTCAAGACCATCAATGCGGCACTGAAGACCGTGCCTAAGAAGGGCCTTAAACCTTATGTGATTCATGTGAAGGAAGGCACGTACTTGGAAACCGTGGAGATTGGGAAGAGCATGACTAACGTGGTCTTGATCGGTGACGGGCCAACCAAGACCAGGATCTCCGGGAGCAAGAACTTCATTGACGGAACACCAACCTTCAAGACGTGCACTCTCGGTACGTGTATACCGTGTTTTTTTTTTTTTTGTTATACTGCATGTGCATATGTTTGAACAAATCCAATTTAATTCGTTCCTTTTGAGTAATATTGACGCGTTACTGCATGATCCCATTCAGCTGTTATCGGTGAGGGCTTCATCGGCAAGGATTTCGCTGTTGAGAACACAGCCGGGCCGGCGAAACACCAGGCAGTGGCTCTGAGGGTCCAAAGTGACATGTCCATCTTCCACAACTGCCAATTCGACGGCTACCAAGACACCCTATACGTCCACAGCCACCGCCAGTTCTACCGCGACTGCCTCATATCCGGAACCATCGACTTCATCTTCGGCAACTCCGCCACCGTCTTCCAGAACTGCGTCATGATGGTCCGCAGACCCCTGAACAACCAGCAGAACATCGTCACCGCCCAGGGACGCAAGGACAGGCGCGAGCCGACGGCACTCATCCTTCACAACTGCACCATCTCCGCCGACAGGGACCTCGAAGGGTTCACGACAAAGAACCCAACCTACCTCGGCAGGCCATGGAAGGAGTATTCCAGGACCTTCTTCCTCCAGTGCCAGATCGATAGCCTCGTCCACCCCGACGGCTGGCTACCATGGACCGGCGACTTTGGGCTCAAGACCTGCTTCTACACCGAGTTCGACTGCCGCGGAGCTGGGGCAGCCACCACCAAGAGGGTGAAATGGAAGGGTATCAAGAAGATGGACGCGGCCCATGCCCAGAAGTTCACCGCCGCTCGTTTCATTCAGGGCGCTCGTTGGATCCCCAAGACCGGTGTGCCGTTCACTCCAGGGTTGCTACCAGTCGGGAGGACCAAGTAAATAAGTGATCGATCCACTCTTCATTGTTTGTTTTGGAAATATGCCTAAGGTTGGCACAGGCGCGAGTGCGATGCATTTGCAGTGTAAAACATGCACGCATGACGATTTGTACCACGTTTAAAGGATCATCTCTTCCGGTACACAAGTATGTAAACATATGTACTTTGATGAGAAAAAAGTTGCTTATGAAAAGGCATTCCACCCACATATATATCTTGTTTGAGAGCTTCTTTTGCCTCATAGGAAGCCACATGTATATTTTTTTATACTATTAATGAAAGTTACAGTATTGACGTCATAGTCTCTCTCTCTCTCAAAAAGAGAGATTAGAATACACTCGACTATACAGATCATACCGTACACCCCAATAATTTCACATAAGGTAAATATTTTTCTAAAACTAGACTGTTAATCTTCTTAAACATTTTATGAATAACTTGCATATAAATTTTGGTCTCATTTGAATGCTTGTAGGTCATGTATATCCAGAGAATAAAAATTATACACTTTAGATTAGTTCTGTTTGTGTATTTTGTTGTCCTTAGTTGATTGACTTTTACTCATCCAAATGGGCTAAAATTTTGTATGTAGCCTAGTTTTAGTATAAAAACAAAGATCAATGGTTATACATTCTGCAAAAAAGTAGTGAAGATAGACAAACACTATTGGGATGTACCATGCAATATGTATACTCAAGTGTCTCCTACTCTGACTTTCTCTCTCTCATCCCTATATATATCCTTCCTCACTCTTTAGAAGTCATTTTCCAAATATAACCATCAACATCTCTATACCTACAGATGTGTTCTATATCACAAAACTTTGTTGATAATTCTTGTATAACAATCACTATGTTTCTATAACGGCTTGGGAAAGGGACCCTACGATTGATAAACTCAACTGAAAGTTTGGAGTCCAAAATGAAGCAACATTTTTTAAATTTGAGTCGGGACCCAGTGCATACTTTGTAGCACGGCTTGACGTTCACCTTTAAGCTAGTCTGTACCTGCACACTCTTCATCTCCACCTCTTATCCACCTGCCATTGCTATCCCTAGCAATACTTGTAGAACCCTACCTTCCTTTTTGTATGTTCAAGTATGTATCAGCATCTATAGCAATCCACACTTTGGGAGGACATACCATTTAGCTTTCTGCTCAACAACTAGATCTTTTTTATGGCAATATTCTTTGAATAAATCATGTCCCATGTCTTGTATGAGTTTGAGTTTTTTTAGTATTTCCATGTGAGTGATTATTTTCTTTTGAAATTTTCTCATTTCTTGACTTCTAGGCTATCTAAGCAACAACAAGAAACACCTCTTTCCAGTGATTCACCTCCTTATTATCATTTAGATTCCTCATGGCCAACTGATTCTTCCAGTGTACATCGGGCTAACAAATACTTATAATTTACTAATTTAGACACACTCTTGATATTAGATCCACAAATGCACAACCTGGGACACAATATAAAGAGTCACAAATTGGGATCATTCTATTGGAAGAGATGGGGTATTAAATCTAGGTATGTTTTAGCTAGGTTCCTAAGAGGAGTCTATTGTTTCAAGTGTTTAAACTTGGATTTGAGTGAAAGAAGTAAAGGCAAAAATTAGACCTAGATTAACCCTATGCAATTAAGGCTAACTAATAAGATAAGAGAGCAATTATACTAACTAAGCAATGGCAACCCTATTGACACCAAGCAAATAAAGAGTAAGAGATAACAACACCAAACAAGAAATTAACCTTAACTATGCAAATTAGACTAGAAGTAAGAAAGTAATCAGGTTTTTAATAATTAATTTTGGAAGTGGGCCATTTGTGGGGTAATGTGACTATCAACTTAGTCAGGGTCACACCATGTAAACACTTCCAACCAAATATGCTATAAAGCCAATCAACAAATGGCATACGAGGATAGACAATTCCATTCTACTACTTGACCAAGGTGGCATAAGGTATACATGGGGTAACTAATCCCTATCACAGTCTTCCAACCTTACAAGGCTCTATTGACTAGAGAACATGTAGAATCCAACCAAAATTAGCAAACTCTAGGTTTCTAGAAGTGGTAATCCTGATACACTTAGTGGCAAGGAGTGTTACGGGGTGTAGTTTTCACCGCCTATTACCCCCATCCAACCACGTAACATGCTCCTTGCTAAGTGCATATGGAGAAATTAACCAAGCTACTTAAATCTCACACCTAGGGCTAATAGAGTAGATGTACAGGTGGGAAGAGAAGGCCTATCTAAGGATCCACTAGTTGGACTTAGGAGTTTTCCCTCTTATAGCCTCCTATTCCTTATCTTCCTTATACCCTAGGGTTTTCACACATCAATCACCATAGAAAGAGAGAGGAAATGATAAAGCAAAAATAAAATCAAAGTGTTTTTACAAATATTTCCATAACATGGTATCTAAGTATTTATTCCTCCAAACAACCCACAAAGGGGTTATGCTACTCGTGACAAAGGAAAATATACAAGTGGAGAAGATACAAGATAAAGAATCAATGGAGCTTGGTGTACAAGACTACTTCTCCTTCTTTAGCAGTAGCAAGCTCGACAACTTCACTCCTCTAAGGTGGAATGACATGAGAATGGGATTGAGGGTGGCCAAAACCCTATAGGTTAGGGTTTTATGGTGGAAGGTGATGAATGGGAGTGGGATAGGTAGTATGTAGAGGAAATGAATGCCCAAGGGAGCTAACATGACCCTAGTTGCCACCAAGGCTTATATATGGGTCTAGGATGTCTAGGGTTAAGTAGGGGGTAAAATGGAGAAATTAGTGGATAAATAGGTAGGGTTGAAGGGTACCACGACCTTGGTGGCAAGATGGTAATATTTGTGTGGTAATCTGGAATGATAGTGGTGATTTGGTGGTGGATTTTAGGCTTGTGAGTGATAAATTAGGCTGGTAGCACAATCTTGGTGGGCACCAAAGTTGTGGTGGCATGAGGGTAGCACGATTTTGGTGAATACCATGGTTGTGGTGGATGGATGATGGAAAGTTGAAGGATCTTGGTAGCATGACCGTGGTAGGTGGAACAAATATGGTGGTCACCACTCATAGCCGTTCTGCACAAAACAACCATGGTGACCAACTTGCTATTTTCTTGAAAAATATGTGAATGCCTTGTGATTGGGTAATGTGCACTATGGTTGTGGTGAAGTACCACGACCATTTTGAGGTCCTTCTCTTGCACTTTAGTCTTGAACTTTGGCATCCATGGAGATTTTTTCTTCAATGTATTATTTGATCACTTGGGGTAGGTTGGCAGTTATCTTGGCTTCATTCTAGACTCCCCAAGCCTAGGGAAACCCTAGATTCCACCTTCTTATCTCCCTTCAATTAAGTGGTAGTCAAAGTATTTATAAAGCATGATAAAAGAATCCATAAGTGTATTTAATCATAATAAAGTTTATTCTGGAAAATACTATGCCTTATGAAACATCTATATAAATAATGCGCCAAAATATAGAATATGGAGACCCAATATAGGTATCCTTCACCCACTTCAATGTAGAAGTATTAGAAAAGAAATTCTCCACATTAGGTGGGTTCATACCCGTCCAAATTTTTCTACTAGAAGGTGAATCACATGAGGTTAGAGAAGTATGCGTATGGTTCCCATAAGTTGGTAGATGGCATCAAATACCATTGCTCTCACCTAGAGAGTTGGTTCACATGAGAGTAACATGTTGAAGGGTCCATATGAACATATTATACCATTGAGGGAGTAGAATCTTCCACATAAAGTTCCATCTTTTCTCTGATGGATAGTTATCTCCTTCCGTTAGAGAGTTATATGCCAATTTAAATGTGGAATCATCGTTTTGACTCCACTTCGGATTAAGTTGACATCTTCATACTCTTTCCTGGCCAGATGCATTAGCAAAATGTCTTTTATACTCTCAATAATAAATGAATATTTCAAGAAGTCCACATCCCATTCACCATTGTTCCCCACCATGTTGGCTACATGTTGCTCATTGAGCTCTACCGGGATTACCACCTACACTTGAGTCATTGAATACCAAATAGGGTTTCAATCCTTGACTTATTTCATCACTTCCACTCCTCTAATCACCTATGTGGTTCAGCCTTAGTCTTCAGTTATCCTTATCACCCCTACCTTATTTATGGAGGTGGACATGCCACCACATGGAACTGACTCTTACAACATCTAGTTCTTATTCCCTATGTATCCAGGAGGTTAGAATGAACATTGACTTGGAACTCTTAAATCTAATCTTAATCCTAGTGTTCAGTTTGAACCTTGTCCTTGTTTTTCTACTGGCATGCCTCATAAGGGTTCACTTTAGGGATTGAGCATGCATGAACTAGAAAATTCAAAACTCTACTCTAAGTTTTTGAATGAATTTCTTTCATAATAAGTAATAATATGAGGTATGTCCTATAATATAGTTCTTGTCTTGCCCTTCAACATGGAATATCTCAAAATAGTTATGTCCAAAGTCTCATATGTGATGGTTTCTTGATGAAAGTTATAAGTTTTAGTAGATACTCTTAAGTATCCACCTCTATCATCTTATTTGTGTAATTGGGATTCCTATGAGAAAGATGGTTGGTGATTTGACTATATAGTTGCCTGTCATGTGATGGCACTATGGTGATAAACTGTAGGTGATAGGGAAACCCTAATTTTTTCTTATATTGACTGGATGATCTTCATACTACACAACGTTCTGATGTGAGATGGAATAAGTCATGAGCATAGTGAGATGTGGAATAATCAACATGTACCCTAGCCAAAAGTTGACAACATACTATAAGAAACATCTATCCCCACCTAATCTAAAACTTAGAGATGCTTGTTGTATGCCTTGATGATGCAAGAATAGATCCTTTAGGCAGAGTGAACTGGTGATAAGATGATGGTGTATGTTTTAGGTAGTGGAAAGTGGTTGACTTGATTCACAATTCAATTTTGGCGCCATTTTGGGTTTATATAGCAACATTTTCATCGTTAAACTTATTTCATTGTCAAGATATATGTACAAAAGAAAAATCTTAGTGATTTATTTTTGAAACCAAGTCATCACTATGAGGAAGTTTCTATAGTAGAGAAACCCTTTAGTGAAAAAACTTTTGATCGGCATGTTCAACTCCCAATACCCTATAATAAAGTGTGATGTAGGGTATAAAAAGAATAAGTTTGATTATATAGATATGATGTAGTTGGTCTACCCATATTGACTCTCTGTATGGTTAAATATATTATAGAGTGAACCTTTAAAGGGGTGGAGTCTTGTATGCTTAGGACTGTAGCTTAAGGAATAGTCAAAATCAATAGTTATAGCTATGAGAAATACTTGGTTAACTCCTGTTAATAATCACATGAATGTTACTTCTATACTTCAAATAAATATTAAAATTTATCTACAATTACCTATCAAAAGATGACCTTAAGTCATATAAAGTACTAAGTCATGCTACAAGGAAAAAGCAGATGATATGGAAGACATCATGTATTTAGTGATATAGATGGACTTGGAGTATACGGTATGGGTATATATGGAGTACGCTAGGATCCACTACATAAATGAACTGGAAACTTATGTACTATTAAGAAGTATACCTTGGTATACTACACTTTAGTTTGGTGGATTTTGGGTATGAAATCATCTTTAAAAGGGTGAAGCGTTGTAATGCACTTGATAGAATCATGGCTTAAATCTTCCTTATTCAAGGATCCCTTTCAACCATGTTAGTATCTAATACCTTCTCCCTTAATTTAAAATTTATTAATAATAATTGGAATCAAAGAGCATAATATTCCTATAAATATCATTTATATATGAAATATTAGGATAAGACAACCAAATACATTCAATAGAAGGATTTATTTTTGCAAAGTACACCATTTAAATAATTTGAATCTAAAAGATCTTCTAGTTAGTAAAAGATGAAAGAAATTGTTTATTTATGAGATATAGTATTACAATTTATTAATTAAGAGTATGAATGCTATAAATGAATGCCCAAACATCCAAGTAAATAAGTATAATATCAAATTATTCCAAGAGATACAATTAATTCTAAAATCAATTTTCCTGCACCCTAATTAGCTTACCTAGAAAATTGAGATCAATTGGATATTAAATGCACCCAAAATTGAATTAGAAAGAGAAATTTTACAATGGACCTAAGTTGTGTGTGCTCATTTGACTACATTCATTTCCTTACCTAGGTAATGCCTCACTCTTCTCCTCTAATGTGTAACCCTTGTATCTCCTCTGCAAAGACATATTTTTCATCTTAAATGAACCACTCCTTCATTCTCCTTTCCTCTTATCTATGACCTTCTCTTTTCTTCTTATCCTTCTTATTTCTTCCCCTCAACAATCACTCTATTATCCACGTAAACCCTAGAGGTCAGAAATATTAGTCTCCTTCATCCAACTACTATAGCAAAATGCCATCCATGATGGTGATCAAGAATCGGTACACCATCCTTCACCTCACTACCCTACCCATCTCTACTTCTCCCTCTCATTGTACCATCCTCCATTAATACAGTAGTGCGCCACCACCATAATTTTGTTCCTCTATAACCACATTTTATTTTGAGTTTGTCCTAATGCTTCCTAATTGGGTCTAGTATTTCCAAATTTCCTCCCCGGTTGCTGGAAGTATGACCATGACGTAACAATCCTTGACCTTAGTTCTTTCTTTTAGTTCAGTTGTTTCCCAAGATTGAATAATTTTTCTAGGGCTACTAGCTTAGTATTTCACGCCATAGCTACTGTGTCATATGGTACTTTCTAAGTGTTGGTTCACTGAGGATTCATCCGCCTAGTTCCATTGATGTTTTCTAAACACTCACAAGTTTTTAGATTACGATGTGTAGAAGACCCGATTCCACATCTCATCATCATCTATGCCCTGATGGTTGCATCTTCCAGTCCATGTCGTTGGAACTTATAGACAAGCTCTTTGTCTCTCTTGGGTTGTGGAGGTCTAAGGAACACCGTGCAATCAAATCCCAAGTCATAGGGTGCATGGTATAGAGCATGGGCTATTGTGTTTGGGTCTCTTGGATATCAACCAAGATGTCGCTGAAGGAGAAGAAGCCCTCCTTGGAGATTTTTCTCTTTTGTCCTTGTCTGGTCTTTTTAATTATTTTAACTTCTAGTAAGGTTTTTGACCTAATGTCATGTGAATTACCACATGAGTGTTTATTTTTGGGCATATCGTTCAATTTGTCTAGTTTCATTTATTAAATAATTGATATTGGATTTAGTTTTCACAACTTGTAATTAATTATTAGAACATCATAAATATACAAATATATATGTTTTACAAATAAGAAAAAGTAGCTCGGTCTTTTGGTATGGTTTCCATAATGTAATCAATGTCTTCCAAAAAGAGTTTGTCTATGGTTTAGTTAATTATGTAACTTAATATTAATACAAATGTATTAATATTATAATTAGGAGGATGATTGGCCCGAATGCTGACCCTAGCCTTATTTTTGGATGTTTAGGCATGATTTATGAGGTATGTGTTTCTTCCCCATTTTTGGGCATATAATGATGAAATCTTGAATTGGTGATATTGTGGCATATTTTTTTGGCACTCCTCTTGTTGAACATCTTGAAATCCTTCTGAAATATCAATTATCATCTACTGACTAATCCTATGTTGATTTATTAAAGGCTTGTTCCACTCAGTATGAGTCATGGGACTCCAATTTCTATGTGTGATGGTATCATCTTTTTTGTACATGGATATCGACTAGAACTATACTTATAGCCTTGCCTACTCAATTATGCATGTCATATTTGGACTAGTAATAACTACTAGTAGTTAAGCCATGTTTAGGGAACTAAGGTTTAAGTCCTTCCATGGAACTGAGGCTTTATCTACAATGCAGTGGGGTTTTATTCCCCCTACCACATGATATATTTATAGGCACTGAGGTTTTAGTCCTCTTGCTAGGAAATGGGGTTTTACCCCCCCCCCCCCACCACCAAATTTTATATATGGGCATTGAGGTTTTGTTACCCCTTCCATGGCTAGTGGTTTTTGGTTATGTATCCCCGCTGTAGTCCATTCTAGTCTTTTTAATCTACATACACCCTTTTTATGTAGTTATTTGTGATTGAAGGAAAGAAATTCTTTATTCATGAGTTTTTTTCTCCAAAGTAGGTAATGCCTCAATCCTTTTCTTACTTATTATTTGTTTGGTTATTTTATTTATTACCTAATCTTGAACTATCTAGTTTATTTTTACCTCTTTGCTGGAAATACCCTTTATTTGTCCTTCCATCATACTTGCATTATTTAAATGCCCAAATGTATTTCATTTGTGCACATATACTAGTTTTATTTAACTCATACCTACTCTTTGTATTTTCTCTTTTGGGTATTGTTCCCAAATGAACCTGGTGATAGGTGACTTAGAAGACCATGACTCAAGAAGATCACATGCATGATGTGGTTATGAGGATAGATTTGGATGACCAAGTTTGCCTCTGTCGCTGGTCTTATATGTAACAGTAGAAAGTTAGTGTTTTATAATACCACCTATTAAGGTGTGGATCAATGTATCATGATATTTGTGATAAATGAAATAGTTAAGTTTTAAGCTTCTTGATCATTTACGGCTTATGTATCTTATCATTTAATTGGATCCCTATCTGGTCCCACTCTTTATAGTGTGGTATCAGAGCCTAAGTAGTCAGTGACTTGAGTATATCAGTTATTCCATGGGATCCTTAACTTTGTAGGTAAGTAACTCTATATTGGTTTTTGTTATGCCTATCCTTGACCCATTGAACACCAAATAAGGTTTCAATCCCTAACTTATTTGGTCACTTCCACTCCTCTAACTACCTATGTGGTTCATCCTTAGTCTTTAGTTATCCTTATCACCCCTGCCTTATTTATGGAGGTGGACATGTCACCACATGGAACTGACTCTTGCACCATCTCGTTCTTATTCCCTATTTTCTAGGAGGTTAGCATGAACATTGATTTGAAACTCTCAAATCTAGGCTTAATCCTAGTGCTCAACTTGAAAATTCTCCTTTTTTGATTGACACGCCTCACACAGGTCCACTTTGGGTATTGAGGATGCATGAACTAGCAAATTTAACTCCCATGCAAGTTTTAGAATTGAACTGTCTTCATAATAATTGATAATATATGGTAGGTCCTGTAAAGTTATGCTTGTCTTTCCCTTCAACATGGAGTGTCTCAACATAGCTATGTCCAAAGCCTCATATGTGATGATTGCTATATGAAAGTTATAATTAAGTTTCAATAGATACCCTTAAGAATCCACCTCTCTCATCTCCTTTGTGTAATTATTGTACCTATGAGAAAGATGGCATATGATTTGACTATATATGTGGAAACACATCCCACTATCACACAGACAGTGAGGTGTTACGTGAAAATGTGCGGAAAACACCATAAACCACAAATTTCCAAAAACACGGGTTAATTAAAACCGATTGCAGAAAGCAGATAAACCAAGAAACTATTACATTTAGGTCCTCATCCTGCAAGGAAGCAGGTTATATAAACATTCACAAGCCTTGATATGTGTCCACAGCTTAGGAGATTAGCTGTCTTGTCATCACATGAGTTCATCACCTATTTATACATACATAACGGCCCACATCCGGCCAGCAGTAGGATATACAAAACGTCATCGGCTATACATCGTGAAACAACGTCAAAACACCTCCAAGGACCTGAGAGTACAGGGATGACTCTAAGACTCTACTACAAAATGACCAAAACAGCAGCATGTCCATCTCTTGTCTTCTACTACTCTTCTTACTTCTCGGCCGCAACTCCGCGACCACCACCACGCCTGGCGTGAACACCTAAAAAGGGTATAAACCAGCGGGGTGAGACACACAGTCCCAGCGAGAAACATAACTCCCTGTCGAAACCACAGAACCTCAGAAGATGAGGCAACAACAGTAGATAACTGATAGAAGATATAACAAGAGCAGTCTATATAGCAAAGCTATTCATACCATCAAGCTTACCAGGCTATACGGAAGGCAGATAACCAAGTATTTCTTTATGGAACATGATTAACAAGATAAGATTTATAAGATCTTACCACATATCATAAGGAACGTATAAGTAACTACAAGTATAATGAGATTAAGTACACAAGCAAGGCCTCAATCAATGTTCCATGTTTTGCCTTAAGCAGTAAATACTATTCGGCTGAATTACGTATTGTTATGCCCTGAGGAAGTGAGTCGTACCGCTCAAATCCAACCGACGGCTGTGAAACCCGGAGCCGGTGCCATACAAGGTCAATGGAAGAGCCAGACTCCACGACCTCTCCGCCTCGTGGTCAGTGCACGAGTACAACACAAGTAGGACCGCAGTCTCATGCTTAAGTGGCCTCAGCCACAGGGTCAGCTCCCGCAGGCTACCCTCTGCCTAGCCCACCTTGGTACAGGTCTCGGCGCTAGTGAAACTGAGCCACAGGCCTGTTCACCGTGCTCTGAGCCATGAACGCATTCATGCTCCCATATCACATATCCTGAGCCATGGGCCTGTTCACCATGCTCTATACATATCCTGAGTCTGAAACCGCAGCTGCACTCGAATCCTCACTATTTTAGGCTAGGAGAAACCTCGCATATTCAACAATATGCGCTCCGGGTTAACCCGCAGGAGAACCCGTTTTACCATCACCAGCTCCTGACGATGATGGATCTATGGCCAGGGCAAACTACATGATATGTTCCACTGTGATTAGTTAGTATATTTTAAGTGGATTGTTAGGGCAATCAAGTTGTATAGCATGCAAACTATAACAAGAATAAACAACATGAAACTCAATAACATGCTTTTACTTTCATCAACATCATCCTGATCCAGCACCAGGATCCAACCTTATATGTTACCACTTGGCCTCTTGCCAATCATCTAGATCCATCACAAGGATCATCACATTGCCATGGGATCTCAATCCCTCATCACATAGTGCCACTGCCTCACAAGGCTTACATCATCATCATGGGACAACAATCCCAAACACATCATCAGAGGATAACACCTCAACAAAGCACTTTAGCCAAACTCAGGTCCTCAAACCAGAACACATCTGCATGGTTAGTATGCACACGCATCATGGATTAACAGAAAGATCATATTATCATCATAGGGTGACATTTATCATCCATGCATCAACCTGTGATCATAAGCATAGGTCATGTCATTAAGAAAAGCATCTTATATGCTTACCATTTCTTTAGCATTACACAGATAATTCTAAGTGATCATGAATACACAAGATGTCATGTCAAGGTACATAGGTGTGCACTTACTATAGCAATTACCATCAAGCATATCAAAACGTGACATCATAGAACAAGATTTAGCATATAGGTTATCCATATAAGGAACGAGACCCTCACTAGAAACACCCACTACCTTCACCAAAGGTAGTATCAAGCAGGGCACTCTCCCCTATCGCCCAACACTCAAACGTATAACGGTTAAGCAGATCAGCACATATCGGCCAATCACAAGGGTGTCGGGCATCTAGGGCATAACGGTCAAAAGCATATCGTGCAGCTATGTCCAGGATACATATCGTGCAACGCAGCGTCGTGCACCTCCAAGAGTAATGTGCAGCTCAGTCCATGTCATGCAACGGTGCGTTGTGCATCTCTGTGTCGTGCAACATCTAGGGTTACTATGGGTTACTATATCAGGCATCCTCACTATGTCGTGACACCCAGCCCAAGCTAGCCACATATCCCCATATCGTCCAAGGTATGACGTCCACTAGGCTACCACCTCAGATCAGGTGTAACAGGCAGCACTACACAACAAGGTATGACGTCCAAGGACACAACTCAAACGGGTGGCAAGGATCTGTCGTTTAACCAGCCTATCCATGGCCCATCGGCTGACACAAGGCAAGGACCTATTGTGTGATGCCCGTCACAAGGTCAAGGATCAGGGTGTATCGCCCAGCACAGCCACAACAGCATAACGTCCAAGGCTCTAGGTCAAGAGGGGTATCGGGCGACACCAACCCCAAGCCATATCGGCCAAGGTATAACTCGATAGGGTCACCACCAACCTCAAGCACAAGGGCACCAAAACCCTAATAGATTAAGAATATGACTCACCTCTCAACTATCAAGAGAGAGGGGTCTTGCCAAGCTTCTTAACACCAAACAGGCAACACAAGGACCAACCCTAACCAAGGTCCACAACCACCACATAGCTCACCTTTCAAGTCCATGGTGAGAGGAGGGTGTTGCTCAAGCAACTAGAATACAAGCTCACCTCTCAACTAAAATGAAAGAGGAGTATTGCCCATATTACTAGAACTCAAGCTCACTCCTCAAGACTTAGGAGAGAAAGGGGTGTTGCTCACCAAGAAACCCTAGAACAAGGTTCGGCCATAAGGTACAACTAAGCAAGAGACTAAACTAACAACATATAAGAACATAAAAGAAGGTAGTGTAGTTAGGGTTAGGAGTTATGTAACCCGCCTTAAGAAAGCTCCAAGCTCCTAGCACCACCAAGGAAGAAGAGCAAGGCACTCTAGGGTTTGGCCACCACTAGAGGAAGAAGGAGACTCCAAGGCAAGGATCGACCACCAAGCTTGCAAAGGAAGAGGGTGTCGTCGTGCACCAAAGGAGAAGGAGAATAAGGAACTAAAGGGGTCCTTAGAAAGGGAAAGGAAACACATATATAGAAGAGGATGGAGGAGAAACCAAGGTAGAACAAAGCAAGGTGTCTTCCACCTAGGGACACTTGTCCATGAGCAAAGCCACCACTCTAACATGCCCTAAACACATGTCCAAGGCCATTGCCACATGCAAGCATCAAGCACCAAGTGTCCACTAGTGGTGACACAAACGAGGTCAAAGAGGGTCAAAGGGTCCATGGGCGACACACCCACACCATGGCCGACACACCCACACCATCGCCAACACACCCACACCATGGCCGACACACACCCTGGGCGACACACCACAGGCCGACACAGGGCACTCTTGCCCGACACAAGGCCCAAAGAAGCAAAGACAAGGCACCACAAAGCCCAACGAGATCAACCAAGCCCAAAGGTACTCAAGCAACTAGCCCAACCCTTCCTCAAAACACAAGAGGAAGCAAGGAGAGGGAGGAACACCTCTCAAGGTGGCAAACTTGCCCACAAACCCTAGACTTGGGTTAATTGCAAGTAGCACCTCCAGCTCTCAACAAAGCACCAACAACCCTAATCACCACTAAGGGTGATTAGCAAGCAACTAAGCATCAAGGTTGAGCAAAGCAAACAGGATAAGCCCTAAACGGAGGTCAGGGTCCTTACAAGCTGACCCCCTACAAAGGGATTTCATCCTCGAAATCCGAAGAGAAAAGCGAGGGATACTTCCTCCTCATCTCTTCCTCAAGCTCCCACGTG
The DNA here is from genome assembly GCA_963693085.1 of Alisma plantago-aquatica. Taxonomy (NCBI): domain Eukaryota; kingdom Viridiplantae; phylum Streptophyta; class Magnoliopsida; order Alismatales; family Alismataceae; genus Alisma; species Alisma plantago-aquatica. The sequence continues at coordinate 1,304,909,605 of OY856411.1, forward strand.
GCTTCCTCAACACCATGATGATGCCAAAGAACCTTCACAAGAACCAGGTCCTTCCTGTTCAGCTTCTTAATTCTTCTGTCAAGGGTCATCACAGGACCTTCCTCATAGGTCACATCTTCATTAAGCTCAACTTTGACTGGCTGTATCACTGTTCCTGTATCCGGATGACTTTTCTTCAGCATACTGACATGGAACACTGGATGTAACCTGTACAACTCTGGCGGCAGCTCCAACTCATAAGCTACTTTGCCAACTTGTGCTATGACCAGGTATGGCCCCATATATCTGGGTGCTTGCTTGCCCTTCCGGCCAAACCTTAGCACACCTTTCCACGGTGAGACTTTAAGATACACTTTGTCTCCTACCTAGAACTCCAAAGGTCATCGGCGATTGTCTGCGTAAGACTTCTGCCTGTCCTGTGTAGCTTTCAACTATTGATGTATCACCTTGATCTTTTCTGTCATCTGTTGTACTAACTCAAGACCCAACAGCTGGTATTCACCAAACTCATACCAACACAAAGGAGATCTGCACTTCCTTCCATATAAGGCCTCATAAGGATCCATGTCAATGCTCCGTTGATAACTATTGTTGTAGGCGAACTCTATCAAACTGAGATGTACGTCCCAACTGCCTAAAAACTGCAAAACACAAGCTCGAAGGAGATCTTCCAAAGTCTGAATAGTCCTCTCAGACTGTCCATCTATCTGCGGGTGGAAGGCAGTACTGAACCTCAACTACATTCCCAATGCCTTGTGCAACTGTTCCCAGAAACGACTCGTGAACTGAGGACCTCTATCAGAAACTATCGTCGCTGGCACACCGTGCAAACGTACTATCTCATCCACATATACTTGAGCGAGATTCTCAGCTGCATACGCTATCTTTACTGGTATGAAATGGGCAGACTTCATCAATCTGTCCACTATTACCCAAATGGAATCATGATTTCTAGTTGTCCTGGGTAGACCAACTATGAAATCCATGGTTATATGATTCCATTTTCACTGCGGTATCGGCAGGGGTTGCAACGTACTTGCCGGCTTCTGATGCTCAGCCTTAACTTGCTGACATACCGCACACCTAGCTAGCCACAAACTCAGCTACATCTTTCTTCAAACCGGGCCACCAATACAAGTCCTTCAGACTATGATACATCTTGGTGACTCCTGGATGCATAGCATACATCGACGTGTGTGCTTCCTCGAGCACTAACTTCCTCAGATCATCAGCATCGGGGACCACCATCCTATCACGATAGCAAACTAGTCCATCCTCGGACTCATGAAACCCATCACGCTTTTTGCTGCCGAACTCTGATATGATCAACTGTACTGTATCATTTGTTTGTTGTGCATCTTTGATATGTTGTCTCAGCATAGGCTTGAATTGCATCTGTGCTAAAAGTCCAGCTAACAAGGAAACTTCCATCTGCACATTCATCTGCTGCAAGGAAACAAGCATATCCCGTCTATGGCATACCAGGGAACTCAATTGTACCTTCTTTGAAGGAAAAGAAGAAGACTTTCGGCTAAGCGCATTAACTACCACATTCGCCTTACCAGGATGATACTCTATGGTACAGTCGTAATCATTGATTAACTCCATCCGTCGATGTTGTCACATGTTCAACTCATGCTGCAAAAAGATGTACTTCAGATTCTTATGATCCGTAAATATCTGACACACTTCTCCGTAAAGATAGTGTCTCCAAATCTTTAACGCATGAACCACTGCTGCCAACTCCAAATCATGAGTCGGATAGTTCTCCTCGTGTTTCTTAAGCTGTCGCGAAGCAAAAGAAACCACATGATCTTCCTGCATTAGCACACAACCTAAACCTTTCTTGGAAGCATCGCAGAAAACAACATAGCCCTTTCCAGGCTCTGGCAGAACTAACACTGGAGCACTGGTCATTTTATCCTTCAAACTTTGGAAAGCTTGCTGGTAACGATCATCCCAGACAAAAGGTACATCCTTTCTGGTCAACTTTGTCATTGGTAACGCAATCGTACTGAAGTCCTTGATAAACCTCCAGTAGTATCCTGCCAAATCCAGGAAACTATGAACTTCCATTGGCGTCTTCGGCTATTCCCACTCTGCAACGGATTCCACCTTCTTCGAGTCCACTTTGACACCTTCGGCAGATATCACATGACCAAAGAAAGTCACTTCTTCCAACCAGAACTCACACTTACTGAACTTGGCATACAACTGATGTTGGCAAAGAAGAGTCAACGCTAGTCGAAGATGTCGCTCATGCTCTTGCCTGTCTCGACTATAGATCAAGATGTCATCTATAAAGACTACAACAAACTGATCTAGGAACGGACGGAATACTCGATTCATCAAATCCATGAAAGCAGCAGGCGCATTGGTTAGCCCAAACGACATAACCACAAACTCAAAGTGACCATACCTCATCCTAAAAGCTGACTTTGGTATGTCATCCACCTTAATCCTCAACTGATGATATCCGGACCGTAGATCGATCTTTGAAAACACTATAGTGCCACGTAACTGATCAAACAGATCGTCTATCCTCGGCAACAGGTACTTGTTCTTGATCATGACTTTGTTCAATTGTCGGTAATCTATACATAACTACATCGATCCATCTTTCTTCTTAACGAAAAACACTAGAGCACCCCAAGGCGACGTACTCGGTCAGATGAAACCTTTCTCCATCAACTCTTGCAACTGCTTCTTAAGCTCTGCCATCTCTATTGGAGCCAACCTATACGGTGTCTGTGCAACTGGTTGCATTTCTGGAACTAGATTGATCTCGAAATCAATCTCTCGGGGTGGAGGAACACCAGGGAACTCATCAGGAAACACATCCGCAAACTCTCGGACAACCGTTACCTCCTCAAGGCTAGGACCTTTCGCCTTGGTATCCACTACGTGAGCTAAGAACGCCTTACATCCTTGTCGTAACATCTTTTCTGCTACCATAGATGATACTAGACACGTCAGAAGAATCTTCCTATCTCCTTGGAAGACCCACTTCTCTCCATCATAATCAAACACAACCTTCTTGGAACCACAGTCCAAAACAACCTTATACTTCTCTAAGGTATCCATCCCAAGGATCACATCAAAACCATGCATATCAAGTGGTATAAGATCCACTTGTATACTGTATCCCGAAAAAGATAAGACACAAGATGGACACTCTTCTCGAAGCATCGAGGAACCATCAAGAGGGGTTTCTAACAACAAGCTATCCTTCTTACAACTAATAGGTAAATGACAGTTCTCAAGCATACTATAGGCGATAAAAGAGTGTGTAGCACTCGGGTCAACCAGAACAGATATAAAGCAAGAAGAAGACATATCAGAATGAAATAACTCCATCTGACCTGTCACCACTCGCGGGTTGACTATCGCCTCCGGCTAACTCATCGCATAGAATCGAGTCGTTGCTTGCTATCCACGTCCTCTGCTTCCTTGAGCAGACGATCCCGCTTGCGACGCTTGACCACGTCCTCGCCCTCTACTACTACTGGGTTGTTGTCTATCTGACCCTCGTTGATTCTGCCTTGGTTGTTGTGTCACTTCGACATCTCTATTCGGGCAGTTGAACCTGAAATGCCCGATCTGACCAAAAAGATGGCATGACCTATCTTCAAACCGTGGCCTAGATGGCCCTGTCACTGCCACTGAAGCTGTACTATGTGCCTTTGACGGTGAAGAAACATAACCTCTTCCCTTACTCGGAGACCACTGCGATGGTACACTGGAACCTCTCATCACGGAAGGTGCTGAAAACCTTGGCTTCTTGAAGCCACCAAACCTCTGTCCCTGGAACTGAGCATGCCTCTTCTTAGACATGGATTCTCTTTTCTCCCTTACTGATCGTTCAATCCTCCAGACAGATTCCACAAACGTAGCAAACCATTCTCTGTTCTCCAATGCGGAAACAGGTGTTGTTAGCTCAGCACTCATACCCTTCTCAAAACATCTGATTCGCTCTTCATCTGTCGCCGCCATGTGAGGACAAAACCTCAACAGATCCATGAACTTGGCCTCATACTCGGTGATGTTCATCGGTCCTTGTCGCAGGCTCTCAAACTGACTGATCTTCTCATCTAGATACGTCTTCAGAAAGTATCTGCTGACGAACTTGTGTCTGCTTCGGGGATGTCGAGGATCCGGAAAGCCTTCTCAAGACTTGTCAGCCACAGATCTGCATCCGCTGGATCAGCCATCTCAGCATAGTCTGAAGCTCCGACTCAGCGAAGCCACTCAAAGGTCTTCCCAATACCCGATGTTCCTCCATGGGGAGCCTGTGCTCTCGGCGGAGGCACTGGCAATCTTTCTACCATGAGATTCATTGTAGCCACCATATGCCCCATAAGCTGTTGGTAGGCAGGGTTTTCGAGAATGGCTGGGTCAAGTTGGGGGACCTCAGGCACCCGATCTTCATGTGCCTGCCCTATAACTTCATCAACTGATGCATGATCGCTGTTCTCAGCAGCATGTTCTTCATGGTTTCCAGACATCTTGGCTTTTCTTCCGCTGAGGGCAAAAGATGATTGTAAGAAAATCTGGAAGACTCACAAGAACAGACACAACCTAGTCTTAAATCCATGTAGACTCAGTGAATCTAGAGCTCTGATACCAAACTTGTGGCAACACATCCCACTATCACACAGACAGCGAGGTGTTACACAAAAACGTGCGGAAAACACCATAAACCACAAATTTCCAAAAACACGGGTTAATTAAAACCGATTGCAGAAAGCAGATAAACTAAGAAACTATTACATTTAGGTCCTCATCTTGCAAGGAAGCAGGTTATATAAACATTCACAAGCCTTGATACGTGTCCACAACTTAGGAGATTAGCTGTCCTGTCATTACATGAGTTCATCACCTGTTTATACATACAGAACGACCCACATCCGGCCAGCAGTAGGATATACAAAATGTCATCGGCTATACATCGTGAAACAATGTCAAAACACCTCCAAGGACCTGAGAGTACAGGGATGACTCTAAGACTCTACTACAAATGACTAAAACAACAGTATGTCCATCTCTTGCCTTCTACTGCTCTTCTTGCTGCTCGGCCGTAACTCCGCGACCACCACCATGCCTGGCGCGAACACCTAAAAAGGGTATAAACCAGTGGGGTGAGACACACAGTCCCAGCGAGAAACATAACTCCCCACCGAAACCACAGAACCTCAGAAGATGAGGCAACAACAGCAGATAACTGATAGAAGATATAACAAGAGCAGTCTATATAGCAAAGCTATTCATACCATCAAGCTTACCAGGTTGTACGGAAGGCAGATAACCAAGTATTTCTTTATGGAACATGATTAACAAGATAAGATTTAAAATATCTTACCAAATATCATAAGGAACGTATAAGTAACTCCAAGTATAACGAGATTAAGTACATAAGCAAGGCCTCAATCAATGTTCTGTGTTTTGCCTTAAGCAGTAAATACTATTCGGCTGAATTACGCATTGTTATGCCCTGAGGAAGTGAGTTGTACCGCTCAAATCCAACCGACAGCTGCGAAACTCGGAGACGGTGCCATATAAGGTCAATGGAAGAGCCGGACTCCACGACCTCTCCGCCTCGTGGTCAGTGCACGAGTAAAACACAAGCAGGACCGCAGTCTCTTGCTTAAGTGGCCTTAGCCATAGGGTCAGCTCCCGCAGGCTACCCTCTGCCTAGCCCACCTTGGTATAGGTCTCGACGCTAGTGAAACTGAGCCACGGGCATGTTCACCGTGCTCTGAGCCATGAATGCATTCATGCTCCCATATCACATATCCTGAGCCATGGGCCTGTTCACCATGCTCTATACATATCTTGAGTCTGCAACCGCAGCTGCACTCGAATCCTCACTATTTTAGGCTAGGAGAAACCTCACATTATCAACAATATGCGCTCCGGGTTAACCCGCAGGAGAACCCGTTTCACCATCACCAGCTCCTAACGATGATGGATCTATGGCCAGGGCAAACTACATGATATGTTCCACTGTGATTAGTTAGTATATTTTAAGTGGATTGTTGGGGCAATCAAGTTGTATAGCATGCAGACTATAACAAGAATAAACAACATGAAACTCAATAACATGCTTTTATTGTCATCAACATCATCCTAATCCAGCACCAGGATCCAACCTTATATGTTACCACTTGGCCTCTTGCCAATCATCTAGATCCATCACAAGGATCATCACATTGCCATGGGATCTCAATCCCTCATCACATAGTGCCACTGCCTCACAAGGCTTACATCATCATCATGGGACAGCAATCCCAAACACATCATCAGAGGATAACACCTCAACAAAGCACTTTAGCCAAACTCAGGTCCTCAGACCAGAACACATCTGCATGGTTAGTATGCACAAGCATCATGGATTAACAGAAAGATCATATTATCATCATAGGGTGACATTTATCATCCATGCCTCAACCTGTGATCATAAGCATAGGTCATGTCATTAAGAAAAGCATCTTATATGCTTACCATTTCTTTAGCATTACACAGATAATTCTAAGTGATCATGAATACACAAGATGTCATGTCAAGGTACATAGGTGTTCACTTACTATAGCAATTACCATCAAGCATATCAAAACGTGACATCATAGAACAAGATTTAGCATATAGGTTATCCATATAAGGAATGAGACCCTCACTAGAAACACCCACTACCTTCACCAAAGGTAGTATCGAGCAGGGCACTCTCCCCTATCACCCAACACTCAAACGCATAACGGTTAAGCAGATCAGCACATATCGGTAAATCACAAGGGTGTCGGGCATCCATGGCATAATTGTCAAAAGCATATCGTGCAGCTATGTCCATGATACATATCGTGCAACGCAGCGTCGTGCACCTCCAAGAGTAACGTGCAGCTCAGTCCATGTCATGCAACGGTGCGTTGTGCATCTTTGTGTCATGCAACAGCTAGGGTTACTACGGGTTACTATATCAGGCATCCTCACTATGCCGTGACACCCAACCCAAGCTAGCCACATGTCCCCATATCGTCCAAGGTATGACGGCCACTAGGCTACCACCTCAGATCAGGTGTAACGGGAAACACTACACAACAAGGTATGACGCCCAAGGACACAACTCAAACGGGCGGCAAGGATCTGTCGTTCAACCAGCCTATCCATGGCCTATCGGCCGACACAAGGCAAGGACCTATTGTGTGATGCCCGTCACAAGGTCAAGGATCAGGGTGTATCGCCCAGCACAACCACAACAGCATAACGTCCAAGGCTCTAGGTCAAGAGGGGTATCAGGCAACACCAACCCCAAGCCATATCGGCCAAGGTATAACCCGACAGGGTCACAACCAACCTCAAGCACAAGGGAACCAAAACCCTAACGGATTAAGAAGATGACTCACCTCTCAACTATCAAGAGAGAGGGGTCTTGCCAAGCTTCTTAACACCAAACGGGCAACACAAGGACCAACCCTAACCAAGGTCCACAACCACCACATAGCTCACCTTTCAAGTCCATGGTGAGAGGAGGGTGTTGCTCAAGCAACTAGAACACAAGCTCACCTATCAACTAAAATGAGAGAGGAGTATTGCCCATATTACTAGAACTCAAGCTCACTCCTCAAGACTTAGGAGAGAAAGGGGTGTTGCTCACCAAGAAACCCTAGAACAAGGTTCGGCCACAAGGTACAACTAAGCAAGAGACTAAACTAACAACATATAAGAACATAAAAGAAGGTAGTGTAGTTAGGGTTAGGAGTTATGTAACCCGCCTTAAGCAAGCTCCAAGCTCCTAGCTCCAAGCTCCAAGCTCCAAGCACCACCAAGGAAGAAGAGCAAGACACTCTAGGGTTCGGCCACCACTAGAGGAAGAAGGAGACTCCAAGGCAAGGATCGACCACCAAGCTTGCAAAGGAAGAGGGTGTCGTCGTGCACCAAAGGAGAAGGAGACTAAGGAACTAAAGGGATCCTTAGCAAGGGAAAGGAAACACATATATAGAAGAGGATGGAGGAGAAACCAAGGTAGAACAAAGCAAGGTGTCGCCCACCTAGGGACACTTGTCCATGAGCAAAGCCACCACTCTAACATGCCCTAAACACATGTCCAAGGCCATTGCCACATGCAAGCATCAAGCACCAAGTGTCCACTAGTGGTGACACAAACGAGGTCAAAGAGGGTCAAAGGGTCCATGGGCGACACACCCACACCATGGTCGACACACACCCTGGGCGACACACCACAGGCCGACACAAGCACAGACCGACACACCTAGGTCGACACAGGGCACTCTTACCCGACACAAGGCCCAAAGAAGCAAAGACAAGGCACCACAAAGCCCAACGAGCTCAACCAAGCCCAAAGGTACTCAAGCAACTAGCCCGACCCTTCCTCTCAACACAAGAGGAAGCAAGGAGAGGGAGGAACACCTCTTAAGGTGGCAAACTTGCCCACAAACCTTAGACTTGGGTTAATTGCAAGTAGCACCTCCAGCTCTCAACAAAGCACCAACAACCCTATTCACCACTAAGGGTGATTAGCAAGCAACTAAGCATCAAGGTTGAGCAAAGCAAACATGATAAGCCCTAAACGGAGGTCAGGGTCCTTACAATATAGTTACCTTGTCATGTGATGGCAATATGGTGGTAAACTACAGGTGATGGGGAAACCCTAATTTCTTCTTATAGTGAGTGGATGACCTTATAACTACCCAATGTTCTGAAATGAGATCGAATAAGTAATGAGCGTAAAAATTATACTATAAGAAACATCTCACCCCACCTAATCTAGAATTTAGAGATGCTTGTTGTATGCCCTGATACTACATGGAGATTAGACTCTTTAGGCAGAGTGAAGTGATGATAGGATGGTGTTTTATGTTTAAGGTAGTGTAAAATGGTTGACTTGGTCCATAAATCAAGTTTGGTGCTATTTTAGGTTTCCATATCAAGGTTTTCATCTTCAAATTTATTTTCATCATTAAGCTATATGTACAATAGTAAAAATCTTTTTGATTTTATCAATGATTTTTGAAACCAAGTCATCACTATAAGAAAGTTTGTGTAGTAGAGAAACCCTTTAGCGAAGAAACTTTTGACTGGCATGTTCAACCCTGAAACCCTAGAACAAAGTGTGATGTTGGATATAAGAAGAAGAAGTTTGAATGTTTAGATATGATGTAATTGGTCTACCCCTATTGAATCTCTATATGGTTAGATAGATTATAAAAAAACCTTTTAAGGGGTGGAGTCTTGTATGCTTATTTTTATAGCTTAAGGAATAGTCAAAATCAATAGTTGTTTTTATATCTAACCAGAGTATCCCAGGTGGTAAGATCTGGGTAAGTCTCAATGAACGAACCGGGTTCAAACCACACTAAAGGCACTCTATGAATGAAAATCGACATAAGAAGACATGAAGGCACACGAAGCGATGAACTTGCAAATTTTGACAAGATAGAGAAGGAGATTCAAGCTCTATGTAAGACATATAGTAATCGTCTACACAATGTGTTTAGATGGGTCAAAGGGAATTGGAATAGCTGGTAGTTGCTTGAGTTGTGTGTGTTTCATGTTCGTCTTACCCTTTGCATAAAAAGGGAAGGGAGTTCTTTTGAACTATATGAGTTTAATGTCTATGTGTAGTTTGTTTTCTTTATCCCTCTAGTAGGGTTGGAAGTACATTTATATAAGGTTCCGATACACAATTACTTACATATCTATAAAGGTACATGATAGTGTACGCATATATTAACTTTGTGTGCTTAAATTCTCAAACTTAGATGGCTACGGTCTTCCACAATCGAAATTTTAGGCAAAATAGTTCTAGTTAAACCAAACTGAACCAATTTGCTTTAATGTTTTTTTAGCGAGATCTATTTTGACGCTCGTTAGCAATTTTGTAAGAGTAAGCCTAGTTCTTGACTTATATTGGTTGTGGTTTCAGTTTCAAAGCGAATTATGTTCACCATACGACACTTAAGTGTTATGCACGTATAAAAACTAAATGATTGAGAGATTGTTAACCGATAGTATTTTGTTTCACAAAGTATATTTAAGTGTCTGATTGAATAGTAATCAAACAACATAGTTATTTAAGCTGTTCGTTGTTTGGCGAGTCTGTTAAAAGGGGCCCGGCTTGTCGGTTGGTTTTTATAACTTAAGCTATATAGCTGCGTCTGGGCAGCCCATACGAGCAACAGAGATGTTTATAGTGAGAGTTAGATTAGAATGCATTGAATGAATACATTCAAATTCAAATGTGTTTGCATGTGAAAGACTATTTTTTTGAAAAATATAAACCACTAATCTTCACGACCATTATATAATTAGGTTACATACAAATTTTTAGCACATTTACATGAGTATAAGTTACTTATCTGAAGGTAACAAAATTTGAAGCATGAAATTAATTTAAAATGTATATTTTTGCAGTCTATATGACATATATATATCTAAGTGTGTTCAAATTTTGTAAAAATATTAATTTTTGAAATTGAAAAACCATTTGACTCTTTATATTGATTCAAATTGAATCAATAAAGTTCCGCTTCTCTGCGCGGTACTTTCTCCTTCCTTCCCCAAGTTCCTGTTCCACACTTCCGCCTCCTTCCGTCCCCTTCCATTTCCCCCAACGATCATAGCGCGGACGCTGGACCTAGTTCGGTTAGACTCGTTGTTAGTAACAGCCGCCGAGCCCTCCCTCACAGAGGCCACGCCGGAGGCGCTTGAGGAAGCTCGAGCTCCTGCGCCGGCGCCTGAGACGCCATCGGTATCAGCATCGTCCGCGTGCACTCTCAGACTTCCCGTGAGTTCCTTTTTAGTGTCTTCTTACTCTTCCCCTTCCCCTTCCTTCTTCCTCTTTGTCCTAAATGTATGTGAGTCCGCTTGTTTTCTTTGTCGCCTTCTCCTTCTCTTCTTCATCCCGGTCCTCTTGTTTTCCCGTTAGCCTTTCAATGCGGCTGAAAACTGTTTTCCCGGTCGCCTTCGCCCTTTGTCGCCGCTGTGAAAAAATAAAGCTTACACTCAGAGCGCGTTTTCCCTTTCCCAGGATCACCTTCCACCTTCTCCCGTCGTAGTAGCAGCCACATACGCTGGTAGCGGTTGAGGAAGCTCGAGCTCCGCGGCCGGCGCCTGAGACGCGTCGGCATCAGCATTGGCCGCCTCTGACTTTCGTAAGGTCTCTTTTCTTTTTGTGTCCTTTTCCCCTTCCCCTTCCTCCTCTTCGTATTTCTGATCCTGTTTCTTTTTCTTCTTCCCGTTTTTCTTCATCTCAGTCATCTTCTACTCTATGCACCTCTTCCTCTTACTATTTTTCCCGGCAATGCCTGGTTTCGGGTACTATTTTCCTCCTTTCTCTCTTTTACCTGAACTTATTTCTCTTCCTCAGAAACCGGACGATTGTGACTTAGAAGCGGAGCTCCATTCAGGGAGCACTCGAGGGCTTTCAGGGCACTGAAATTTGCAAATCCAGGTACTTATATTCGGGATCTGTATACTTAAAAGGAAGCCAGATTGGATCATTGCCTAGGCAATCACATTAGAAGAGCACAATTATTGCATGACTAATTCTTCTTCTCGTGTTCCATGTTTGTTTATTTCTGTTAATTCAATTTTAGTTTGAATTAGTTAGTTTGACTACACCCTTGAGTGTTCTTGGCCAAGCCTCTTATGAATACAGAACTTACGTGTGCTAATGCTTGGAATGTTCTCTACTACCCAAGCGCTCCTTGTAGATATAGAGCTGAAAATACAATACAAGCTCTTTAACACACGTGCCAATACTCTCCACTGTATGAGTAATTTTTTAATGCAAATATTGTTGCTTCTATATTGTGTTAATTTTCATAACAATATGTCCTATAAAGAGGATTCACCCATCCTCACCAAAATCACACATTCCCTTATGGAGCAAAGAAATTACAAAAATTCTTGAATAACTGACAATCACGCTTCTTGCTCTGAAATAGCAAGTTCCATGTATCATTGCTCCTTTTCGTATAATTTGCTACTCATGAATCGACCACCAGGCCTTCATGTCTATGGATCTTAGTTAATATGAGTAGTAATTTACTGAGCTGCTTGTAGGAAGTTGAATAGCTTCACACTGGCTCTCAAAAATAAAGTTGGGGAGTTGCTTGTAATTATTAAGAGAAAAAATCACTTAATTGATGTCCAACTTGTCCTTAATTCTAATCAATAGATTATGGCATTTTTATTCCTCACGATCATAAACCTTACTGCAAGAGTAGCTAATGTCTAACAGACCCAATATTCATTTCTCTCCCTTACAATATCCCGCTATTACCTTTTTTTGGTCTTAACCATGGTCACAAAAAGGGAAGTAAGGATTAGTTCAAGTAAGCTGGAAAAACCAGAGTTCTGGAATTTTGCAGGAAAATAGGTAAATACATGGTAAAAGTTGAGTAAGTGCATCCAACTATTCAGAAGAATTCAAAAACATATATACATACTGATTGATGCTTCTTAGGGGGAAAACAAACTCGGTAGGAGTGAAGTGTGTAAAGTCGGTCGAGGGAATTGGTCTATGTTAATCATCGACCGATATTGAGGGGGAGGGGGTTGGCTTTCGACACTAAAACTCTATTTCCAAAGATAATTAGGTAGAGGTGTGTCCTGTTATTATTTGGTAGCTCGTATATCATATGTACGTCAATTGCGTTTTGACTTTATATATTTGCGTGACAGGAGTTAAACCATGAAAAGAATTAAACTATAAAAATAAAAATATGAAGGCTTCAAAAAGGGCATGTCAAATGTCCAATTTCGACACCGTTTCTGATGGTCTATAAACAGAAGTTTACAGAAATTTCAACAAAAAATTTGGCAGTTCCGTTCTTGTCGACACAAGATTTCAACACATGATTTTGAGAAACAAGTAAAGGATTTAAGTGGCAAAATTTACACGGATAATCTACATACACATATACACAACTTATGCAATAGTATCATATATTGATGTTGAAGGGGCACACCTACATGTTTGAATGAAAAGAAACTGAACTATTTTGATGGGGATTTGTAATTTCGATGACATAATGAAAGATTAATTTATTTAAAAAATTTGAGCACAGTTTATACCAATATTCTAAAAAGTGGTATGTGGCATGCGCTCAACTAGAGTGCTGCGTAGAGTATATGCAGATGCGGGTGCATAAACGGGGCATACATGGTTATGCATTGTTTAATAAATTAATTATGTAGGAAAATAAAATTTATATATTTAAACTGTAAAATATTACATATTTATACTATAATGTAAACATATAAATATACATGTATAGTATGCTATATCTATGTATACATGTGTGTGTGTGTTTGTGTGTATAAGTAGTTTGATGAATCATTAAATTAAATATTTGATAAAAAAATACACAGTTTCTTTTTAAAAATCGGAAAAATATACACATAGTTTCTTTACAAAAACCGGCTAAATATGTGCCACATATGACATATGGAGTCAGGACAACATACTGGACTGCTTCGACATATGCGGTTTGGAGACATGGCCAAAACACATATATGACCCCATGCAGGACATGTGAGAACACTGATCTATACACTTAAAAATCTCATATCTAATATGATGGGGTTGGGGATGTCCATGTGTGCTCCAAAGGGAGGAATGTAGTGATAAATTACAGTTTATAAATCATATCTAACTTATAGTTATTACAAGTTAATTGATATTGCAACCTACACGGGGATATCATATCATTTTAACAAAACACAAATATTATAAATACATAATTGAAACTAGAGTTGCATGGTGGTGATTGTCTAAAGATAAGTTGTTTCACATGATTTGCACATTGAGTCCAACTCATGTTATCTTTGTAAATTTTATTATGTCTCTATATACTCTTTTTATGCTTCATTTACCTCAGATAGCGTCATCCAAATTTTGGAAATATTGTTCCATAGCTAGCACCTGGTCATCCTCATCATATCCAAGTACTCTTCATTGTTACAAATTTTGACTACTAATCCAAAATGAAAAAAATGATACTAGTTTTTTTTTTGATTATCGAGCGAACCGCCCCCGTAGAAGCGCCACTTTTGTGACCCCCCCGACAGCGTAAAACTCTCGGGCTCCGGGCGCCCCGCCCACCCAGGAACCGGTTAAAGCACACAGTTGACCGGCCTGCACGACGGGTACCACTTCGGAGGCGGCCGTTGGGTTTCGAACCCGGGTCCCTTCATGAGGGGACACCGTGCCGAACCACTTGAACCACTCCTCCCCGGCAAAATGATACTAGCTAAATGTATGTAATTCTACTATAAATTTGTGAAATAACAACTTTAATGTGATACTACTTAATCTAGAGCATTAATAATGTAAAACTACATGCTAACTTAAAATAAAGGAAGCAATGGCTAAAAGATAATTCTTATTCATCAACTGTGTCTCTACATGGACATAGATAGAACCTTTATATAGGCTTTTAAAAGAAAGACTAAGCCGGCATAGCCAATGTGGGACTAAACCACTTGACTTTACAAAAGCTCAAAAACAAGAAACAAAGGTGTTAAATAGTGTTTTATTTAAGTTCTTTATATTCACTTGTTATTTTCCTATTCTATGATGACCTCTATGTAATTGTTCTCTTTATAAATATACGGTGTACACACATTGTGCACCCTAACCCTTACAGAAAATCCAAGATGGTACCAGAGCAAGTGCTCTGGCCGCCACCCTCCCCGTAGCCGCCGCCCTCTCTCTCTCTCCCCCCCGGCGGCACCCCCTCCCCGCCGGCGCCCTGCCTGTCGCCCCGCTCGCCGCCGGCCGCCACCCGCAGTCGTCGATTGCTGCTGCCGCGACGCTAGATCGCCGTCGTGTGGCCTGGTGCGCCCGTCGCTGCCGTCGGCGACTGACCGACCTAATCGCGCGTCCTAAAGTTGGAGGCAGATTTGAGGTAGTCGAGCTTTTACATTTATAACCCGAATCCTTCTAGGCCCCCGCAACTTTGTTTACGGGGTCGAAGTAGATATACGGGGTCGAACACAGGGACAAGGGTGGTAGTATTGAGAACCCAGAATCGACACGCTACTCTCCGGCAGGTGTAAAGAGATAATAAATTCCCAAAAGGGAAACAACAAGATGTCACAAACAAAACAAAGAAAACTATCTCCAACTGGAGCTACAAGAAAGATTTAAGGTTTTAGTCATTTAGCAGTTTTTAGGGGTTTTCATGCAACAGAAACAGAAAGATAAAACTAGAACTATAGCAAGGTACGAAGGATAAGACTTTAGTAAAACAAGCGGTAGCAGTAACATCCTGCACCCCTCCTCTCAGAACGGGTACCTCTAACCAAACATCAACACCCCTCTCGAGGTTGCTGGACTTAAGTTAGAGTGGAATGTTACTGAAACAACTCCGTTCCAGGCACTCTCGTACTCAAGAATCGGACCAAACACTAGAGCCACAACACAACTCTCGAAGCTGTTGTGACGGGAAAACACGATTCGGTAGCTAAGCGAAACGCGATCCAAACATGCAAGCTAGAGTTCAGATATCAAACGTAGCAGTCATCCAACATTTTGCACCAAGCATAGAGCAGCTAGTAATTAAGCTTTTCCAATCCCATAAACATTAAGGGTTTTAATACATTGCATAAGTAAGGAATTAAATAACAGAATTAAAGATAGATATCGCCTTCTTGATGTAGAAGGACGACAGGCTACAGTGGACCATCCAGCCCGATACCGGTCAGGAGCTTAGCCCGATACAATCGTGTCGGGCGACACACCCTCTCGGGCGACACACCCTCTCGGGCGACACACCGTGATGGGCGGATTGCATCGTGCGAGAACCCTGACCCGATACGCTCATGTCGGGCGGCAACCCTCTCGGGCGACACGCCGTGACGGACGAAGCGTATCGGGTTCGGTGTCGTGCCGGGCTAGCTGCTGTATCTAGTGTCGTTCACATAAGTCGGAGATCCGTGTCGGCCGATGTCGGCCTGAAGTGCCGCCTGGGACGATACTAAGTGAACCATTCACCTCCCTCTCGGGATGGGGAAGAGCTCACCTAGGATCGCCCGGCACAGCCCTGAGGCGCGATACACTTGCTCTCGCAGCTTTCCTCTGAAGATTGTACAAGGTCCCGAACTGTTCCGACCTGCCCGCCTGGCTTTTCGGCTTCCTGTAGCTGCTATTTATAGGCAGCGGTTGGGGGAAGTTATGGAGCACAGGGCGCCACGTGTCCCCCTTTATCATCGTGGAATTGGTGACGGCTGATATCGGTATCGCCCGGCGTGAGGGTGTCGGCTATCAGTCACGTGGCGAGCGGCGCCTGCCGGTGGGTGGTCCGTGTCGGGCGACAAGCCTCAGCTGTCAGGCGAGCTTGGGCTCCCTGTCGGGTAGAAGACGTATCGCCCGCCAGTTTTTTCCTGCGCAACATCCTCACGTCGCGTGTTAGAGTGTCGCGCATACCCTGTCGGGCAGTGGTCATATCGGCCATCTGGAAGGCCGATTGCAGGTGGAACTTATTTGTGGGACGGGACGGCCTTATTGGTGCTAAATGGGTCAAAATAGGAGGAAAACTCTACAAAAGTTGGAAATATTAAATAAAGGGCGTCGTTTGGCCAAATATTGCGAAAGTACTTATAAAAGAGAGGAAAATGGCTAAAAAGGGCAGTTTTGATAACAGAAAAATAGTCTAAAACATCACAAAAATTGGTGTTATCAACTCCCCCAAACTTAGCGTTTTGATTGTCCTCAATCAATATTTAAACTCTATTTAGTGATGCTTATTCTTGCTCGGCATAGCTTTCAGGTCAAGTGGTAAAAACAAGTATCGTAATGCCTTTAGAGATGATGCTGCCTCACTACAAACAAAAGACTTTGTTTTTCCTGCCTTATTGTTTAAGTAAGATTCTTTTCTACAGCTTCGGCGAGACTTTGATGCATGATTCCGAAGTTAGCTTACACACCAAACAACTTTATTTTTGGGTCAGAAAGTTGTGTATAGGGTAGACTAAGGCTTTTTGGTTTTTTTTTTCTTGTCTCTCATCAGTCCATCCAGGTAAGGGTCCGTTAACGGGCAAGTGGTCCCTGCAGTCCAAGCCAGTTGGCTTTAGAGCAGTGATTTCACATCCTACGTACCACCGCCCCGGATCTACCATGCCTAAAGATGGGTACTTTTGGAAAACAAGTGTGTATATATATATATATTTTTTTTTCTTCTTTTATTGGGCACAACTCTCATGCTTTTATTCACCCTTATAAGGCTGCTTTCTCTTTTTGGGATTTTTGTTGGGTAAGGGAAAACAAGAGGATTTTTGCTGTTTGGGCAGCTTTTCCTTCTCCATACTCGTCTCTTAGCTGTTTGCGAGATTATTATATATAATTTTTTTCGAAATTGTTTGGCACGGAAAAACGTAACATAATCTTTTGTTCGTTTGAAGCAGCATTATCAGAAAGATATAACAAAACTTGAATTTCGTTGAGCACATAGAAAGCAAACTTGGCAAGAAGTCGCATCAGGTTTTTACTAATATAGTGACTTTGTACATATGTAAGGAAACAAAATAAGCAAAATTTTTCAAAATTTTTATATGAACATGGCATTTTATACTAGCATGGGTACATACACATGATATAGGAGAAGAACAAAATGGCACAAGAATTTTTATACCTCCTTCACTGGTACATGGGTACCCCCCCAAACTTACTCCACACTCTGTCCCAGAGTAGTGAAGTAGACAGGGTGAGGTCATGCTAGTCCAGTGAAGGTTAGATGGTTGTTTCGCCTGTGCCTTGGAAAAGCTGCAATATTCTTCTTTGCTGCAGCCGTTTTATTTCCCCAGTTGGAAGCAACCAGAACAAGTGCAAAGCTCTCAAGAAGGAAGCTCGAAGCTCGTACATAGTAGATAGAGAGCTCTTGAAAACACTTGTGGATACTTCCCCCCTTTTTAAGAAGATGGAACCGGAATGCCCAGATTCTATCCTGAGGCCACCGACAAAAGACTCGTGCTGTCTCTGTAGATGGTCCTAAACCACCGCAGAAGACAGACTATGATAAGGAAGTGATCCTCCTTCGGAGCTACCAAATCAAGAAAAATCCACCCTCTCTATCTTCGGTTGTTGATGGCTAGCTGCCTCGGGATTCTGACGTTTCTGTCCGACAGTTGTTGCTTCAGCTCGGCTGGAGGTTTGCCTTGTGTGAGCCATCCCTGTTATGAAGTCCAATTGTCATCTAAATGTTAAGTCGGGAAGAACTGGAATCATGATAAGACTTAACTTATTTCAAAATCCGGGTATCGTCCATCAAAAGAAAACTCGAGACGATACAAGATTGGACGATACTAAGAGAGCTGCGCGGCACAACAAACTGCCCGACACGGGACGGGCATGTCGGGCGATATGGTCGCATGAAAACATTTGCCCGATAGATCGTCTCAGAAGAAAAACGTGTCGCCCGATATGGCGTATCGGGCAAACGCGATCGGCCGACGTGTCGTGCTTCACATGTGTCGGGCGTTAGAAGATAAATCGACTAAGCTCGTCAACCCCGAAAAGCAGTGCGCGATATAAAACCCGTGTCGGGCAAACAGGCTGTCGGGCTATACCTTTGCTCTTTGGAGCCATCGCCCGATACAAGGGCGAAAGCAAACTGGCCGACACGCGAGCAAAAGTGGATTACTGCATGATACAGGTGGCTGAAAAGAGAAAGTGAGGTAGCCCGACACGGTAAACCCACCTTCCTATATATAGCAACTCGGCTGGGGGTAAAACGGGCAGTTCAGGGGCGTGCATCGGCCGCTGAGACATGCCGTTCCCGAGACGACGGTCCCATCAGTTTTATTAAGGGCAATTACACGCATGCTCGATACGGTGCACGCCGCCCAGGAATACCATCCGTCACGGCCGTTGCGATGCCCGAAAGGCTACAGCCCGATACAAGCGGTCCTGCGCGCCAGCTGAGCTGCTGTCCGATACGGTTAAAAACAGGCGGCCAAAAACTAAAGCTAGGCGAAGAAAAAGCGATTAAAGGGTAAAACATCATCGGCTTAGGGTTAAGCCCCCAACCTCAGAAGGTATTACTCCTCAAAGCTTCGTGTAAAGCAGCGGTGGCCCATAAAACAGAAAAGTCGGTACGCTCGACGCATGCACTGACTCGGGCCTTATTACAGTCCATAATGTTTGCTTTACAAGGAAGAAAAATGCATCCTACTCTACGAAAGAAAGAAAAGCTCGGGCTGCCTTTCGAGGAGCGCTGAAGTTTGCGTCGCCAGCTCGACCTGTGTAAGCCCTTCGCGTTCAGCCTTCGTCTGCACCCATATCCTGCAAGTCGATTTATGCTCTCCTGACAAACGCTTCATCTTCATAATACCTCTTTATTCTGTGCCCATTCACCTTGAAGACCTTAGTCGGATCATCTTTGTCGTAGAGCTCCATCATTCCTGACGGGTATATCTTTGACACAGTAAACGGTCCCGACCATCTTGTCTGTAACTTTCCAGGAAAGAGTCGAATGGAGGATTTAAATAATAGAACTTTATCCCCTTCGCTCACATCCTTTCTTCTCAGGTGAGCATCATGCCACACCTTCGTTCTTTGTTTGTAGATTTTTGCATTTTCATAGGCGTTCATCCTCAGCTCTTCGAGCTCCTGAAGCTGCAAAAACCTCTTCTCTCATGCTTTTTCAAGGTCAATATTTAAGAACTTGATTGCCCAAAGGGCCTTGTGTTCCAGTTCTAGAGGTAGATGGCAGGATTTTCCGTAGATCAGCCTGTAGGGGGTGGTTCCAATGAGCGTTTTATAGGCGGTCATGTAGGCCCATAATGCGTCGTCAAGTTTCATAGACCAATCTTTCCTCGTTCGGCTGACAGTCTTTTCTAAGATCTGCTTAATTTGCCTGTTTGAAACCTCTACCTGCCCTGAGGTCTGTGGGTGGTAGGGTGTAGCGATCTTGTGCTTCACTCCATACTTACGTAGGAGTGCTTCGAACTGTCTTTCTCCGAAGTGCGACCCGCCGTCGCTTATTACAGTGCGTGGTACACCGAACCGAGGAAAGATCGTCTTCTCGAATAGCTTGATTACAGATTTGGCGTCGCATGTTTGGGTCGCTACGACTTCTACCCACTTCGATACATAGTCCACTTCCACTAGTATGTATTGATACCCCCTGGATGGAGGAAACGACCCCATGTAATCAATCCCCCACACGTCGAAGATCTCTACTTCGATCCAGCTTGCCATCAACATTTCATTCCTCCGCCCTATATTCCCTGTACACTGGCACTCCTTGCAAACTTTTACAAATTGTGCAACATCTTTAAATAGCGAGGGCCAGTATAAACCTGACTGTAGCACTTTTGCAGCTGTTCTTTCGCTACCCAGGTGTCCACCATAGGGGGAGGTGTGGCATTCTGTCAGGATATCCGCGGTTTCTTCCTCTGGGATGCATCTTCTGTATAAGTTGTCAGCGCATCTTCTGAACAGGAGAGGATCATCCCAGTAGTAGTTTTTAGCATCCGCGAATAGCTTCTTTTTCTTAATGTATGTAATGTCAGGAGGCAGCTCTCCGCAAGCAAGATAATTGCAGATATCTGCAAACCATGGTAAGCTTTCTTCTTGAGCTCCAGCCAACATAAGAGCCTCGTCGGCATAGTCGTCGTTTATCGGTGGCCCTCCTTGCCTCTCAGCCACGATTCTTGATAGGTGGTCGACGACCACATTTTCTGCTCCCTTCTTGTCGATAATTTCATGGTCGAACTCTTGGAGCAATAAGGCCCACCTCAACAGTCTGGGCTTTGTGTCCTTCTTTTGCATTAGATATTTTATGGCCCCATGATCTGTATATACCTTGACCCTTGCTCCAATGAGGTACGACCTGAACTTATCGAATGCGAAGACGATCACGAGCATCTCCTTTTCTGTGGTTGTGTAATTTACCTGAGCTTCGTCCAACGTGCGGCTAGCGTAGCAGATCACATGGTGCTTTTTATCTTTCTTCTGCCCCAGGACTGCTCCTACCGCGTAGTCACTAGCGTCGCACATAAGTTCAAAGGGCAAATCCCAATCTGGCGCTTGGAGGATAGGTGGTGACACTAAAGCATTTTTCAAAGCCTGAAAAGCATTGAGACAATCATCAGAGAAAACAAATTCAGCGTCCTTTACCAGAAGATTGGACAATGGTTTTGAAATCTTCGAGAAGTCCTTTATGAATCTTCGGTAGTATCCGGCGTGCCCGAGGAAGCTTTTCACTCCCGTCACGGACTTTGGTGGAGGAAGCTTAGATATTGCTTCAACTTTGCTTGCGTCCACCTCGATCCCTCGCCTTGAGATCTTATGCCCCAGAACGATGCCCTCCCGTACCATAAAATGACACTTTTCCCAGTTTAGAACCAGGCTGTTCTCCTCGCACCTTTGAAGAACCAATGACAGATTTTTCAAGCAAGTATCGAAGTCCTTCCCATAGACCGAAAAATCGTCCATGAAAACTTCTACAATATCTTCTAAAAAATCTGAAAACATCGATATCATGCATCTTTGAAACGTGGCGGGAGCATTGCAAAGTATGAAGGGCATCCTTCTAAAAGCATAAGTGCCGTAGAGGCAGGTGAATGTTGTTTTCTCCTGATCGTCGGGCAAGATGGGTACCTGATAAAATCCCAGTTGCTATCGCTGATTGGGTAAATGATCCCCGCATCCCTTAGCTTGATTACCTCTTTCTTGACGACTTCCTTAAGCATCTGGTTCAGCTTCCTCTGGGGTTGAGCCAGAGGCTTGGCGGATTCTTCCAAGTTGATGCGGTGCATGCATAAGGCGGGGCTAAGGCCTTTGATGTCCTCTACTGAATATCCTATAGCCCCCCTGTGCAGCCTCAACTCCTCAAGAAGTCGGTCCAGCCGGTTTCTCGAAAGAGTGGCGTTAACGATGACAGGGTTTCTCTCTTCTTCATCTAAGAATTCATATTTCAGACCTTCGGGCAATGGTTTCAACTCAGGCTTTGCTTTGGATGCCTTCTCTTGAGGCTCCTCCTCAAGAGAGGCATATTTCACGGACTCCACCACCCCGTCCTCTTCGTGCAGGTCTTCGTCGGACAGGTCAAAAAGGTCGAGATACTCCGCAATTTCAGGATCTTCGAAGTCGGAATCCTGACAGCTTATAGCCCTCGCAAGGGGGTCCACTATCCGGATGTCCTCCTCTATCTCCTCGCAGAATTTATCGTAGCTGTCCGCGAACACGCAGATTCTGACAGGGAAGGACCTTTCATGATCTCCTTCAACTTGAAGTCCAGGTGGTCGTTTCCGACCCTCAGCGTGATAATCCCCTCAGAGACATCAATCAACGCCCTTCCTGTTGCCAAGAAAGGACGTCCAAAGATGATCGGGCAGCGGGGGTCTTCTGCTGTGTCAACGACCACTATGTCGCAAGGAATGAAGAAATTACCGACCCTGATCGACACATCCTCAACAACGCCGACTGGTCTCTTGAAGGTATGGTCCGCCAGTTCAATCCTCATATTGGTATGAGCCATGTCGGTTAAACCCAACCTTTTCGCGAAGCTCAGGGGCATGAGGCTGATACTTGCCCCTAAGTCGGCAAGACCTTTTCGCTCAACGTTGTCCCCGATGGCAAACGAGATCGTAAAAGCTCCATGGTCCCTTCTTTTGTTAGGCAGGTCAGGCTTCACGAAGGTTGAGGAAGCAGATGCTAGGTGCACGGTCTCAACCCTTCCTCCCCTTCTTTTCTTCGTGATAAGATCCTTGAGGAACTTGGCGTAGGTCGGCATCTCCTCCAAGGCGTCAAGGAAGGGGACTTCAAGATGCAGTTTCCTGATCGAGTCCATGAACCTTTCGTGACGCTTTTTCAGATTTGGCTTGATCAGCTTATAAGGAAACGGCAGCCTGGGAGCATAATGATTCCTCCCACCAGACAGCTCATCGGAAGGCTTCTGTGCAGGCTCTCGAGCTTCTGCTTGTCTACCTTCATCCTCAGCCGGAATCGCACTCTCAGACCTTGGCTCAGGCTCTGGTCTGGCTTCATCAGCGCGCTCCACCGTCTTCCCAGACCTTAGTACTGCCATTCTGGCAGTTTCAGGGTAGGAGAGTGTCTTTCCTGCAGAGTCCTTTCTCAGAGCGGCCATCTGGGCCAATCGTTGATTGACCTTGTGCTGGCGCATCTGCAGACTCGCCATCTGGTGTTGCATGGAATTCAGAGTCCCAGGACCGGCTAGCGCTCCCTGTGCCAGCTGCTGATGATAGTGTCTTGTCTTTTTATGTAAGCGAACAACTGACCAACCAAGCTGGGTGGGTGCGAAATCCCATCTCGGCCTTGACGTTCACCCTCAGACAGAGATTGCTCACAACGAGACATGGTTTCAGAGCTCGATGGAACAGATCGCCGTTCTACAGAGTTCCTGAAATGGCACAAGAAATCAAGTTTAGAAAATAGAACTATTTATTTTGTGCAAAGGAAAATGATAATAAAATAACAAAAGCAAAGAGTGCTGTCAAGCTCATTTCTAAGCTTGAGGCACGGGAGTGTAGTTAGTGGGTTCGGATTCGTCAACAGTGCCATTTTACCTTGTCCTCGACAACGGCGCCAAAAAGTTGACCGGCCTAATCGCGCGTCCTAAAGTTGGAGGCGGATTTGAGGTAGTCGAGCTTTTACATTTATAACCCGAATCTTTCTAGGCCCCCACAACTTTGTTTACGGGGTCGAAGTAGATATACAGGGTCGAACACAGGGACAAGGGTGGTAGTGTTGAGAACCCAGAATCGACACGCTACTCTCCGGCAGGTGTAAAGAGATAATAAATTCCCAAAAGGGAAACAACAAGATGTCACAAACAAAACAAAGAAAACTATCTCCAACTGGAGCTACAAATAAAGATTTAAGGTTTTAGTCATTTAGTAGTTTTTAGGGGTTTTCATGCAACAGAAACAGAAAGATAAAACTAGAGCTAGAGCAAGGTACGAAGGATAAGACTTTAGTAAAACAAGCGGTAGCAGTAACATCCTGCACCCCTCCTCTCAGAGCGGTTACCTCTAACCAAGCATCAACACCCCTCTCGAGGTTGCTGGACTTAAGTTAGAGTGGAATGTTACTGAAACAACTCCGTTCCAAGCACTCTCGTACTCCAGAATCGGACCAAACACTAGAGCCACAACACAACTCTCGAAGCTGTCGCGACGGGAAAACACGATTCGATAGTTAAGCGAAACGCGATCCAAACATGC
The DNA here is from genome assembly GCA_963693085.1 of Alisma plantago-aquatica. Classification (NCBI taxonomy): domain Eukaryota; kingdom Viridiplantae; phylum Streptophyta; class Magnoliopsida; order Alismatales; family Alismataceae; genus Alisma; species Alisma plantago-aquatica. The sequence goes on from OY856411.1 coordinate 1,304,933,812, forward strand.
TAGCTAGAGTTCAGATATCAAACGTAGCAGTCATCCAACATTTTGCACCAAGCATAGAGCAGCAAGTAATTAGGCTTTTCCATTCCCATAAACATTAACGGTCTTAATACATTGCATAAGTAAGGAATTAAATAACAGAATTAAAGATAGATATCACCTTCTTGATGTAGAAGGACGACAGGCTACAGTGGACCATCCAGCCCGACCCGATACAATCGTGTCGGGCGGCACACCCTCTCGGGCGACACACCGTGATGGGCGGATTGCATCGTGCGAGAACCCTGGCCCGATACGCTCATGTCGGGCGGCACCCTCTCGGGCGACACGCCGTGACGGACGAAGCGTATCAGGTTCGGTGTCGTGCCGGGCTAGCTGCTGTATCTAGTGTCGGTCACATAAGTCGGAGATCCGTGTCGGCCGATATCGGCCTGCAGTGCCGCCCGGGACGATACTAAGTGAACCATTCACCTCCCTCTCGGGATGGGGAAGGGCTCACCTAGGATCGCCCGACACAGCCCTGAGGCGCGATACGCTTGCTCTCGCAGCTTTCCTCTGAAGATTGCACAAGGTCCCGAACTGTTCCGACCTGCCCGCCTGGCTTTTCGGCTTTCTGTAGCTGCTATTTATAGGCAGCGGTTGGGGGAAGTTATGGTGCACAGGGCGCCACGTGTCCCCCTTTATCATCGTGGAATTGGTGACGGCCGATATCGGTATCGCCCGGCGTGAGGGTGTCGGCTATCAGTCACGTGGCGAGCGGCGCCTGCCGGTGGGTGGTCCGTGTCGGGCGACAAGCCTCAGCTGTCGGGCGAGCTTGGGCTCCCTGTCGGGTAGAAGACGTATCGCCCGCCAGTTTCTTCCTGCGCAACATCCTCATGTCGCGCGTTAGAGTGTCGCGCATACCCTGTCGGGCAGTGGTCATATCAGCCATCTGGAAGGCCGATTGCAGGTGAAACTTATTTGTGGGCCGGGACGGCCTTATTGGTGCTAAATGGATCAAAATAGGAGGAAAACTCTGCAAAAGTTGGAAATATTAAATTAAGGGCGTCGTTTGGCCAAATATTGCGAAAGTACTTATAAAAGAGAGGAAAATGGCTAAAAAGGGCAGTTTTGATAACAGAAAAATAGTCTAAAACATCACAAAAATTGGTGTTATCAGCGATCCTCCGCGTGTGGGCCTGGCTTATTAGTGCAGCCCGCACGATCGTTGTTTAGCCTCCAACTGTTCTTGTTGAGGGTCTTCGGAGCCCTACCCCTTCTTTCTGCCCGAGTCGGCCCTTGAGCCGCTGGGTTCTCTGCTGTGCCTCGGCATAGTCTTCATGTAAGCTGGTCCTTCCAATTGCTCTATCTGCCTGCTGCTGTTCTCTGCCGTTTTTGGACTCACGCTCCCTCATGGCTTCCTCCAATGAGAACTTTCATCGTCAAGTGACTACTGTGAAGCTAGATGGGCACAACTATCAACATTGGGTTTGCTCCATGGAGATCTTTGCGAAGTCCCAAGGCAAGCATTCCCATCTGACTGAGGCTCCACCTCCTGCTTCGCCCAGTACAGACGAGTCCAAGGAGAAAAAGATCTATGATGACTGGGTCAAGGATGACTCGACCGTGATGACGTGGATTCTGAACAACAGTGAAACTCACATCAGTGTTACTCTACTTCGTCTGTCGACTTCCAAGAAGATGTGGGATCAACTGGCCAACACCTACTCGCATAGTAAGAATCCAAAGAAGGTGTTTGACCTGAACAAACAGCTGTCCCGCCTGCACTTCATTGGGCCAGATATTGCTGACTATTTTTCGACCTTTAAAGGCGTATGGGCTGAGCTTGAGAATCTTCATCCCTTATCTACCGACTTAGCCATGATGCAACGACAACAACAGGAACTCCAGGTTGTCCAGTTCCTCTGTGGCCTTCCTGACTCATATGTTGGTGTGGTTGACCAGATTCTCGCCAGTGATCCTTTACCCACGTTGGAGAGTGCTTTTCAGTGTCTACAACGACTGTCGACTTCCTCGTCGGATCTGCCTTCTGACACTGGTGACACTACTGCTCTTGTTGCTATGTTTGACTGTGGTCGTGGTAGGGGTCGCGGTCGACCTCCGGACAACCGTTATTTTGCTCCTGGATGGGGACGTGGGTTGCTTGGCCGTGGCTCCCTTGGTCGTGGCTCATCTGCTGATGCTTCTGGAGGTGCCGCTACTTAGCGGTACTGTGACTTCTGTGGTCGCAACAACCATACTAAAGACAGATGTTGGAAGAAACATGGCATACCTGTGTGGGCCAATGTTGCGTCTGAGGGTGCTTCTCAGACACCTTCTGCTATTCTCTCGATCGCCTCCATGACTGAATTCATCCGCTCCAAGGTGGAACGTCTCCTGCTTGAGCGGACTGGTGCTTCCTCCTTATTTACTGCTGAATCTGGAGCTCACGCTGCCACTTACACCGGTTGTGATTCTGCCTTCTTGAGTGCTCCTTGTACTGGTAATACCAAATGAGTGATTGACTCTGGAGCCTCTTCTCATATCTCCGACAACCATTCTCTCTTTTATAGATTGTCTAAGCCATGTTCTAAATCTGCTGTTACGCTTGCTGATGGTTCTAAATCTGCTGTATCTGGAATTGGTGATATCTTTGCTCAAGTCCTTCTGTGATCTGCTTTATATGTGCCAAATTTTCCGCTAAACTTGCTATCTGTCAATAAAATTGTACGCAATCTGAACTGTAGTCTGACCTTTGCACTGGGTACTTGTGTTTTTCAGGACCTTTGCACGAGGATGAAGATTGGTGGGGGGCATGAAGGACCTGATGGACTCTACTACTTAGATGAGTTGAAACGGATTGACACTACAGCTCTGGCTTTAGCTTTATCATCTTCTGTTTCCGCATTACAATGGCATTTTAGACTTGGGCATTCATCAGCTGATAAATTAAAACATGTTAATTCTGGTGTAGGCACGCACAGTTTTCAGTGCGAGGCATGTCAATTAGGCAAACAGTCCAGAACTGTATTTCTCAAATCTCAGATTGCAACAATATTTTTGATTTGGTGCATGCTAATATATGGGGTCCTTGTCACGTTCCAAGTTTGTCTGGCAATAAATATTTTATTTTGTTCATTGTTATTTACTCCTGTGCTACCTGGTTGTTTCTGTTGAAAGATAGATCCCAAGTTTAAGTTCTTTGCTGAAATTCAAACTCAGTATTTTATGCCTATTAAAATCCTACGTACTGATAATGCATTGGAATTTGTTCAAAAAAATGTTGAATTATTTTGTCGTTCTGTGGGAACAATTCATCAGACTTCTTGTGCTTATACACCCCAACTAAATGGTGTTGCTGAAAGGAAAAATAGGCATTTACTTGAAGTTACTAGAACTATCATGCTGCATTCTAATGTTCCCAAATATTTTTGGCTAGAAGCGGTTCTTACTGCCTATTTTTTGATAAATCGTATGCCTTCTTCTGTTATTGGGAATAAAATTCATGTACAAATACTACAACCCAATCTTCCTCTGTTTTCTGTACCTCTGAGAATTTTTGGGTCGACTTGTTTTGTTCGCTTGCTTGGACCTACTCAAGACAAGTTGTCTCCTCGAGCAGAAAAATGTATTTTTTTGGGATACTCACAGACTCAGAAAGGATACCATTGCTATAGTCCTGTTACTAAAAAGTGGTTCACGAGTAGTGATGTAGTTTTCTTTGAGGACACTCCATACTACTCTACTAAGGGGAACATATTGAGTTCAGATCTCATTGCAACTCCTCTTCCCATTATTAGTGATTCTACATCTGTTGTGCAACCTAATGAGACTACGTCTCTTCCTCTCATTGTTTACCAATGCAGGAATCGGCCGCCACAACCTACTCTTGCTTAAGATCCCCTACTAACAACCAATCTTCTCCTTCAGAAGGTCCAGCCCCTACCGAGGTAACTTTCGATCTAGATTTACCTATTGCTCTGAGGAAAGGTACTAGATCATTTACATCTCATAATAATGCTAACTATGTCTCTACGGCTCATCTGAGTGTTCATGTTAGTAATTTTTTTGCTGCTCTCTCTGCTGTCTCTGTACCCAAAAATGTGCATGACACATTACAAAGTACGGTCTGGACACATGCCATGACTGAGGATATGGCTGCTCTCACTGACAGAGGTACCTGGGATCTGGTTGATCCTCCTTCTGATTGCAGATCTATTGGATGTCGTTGGGTTTACACTGTCAAGTATCATCCTAATGGAATTGTTGAATGCCTGAAGGCCCGCCTTGTGGCGAAATGGTACACTTAGATTTATGGTATTGATTACTTTGAAACTTTTTCTCCTGTTGCCAGGCTAAATTTAGTGCGGGTTCTGCTCTCCGTAGCGATCAATCTGGATTGACTCCTTATCCAGTTGGATGTGAAGAATGCCTTCCTTTATGGTGATCTCCAAGAGGAGGTCTATATGGAGCAACCACCTCGGTTTGTTGCTCAGGGGGAGTCACATAAAGTCTGCCGCCTCAAAAAGTCTATTTATGGACTCAAGCAGAGTCCACGTGTCTGGTTTGATAAACTGAGCAAAATTCTGTCTACCTATGGCTTTCTCAGATCGCATATTGATCATTCTGTCTTTATTAAAAAGACGTCCTCTGGTATTGTGGTTCTTATTGTGTATGTTTATGACATTATTTTATCTGGCAGTGATCTCTTTGTAATTAATGCTACTAAAGCCCACTTATGCAAGCATTTTGTCACTAAAGATCTGGGTAAACTGAGATATTTTCTGGGAATTGAAGTTTCTAGGACTGTTAATGCTCTTATTCTATTACAACGAAAGTATGTTTTTGATCTTCTACAGGAAACTGGCATGCTTGGAGCTCGGCCTACTGATACACCTCTAGATCCTAATGTGAATTGGGATGATGATGAATCTCCTCGGTATCCTACCAGTAAAAGATATAGAAGACTGGTTGGCAAACTGATCTATTTGACTGTCACTAGAGCTGATATTTTTACTGCTGTTGGTCTTGTTAGCAGGTATCTTGACAAGCCTAGACAGTGTCATTGGGAAGCACTGTGTCATATCTTGAGATATCTGAAGAAAGCTCCTGGTAAAGGCCTATTTTATAGAAAACATGGTCATTGCTCTCTTGAAGGTTATTCTGATTCTGACTATGCTGGAAGCAAGATAGACAGAAAATCTACCTCTGGTTATTGATCCTTTGTTGGTGGAAATCTAGTTACCTGGCGGAGCAAAAAACAAAATGTTGTTGCTAGATCTAGTGCTGAGGCCGAATACCGTGCTATGGCTCATACTGCATGTGAACTTCGGTGGGTGCAGTCTCTTCTAAAAGAACTTGATGTGGGATCTTCTGCTCCTATTCCTATGCACTGTGATAATAAAGCAGCTATTTTTATTTGCAAATAATCATGTCTTTCATGAGCGGACCAAGCACATTGAAGTTGACTACCACTTTATCAGAGAATCTATTCTGACTGGTCGTATCTGCACTCCTTTTACTTGCTCAGAAGACCAAGTTGCTGATATCTTCACAAAGCTGCTGGCCAAGAAACATTTCTGCTCTCTTGTGGACAAGTTGGGCATGATTGATATCTATGCTCCAACTTGAGGGGGAGTGTTAAATAATGTTTTATTTAAGTTCTTTATATTCACTTGTTATTTTCCTATTCTATGAGGACCTCTATGTAATTGTTCTCTATAAATATACGGGGTACACACATTGTGCACCCTAACCCTTATAGAAAATCTAGGAAAAGGCAAAATAAAATAAACCCTGCTAATGAAGCCTAACTAATGACTCGGCGCCGTCTACGCTCATATGTGCATAATAAGGTGGGGCCTGTCCTACATCAATTAACTTCTAGATCCCCTAATTTGGGTAGATCTACAACTTATAAAACACATGTTTTTGGGGAAAAAGATGTAGTTATTGATTCGTTAGGGTAGAAGTGAAAGATGAAAGTAGAATTAAGTTGGGTTAGGGCTTAGGTGCCTTAGATGAGATCATAGAAGCTATAAGACCCCAGAACCAATATCTTCTCTTTAGTCAACTAATAACAAATACATCAATAATTTTATACCATTTCTTGAAATAAATTATTGAAATTTGTAAAGATTGTCGAAATTTTGTGAAATGCATGTCCTAACTGCGAGATATTCATGGAAATGGTCAAAATTGCAAAATTTCTATCAAAATTTTGTGAAATTGATAACAAAATATAAGGTACTTCCATTTGTATATTTGATCACCATTACAACTAAAATTTTGACAGATATTTCAAATCATGTTTCATAAGCCTCCTCGATTTGGACAAAGGTGGTTTTCACCTTTGCAGATTTGCTTTGATCAACATCAGCTCCATCTAGCTCCCCAACTCTCAAATTGTAATCATTGGTCTACGCAACACCTCTGCGGCTGGGGCGGATGTTGTACCTCAAATTGATTTTTCAACGCCTGCTAAGTATTCTAATGCCTTCAACCTCCTCTTTTGGGTCCATTGATACCTTTAGATAGGGTCAAGGTCTTCGTAATCCCTCTTTTCAATGTCTTCGTGTTGTATTGGGAACTAGGGTTACAAATCCTTCTTTGGGTATTTTGTTCCCCTTTCCTTTGTCGTTCCCTAATGGGAAGGCACTAATGAGTCTTCGACCAATTCCAGTCACACTCAAGGAGTCCCATACTTACGAAAGGAACCGTCATTGTAGTTTCCGAATTTACTGGAACTCCACATGCCTTGCTTCTCCTACCTGAGGTAGGGGACCATGGGGATGCTACCTAATCCCAATTGAACGATCAAAATTAGAAGAGGGACAATAAGTTATTGGCACTCCTCCCCTTTTAGTGAACCATCATGAATACTCTTTGAACTGATGGTCCAATTCCAATTTGGATCGATTAAAGGCTAAATGTCGCATAAGGATTTTATCCTCTAGAAGTTGTGGCTAATTGTCTTATTATTGAGATGATTAAAAATAGAGTACATGGTTCTCTTTTATAAGACAAGAGAAAGACACATGGTTTAGATATAACCCATGTGGGATAAAACAAGACATAGGAATAACAAAGAAAAGAGAAAAATAGACAAGTAAAAAAGCAGGAAAGTCTATATACTAATACTCCCCCTCAAGATGGAGCGTAGATGTCTAGCATGCCCAGCTTGGATGTCATAGCAGTGAACCTCGTCTTTGGTAGAATCTTTGTGAAGATGTCAGCCACCTGATCAGATGTATGAATGTAGGGAGGAGATTTGGCCCGATAGAGCAGCTTCGCGAACGAAATGACAATCCACCTCAATGTGCTTGGTCCGCTCATGGAAGGTAGGATTACTAGCAATGAAGGTAGCTGCTTTGTTGTCACAATACATTGGAATAGGAGACAAATCAGAAACGCCAAAGTCCTTCAACAAGCTCCTAATCCAGAACAGTTCACAGGTAGTGTGTGCCATGGCACGATACTCAGCTTCAGCACTAGAGCGAGCAACTACAGACTGCTTCTTGCTTCGCCAAGTGACAAGGTTACCTCCCACAAAGATACAATAGCCAGAAGTAGAGCGACGGTCAACCTTGCTGCCAGCATAATCAGAGTCAGAATAGCCAAGGAGTTTGCAATGCCCATGTTTCTTGTAAAACAGACCTTTTCCAGGAGAACTTTTCAGATATTTCAGAATATGGCAGACAACATCCCAATGGCATTGCCGAGGTTTATCCAAGTAGCGACTAACCAGCCCAACCGCAGCAGTAATATCAGCCCGTGTAACAGTAAGATAGATGAGTTTACCAACCATTCTTCGATACTGCTGATTGTCAGGATAAACAGGAGAATCCTCATCATCCCAGTCGGTGTTTGGATCCAGAGGTGTGCTAGCAGGTTTAGCACCTAGAAGACCAGTTTCAGATAGGAGGTCCAGAACATACTTCCGCTGAGATAAGTAGAGACCAGAAGAAGACCGGGACACCTCTATCCCAAGAAAATACCGTAGCGAGCCGAGATCCTTGGTGACAAAGTGTTTCTCCAGATAGCACTTTGTTGACTGAATACCATCAAGATCACTTCCGGAAAGAATAATGTCGTCAACATAAACAATAAGGATAACAATACCCGCAGAAGTATTTTTCACAAAAACAAAATGATCAGACTGGGAGCGCCGGAAAGAAAATTTCTGAAGAATATTGCTGAGCTTGTCAAACCAAGCTCTGGGGCTCTGTTTTAAGGCATAAATAGCCTTTTTCAGCCTGCATACTTTAGAAGACTCCCTCTGACACACAAAACCGGGGGGTTGTGACATGTATACTTCTTCATGAAGATCACCATACAGGAAAGCATTCTTTACATCAAGCTGATACAGAGGCCAGTCAGAATTTATAGCAACAGAAATTAGAATTCTCACAGAGTTCAGGCGCGCTACTGGAGAAAAAGTCTCGAAGTAGTCAACTCCATAGGTCTGTGTATACCCCTTTGCCACAAGTCTCGCCTTAAGCCGTTCAACAGTACCGTCTGGCTGGTATTTGACAGTGAAGACCCATCGGCAACCAACTAGAGAGCAGGCAGCAGGTGGATCAACAAGGGCCCATGTATTACGTTCTGTAAGGGCCTTCATTTCTTCTTCCATAGCCTGATGCCATGCAGGATGTCTAAGAGCCTGAGCAGCATTTTTAGGTACAGATATAGCAGAAAGAGCCGCAGTGAAGTTAGCAAAATTAGTACCCAGATTAGCAGTAGAGCAGAAATTCCCAATCGGATGCATAGTGCACGTTCTTGTCCCTTTCCGCAAACTAATAGGAATATCAAGATCAGAAAATACCTGCGGAGGTGTTTGATCTGGCACAGAGGAAGAGGACGATGGAGAGGCCATAGAGGGAGCTGTCGGCTTTGGTCTTCTGTGATAAACCTTCAGAGGTGGCTTTTCAATCGGAGCATCAGAAGTATCAGGTAAATCATCCACCACAGGTAAAGGCGTGTCTACTAGTAAATCCGAAGTGAGCGCAAAACCAGCCGAAGAATAGAAAGGCATATGCTCAAAAAATACCACATCTGCAGACACAAACCACTTTTTAGAAATAGGATCATAGCATCGGTACCCCTTTTGAGTGCGAGAGTAGCCTAGGAAAATACACTTAGTCGCTCTAGGATCCAATTTAGTAAGGCCTGGCCGAAGATTCTTAACAAAACATGTGCTCCCAAATATGCGAGGCGGGACAGAAAAAAGAGATGCATCGGGAAACAGAATCTGAAAAGGAATCTGATTGCCGAGCACAGAGGATGGCATGCGGTTAATAAGATAACAGGCAGTGGCTATCGCCTCGGGCCAAAAAACCTGGGGAACATGGTAGTGAAAAAGAAGGGTACGAGCAACTTCGAGAAGATGACGATTCTTGCGTTCAACGACACCGTTTTGTTGTGGGGTATAAGCACAGGAAGTTTGGTGGATGGTGCCCTGACGACGACAAAAGGAGCTAACAGAGGCTTGCATGAATTCCAATGCATTATCAGTGCGAAAAATTTTGATAGGCTTAGCAAATTGAGTGCGGATCTCAACAAAAAGTTCAGTAATTTTTTCAAGGATAGTAGATCTATCTTTAAGCAAAAATAACCATGTTGTTCTAGAAAAATCATCAATGAAGCTCAGAAAATATTTAAAACCAAAAGTGCTTGCCACAAAACATGGACCCCAAACGTCAGCATGTATAATATCAAAAGGTGCTTTAGAACTGATACAAATTTTTTTGGAAAAGGTAGCACGAGTCTGCTTGCCAAGCTGACATGTCTCACAATGAAAATCAGAACTAACTATATCTGGTAACATGGCTTTTAACTTTGCAACAGAAGGATGCCCCAATCTATAATGCCACTGGATGTCTGCCACAGATGATGTCAAATATGCAGCTGTCTTTGGCTCGTCCAAGTAGTAGAGTCCAACCGGTCCCTCATGGCCTGAACCAATCGTCATCCTTGTGCGCAGATCTTGAAACAAAACACCATCCAGATCAAACGTAATTGAGCAACGAAGGCTCTTCACAGTTTTACTGACAGAGAGTAAATTAATGGGAAATTTCGGGACATAAAGCGTGGAGCGCAGAGGCAGACTACCAGTTGGGCAAATATCACCAATGCCAGTAACAGGTGATTTAGAACCATCAGCTAAAGTAACAGGAGGTATAAAAGAAGTCTTGTGCAGTTTAGAGAATAAATCAGGATTGCCAGATATATGAGAAGTCGCACCAGAGTCAATCACCCAGGAGTTTTTACCAGTCGTAGTCAGAAGTGCGGCACTACCAACATTTGAATCCTCAGTAGAAGACGCCAGACGAGCTTGTAGCAGTTTTTCAAATTCCGAGCGGATCCAGTCAGCTGTCGGCAGAGCAGGATCAGTCTGATCAGAAGTCACTTTATTGGCCCAGTCAGGTTTGCCATATTTGATCCAGCAACGATCTTCAGTATGGTTGGTGCGCTTGCAGTGAGTGCAGTAGCGGGACTCAACAGGATCAGTTCCAGAGCCACTACCAGGAGCAGAAAAACGTCCTCCGCGGCCACGATCTCTGCCACGACCGCGACCACGAAAGGAATCACCAGAGCGGACAGCGAGAGCTGCACCATCAGAAAAGTCAGGCACGGGCTGGGACACAGAAGGTAGACGCTGGACCCTTTTGAGTACATCGCGGAGAGTGGGTAAAGGGTCGCTGGAGAGAATCTGGTCCACAACACCAGTAAAGGAAGCAGGTAGGCCCGCGAGGAACTGAACTAACATAAGTTCGTTCCGCTGTCGATTAAGTTCATCAATGTCAGTAGAAAGGGGATGATACACCTGGAACTCATCCCAGATGGCACAACAGGAGTTGTAGTAATCCTCGACCGAATCAGTAGTAGAATACTCCAGTTTGGCAAGTTGTTTGAAGATCTCAAAGACCTTCTTAGGATTCTTTTGGTGCGAGTAAACATGGGAGAGTTGCTCCCACATTTCTTTGGCAGTATGAAGACGGAGAAGGGACTGGTTGATCTTTGCTTCAGCGCTGTTGACCATCCATGTCATGACCCCATAGTCCTCCTTGGACCAGAGATCATAGGCTTGTTTCGTCTTCTCGTCAGCATCATGAGCAGGAAGAGACGGACCCTTTGTAGTCAGATGAGAGTAGCGACCTTGAGATTTAACATACAACTCAAAGGAGGCAGCCCATAGGTGATAGTTGGAACTATCCAGCTTCACCGTAGTAACACAGAGAGTGCGAGGAAGATCTGAAGTCGCCATCGGACCAAGTAGAAACAAGCAGGAGCACGGGCGCAGATAACAGCAGGCGTCAGCAGAGGGCAGCAATAGAAGTCCAACACATGGACTAGCAGTAGTAGTAGGTAGGAGATCCAATCATGCACCTCAGAAGACCCTCACGGGGCAGAAAGGAAGAGCAGGACCTACGCCAACATGGAGGAAAGATCACTCCACCATGAGGCGCAGGCAGGCAGAGGCGAAAAAAAGATTTACTCCTTCAACGTGCCAGAACTGGAAAAGACCGGGCTGTACGTAGCGTTGTCGGAAACTGAACGGAGGCCGGAAAGGAGCCTTTAGCCGGACGAGATGGTGAGCAAAGGTGTAGAGAAGATGGGAAGAGGAGAAGGGAGGATAGGGTGGGTGCTCGGGGTGGCGGAAATAGGCGGTGGTGGGGCTATGGTGGCGGCGGCAGGTAGGTGGAGGCGGCGGGCAGCAGAGGGTGCTGCTGGAAAAGGAGGAAGAAGAGGGGGCTGCGGTGGAGAAGAGAAGAAGAGAAGGGGTGGGCGGTGAGGAAGAAAGGTAGGGATGGGCCTGTTGTGGTGGAGGCGGCACCAGGGAGGGTGCAAGGCGGCGGCGGCAGACCAAGGGTGGCGGCGGCGGCGGCTGCTGTGCGGCGCAGCAGGGAGGAAAGGGGAAGGGTGGCGGCTAGGGTAGATGGGAGGGAAAGAACGATTAGGGTTAGGGAGGATCGGAAGGCTCTGATACCATCTAGAAGTTGTGGCTAATTGTCTTATTATTGAGATGATTAAAAATAGAGTACAAGGTTCTCTTTTATAAGACAAGAGAAAGACACATGGTTTAGATATAACCCATGTGGGATAAAACAAGACATAGGAATAACAAAGAAAAGAGAAAAATAGACTAAGTAAAAAAGCAGGAAAGTCTATATACTAATATATCCTTAATTTCCTCATGTTACCTAGTCATTTCTGATTAATCCAAACTTCAACCATCGATTCATGTACACACACCCTATAAAATTTCCCCGAGCCTAGTTCACCTTCCATTATTTAAGAAAATTCCCAAACTACCCCTAACATAGGTAAATATGACTACATTTTCTAATTCAATAAGTACCAAGTTGACGGTTCAAATAAACACCACTCGTCACCATATTTGAACCCAACCCTTGTTACACTCCATTTGAGCCAATTTGACTTAATTTACCTCTTATTGATTTTAAATATTGTCCATACACACATTAGAATTTCATAACACATTATAGGTGTTAGCTTAGGTTTCTTATTAAATGAGTTCATGGTTTAGATATAACCCATGTGGGATAAAACAAGACATAGGAATAACAAAGAAAAGAGAAAAATAGACTAAGTAAAAAAGCAGGAAAGTCTATATACTAATATATCCTTAATTTCCTCATGTTACCTAGTCATTTCTGATTAATCCAAACTTCAACCATCGATTCATGTACACACACCCTATAAAATTTCCCCGAGCCTAGTTCACCTTCCATTATTTAAGAAAATTCCCAAACTACCCCTAACATAGGTAAATATGACTACATTTTCTAATTCAATAAGTACCAAGTTGACGGTTCAAATAAACACCACTCGTCACCATATTTGAACCCAACCCTTGTTACACTCCATTTGAGCCAATTTGACTTAATTTACCTCTTATTGATTTTAAATATTGTCCATACACACATTAGAATTTCATAACACATTATAGGTGTTAGCTTAGGTTTCTTATTAAATGAGTTCATGGTATGTGCTCCAAACCCATATAAGAATAGGGGGACGTTATGGTAGGACATTGAAAACACTGATTATTTTTGTATAGAAACATGTTTATATATTACGTAATAACCACCATATGTATTTGGTTTAGTATTTATCTTAACATATTTGTGTATTTTGCGTCCTGCCAGATTCCTCTAAATTCTAACATATTTGTGGTATTTTGAGTCCTTCCAAATTCAATCGAGTTCTAAAAGCACATAATTGCTTTAGTTCTGGAAGTTCTGGAACACGTATTCCATTTCTAAATTAACGAGTCTCATAACAAGTTATATCAACTTCCAAGAAGTGTGATCCAACAAATATATGGCATCTTCTGAAAGAAGAGCAATCCTTAGCCTCTTTTTTAAGAAGTCAATACTAGCTACTTCTAGAAGAAGTGCGAACTAAGTCACTCCCACAAGAAGCGTGATCCTCAACAATAATAGAAGTTCCTTTATTTCTTCTTTTCCAGGTTTGATAAACATATGTACACAAAAAATAAAAACTTATTCATAGGGAACAGTAGCTCATACAAATAAGTAGCCAAGAAGCACACAAAAGTTACATATCAGACAATGAACGAAATACCGTAATCAGATCAAATATGAGGAAAACATCCTTAAATTAATAGTAGATATCTTCAAATGATTGGGTGTCACAAGATTTGTTTATACCCTTTTAAAAAGATTTCAAGTCACAAGTTCCAAGACAGAGTATATCAGAGAGTAGGTCAAGACATGGTCCACGGTTAAGTAGATCATGGTCATGATTTGGTGTCTGAGAACTTTTGGTATACAAATAACAAGATCTAGGGTACTTGTTCCACATGACCATAATGATCATTCATCCTCGAGATAAACAAGTAGCATGATTTTATAATTTATCAACAATATCAAATATCAAGTTAGCACGTGTGGATGGATGATTCATTAGGTCATTTATGTTTGGAACATCAACAAACAAACCCTTAATCTTTATAAAGGTTCAAGTTTATACATCAAAGTTTGAGATAACAATTTTAAATATGGATCCGATACTGATTCATATAGATCTCATGATATCAAGGTCAAGATTAGTCAAAGATTCACTTTTGAATTCATAATCACTACTAAAGATCATTACGTAAGAATTTTTAAAAGAGGACTTGCAATTAGATGTTAATAATACTTCTATTGTAATCCTCTCGTTCTTGCGATCGGAATGGACTATAATTGTCTCTATTTTGGAGTAAGAATGTAAGAGTTATTATGCATGCAAGATTAGAGAGAGTAACTTGCGGAACAGGGGGGAGGTGATAGATCAGCAACAATGGCTGTGCGCCGCTGGCCCTAGATTGGGGGTGTTAGAGAGTATATATTAGCCTATTTAGTTAATAGGTTAATTAGTTAGTGGGCCTTTAGTGTCTCAGCCCGTTTAGATTACTGCGTCCCAAGTCTCAGGGTTTCTCCCTTGCTCCTATATATAGGACAGGGTTGTACGTCCTTTATTCATCGAATCAATACAATCATTCATTCTTATTTCTCACATGGTATCAGACCGTGTTCCGTCCTAGGGAACCCTAACCTAGCCGCCGCCCCTCTTCCCTCTTCTCTCAGACGCACACGCAACAATAGCCGTCGCCGCCTCTCTGTCCTAGAGAGAGCAACAGAGGGGGTGCCTCCGCATGTGGGCGGCTGCCGCCATCTCCATGGCTTAGGCCGGCCGCCCACTAGGCATATCCCGGCCTCCATGGTCATCTCTATTCTCAATTCATAACAACGATCTTCTTTCTTGTCGACGATCTCCATCCGCCGTCATCTCCATCACACCACCGTCGCATCCAGCCGCAGAGCAGTCACAGTCGCCGATCCCCGGCTACCAGCCACAACTGCCGCCGGCCAAGACAACAGTCGGTCAGCCGTAGCAGTAGCCACCACGACCAACAACAAGCAACGCCACCATCTCCTATGGCAACCGTCACCATCCCGTCGTACAACAGATGCCGCCACCAATCAGCGCCATCAACAACAACCATCGCCTCTAGCACTGCACCGTCGGGTCGGTACTACCGATAGGATGTCGGTGCTACCGACTTCCTCGATGGCTGTAGCCTATGACCTCGTCGGTACTACCGACAGACAGGTCGATAGTACCGAGATATGCAGTCTTCAATATATCAACAAGCAACCATCGTCTCTACCATTGCATCACGCTGACGTCCTCAACACCAGCCTTCGCTGCCGCTCATGGAGAGGCTCCACACTTGACTCCGCATGCAGCCTCATGGCATGTAATATCTCCGGAACCGTACAGGAGACCGTTATCATCTCTGTTGTTGCCAAGTGCTACATCAATCGAGCAACATAATCCACCCTCTTCGGCTACATCATTCACTGTTGCCCTAGCGCTATCGTCTGTCTTCCTTGGCCGTCATCCTTACTGTTGCCAAGTTTTACTACTGCTGCCTTGATCCCGCAAGCTACTGTTCTTCATCACTCCACCATATTCTACCATGCCATCACCCCCAATTGTTCTATCTTCTCCCAAGTTACTGACGTCCTCCAAAATTTCATGGTCAAATTTTTTTTGCGGGGCTCCGTCCCTCCACCCTCACATTTGCCGGCCTAATGTCCGGACAAATGTCGTTTCGGGTCAGGATTAGATCCATTTAATTTTTCCACTCGGATCTTACATTACCCCATTTAGCATCTTCTCTCCGATTATCGGTTTCCATACTATACATCTCAGTTTCACAGATTCCTCTTTTCGTCACCAATTCCTTTCCCACCCTTCCACCCATCATGCGTGTATCCCCTTTTCCACGTGCGGGGGGGGGGTCGTATATTCTTTCCTCCACACCATATACTCACTCTCGTCGTATTTGGTGTGTGGGGGGGGGATAGAGAGGAGAGGAAAAGTATGAGAAGAGAGAGAGCATGAGTGGGAGTATGAGAGTGATAAGAGTGATGACATATATATTCCAGGATGCTATCTTCATGGAGCTTCGTTCTTCAGCACATCTGTTCTCCACTTCTAGACAACATTCAAGGATCTCCATTGCAGCATTGACACCGAGCTTATCACGTTTGTACCACATTATGTACGTCAAGACAAGAGGTTGCTACTCGCATTCTAGCCTTGTGTTTCCTCCTCATCCGGTGTTAATGGTGTTCTAGTTGATCATCCTTGTTGCATTCACATGAGACAAATGGGTACTTTTTCGAATTCTCAAAAGCTCAACAATATCTAGCCTGCCAAATCTACATATGCAAGGTTGATTCATCCAAATTTATCTTCATCGAGCCGTTTCATCATGTCTTCTCTGAGCTGCATCTGTTGTATTAACATCACCTTCTGCTGACCTACTTGGGACTTTCCTTAATGGATGATCTCCTTTCCCGTCAAGCCCCCAAGGTTCATGCGCCAGAGTTATGGTACTTGCATCGTATCATCAACACATCGACCGTTCGTGTTCGTGCCACATTATGCACATTTGTTAGACGATTTGAAGATTTGGCTACTGCTACATCATCATTGTGTATCCGCGTTTATGCAGCGTAGTTGTGGTATTGGTGATTGTCTGTTTCAAAGTGGCAAGTTACTGTTGTAGTATTCATGTTCCATCTATCAAATGTTCTTCATTCCAAATGCACTCCAAAAGACCTTCTTCAAAGCTCGAAGATTTCCAACCTGTAGAATACAAGTCAAGGAGAGAGGCGTCGTCATCATATGATTTGGGGGAGTATTGTTTAAGGGGGAGTATCAATCTTTCGTGTGGGGAGTGATATTTATCTTTCTTTCATTTATCATCTCTTTTATCATTTTATCGAGTCCTGTAACTCCAAGCTTGGACATGTGTTTCACCCATGATCCAACTTGAGGGGGAATGTTAGAGAGTATATATTTGCCTATTTAGTTAATAGGTTAATTAGTTAGTGAGCCTTTAGTGTCTCGGCCCGTTTAGATTACTTGTGTCCCTAGTCTCAGGGTTTCTCCCTTGCTCCTATATATAGGATAAGGTTGTACGTCCTTTATTCATCGAATCAATACAATCATTCATTCTTAGTTCTCATGGGGGAAACCATGCGAGAGAGTGAGAGAGCCAAATGAAGGTATGGTTGGCTTCGTGGGGGTGAGACAAAGCCAAAGATGGGTCTATACATAGTCGATGGACCAAGGATTAGGGTTTATGAAGATCAAACCTCCATGGCGGAAGGAGAGAAGAACCGTCTCGAAACCTCACGATTCGTCACCATTGGATCCGCAAACCATGGGTAAGGGGTCGGATCCGAGAAAGGGAGAGAAAGGGACAAATTTCATGCGAAATGGGGCATAGAGTCCCAAGATCTGAGGCTCTGTGTTTGCACCCTACCCGGCGGCCTTGTAGCAGGCCAACCGAGGTAGGGGACAACCCTGCAGCCGTTGGATCATCATCCGATGGCGCGTGGGTCAGCCCCTCCGCCAGGGTCGGCTAGCCAGGTGTGCCCATTAAGGGATAAATCTGCCCAACAAGGAGAAGTCAAGGGGAAAAAGGTATAAGAAGTGTTTTTGAGGTAAACTTTAGAAATTTGTAGAGGGAGCTAGGAAATTTCGATTGGAGTGAAAATTGGACCCAAGGTTCATAATACTATCTATAATATATACAAATTTTTTGGGATCTATAAGAGAAAGTTAAATATAGAAATGATTCAAAGGAGTATAAAGTCAAAATCAAAGCGTATGTCTTTATACACAAGGTATAATTTTGTATCAAATACTCAATTAAGTGTCATAAACTTGTCAATTGATCAAAAGGATGATAAAGTGAAGTCTAAAGTGAAGAATGCAATGATAATAAGGCACGTGATTTAGATGTTTAAAGCTCACTTTATCACAAACCCAACTTCCTATCCAACCCATAGCAACACTCTATTTTGATAACCATGCAACCATTCGCAATATCAATAACCTAGTCTTCCACAAGCATGTGAAACACATTGAGTTGAGCCACTTTGTGCGAGATCTCAACATGGCAAAGAAGGTTGTGATTTCGCATGTTAAGATAGCTCATCTACTCACTGGTATCCTTACCAAACCACTACCTCATGCTCGTTTCCAACATATAAGCACCAAGGTGGGACTATATCATGTGTATTGTCTAGCTCGACATGAAGTGTTAATTGTTAGCAACTTAGCATTGATTGAGGAATCGGTATGCATGGTTGCATATGCTCCCAAATATGCATGTGCACTCACCTTACCACACCACATATTGCTATTAGTTCACTAAGCGATCTCGGGCCGCTTGGTCAATTAAGCAGTCGACAAAACCCTACCTTTTAAAATGCCCACTACTTTTGCTCGTATATACATGCATATGTACATGCATGCGTTTGTGGATACATACAATCAATATATATTGAAATATACAGTTGTATATTTATATGCATACATTTTAATACATACAAAAACTTTTGACACACAATTGTGCATTTATATGTATACCTTGTTGTTAAGAAATAGAGCTTTATTCATATATTATGTCATTTTCTATTTTCTCTTTATTATGGATTTCCTAGGTGATTGTTCCTAATTTTCACCTCTAGATAATAAAGGACAAATCTGCTATTGTGGGTTATGGTTTTGCTCTAACATTTTACATGGTATCAGAGCACATGTTTCTCTAACACTTTTAAATGGTTTATATTGTAAAACTTTTTTGGGTTATGTCTGGAGGTTTATCCATTCATCCTCATCCAGGCTATAAGTGGCTAACATCAAATAAATATAATACATGCGACATACCCATATGAAACATGCTTGTACTACTACCATTACACGTCATTTCCAAAGTAAGGAGAACAACTAGGCTGGGGGGAGAGTTATATCTCAACATGTCTAAGTTTTTCCTGTGCAACTTGGCTAATCCATCTGCGAGTTTGTTGAGCTCATGATTCATTGAGATGACCTCTACCTTCTAGTTCTTCTCAAACATGCAACTGATCCTTGCTCTCCCTAGTGTCATCTTTGGGCACAATCCTGATAACTTTCAATGACTTGGATAACTTTGCAACTATCAGATTAAGCTATATTATGACTCCATCCATCTTCCCATGCTTCCTTCAAGGCCAAATGAATAGTCATCAATTTGGCCTCTGTGACAGACATCCTTCATCTTCCCTCCTCTCCACTTTGCCAGATTCCCAAATGATTTAGAAGCACCATCACGATATCAATGTTCTTTCTGTGAAATGCCACATCAATGTTGCACTCCATTGAACCCTTAGGTGAAGTCCAAATGCTTTCACTACCTGCATCCTCCTTCTTGGTGTCTCTTTGGGCCTTTTTCCAAGCTTCCTCCACCTGTTTTGCGTGTACGATAATATTTATGTACGCGATGCTCCTTGCTTAGGGGTTTTCTTACAGAAAACTATTTCATTCCGACATTTCTGGATGTAACAACATCCTATCATAAAGAGGTGCTATTGCCTTTTGGGGCTTTTCAAGTTATGTCTCCACTAGGTAGCTAGGTTAGGCTGAAGGAAATCAAGGTTTGAGAAATCTTCCCCTAGATTGAGCCAAGCTTCAAGAGCTTTGTCACAACTCACAACCCCTCAAGGAATGTAAGGGATCCTTTTCATCGTTGCCACATCTCCGCTAAACATCGTCATTAGATAATATTTTGCACTTAATTATCAGGATAGCTCCTAGTTGGGCTAGCCACATAAATGTTTAACTCTATCTAGGACTTTGGATGCCCATAACTGAGGCCACCGTCCAGTTTTGTCTTGTTCTTGTCTATCTGCAACACCTTGTGAACAGAGCTTGTAGTGAAAGCACCATCTTCAGTTAGATTCCAGGACCATGTGTCTAGTGAAGTGGGTTTTAGGAAGATGGAAGATAGCCTTGAAGATCTCCTTTTGTAAGTACTCCTTCATAAAGTCACGATTCCATTCTTCCTGCTTGTTTAGAAGGCTAGATACATTCAAAATGGCGAATTTCTCATGAATTTATCATGTATACATTCAAAATCACGATTCCATTCTTCCTTTATAAAGTCACCATCCACAGTTTTTTCCACACTGACGTGTCATCTCCCGTGACAATATTTTTCATGCTAATTTGATCAACATCCTTACTACTATGTACCACCCTCCAAATTGTAGCAGATCTATCACTTTTCTTCATGTCAAATCATCTACATTTTTTTTGTGCCAATGAACTAGATGACATCTCTTCCTTTCTTGATTTCCCAAGCATTCTTTAAGTGCAAGGCCATGTTCCAATCTCTCATGGATTTAATGGCAATGCCTCCATCCCTTTCTCCGTAGCAATGTTCAAAATTTCGTCGAAATTGGCAAAATTTCGCTAATTATTTCGATGCCGCCAACAATCGGACATAGAAATGGCCTTATATGTCTGTACGTAGGGAATTTCGCCTTAAAAAAATAAAATTTCGACAATTATTTCAGATTTCGACGAAATTAGGTAAATTTTGATGAAAAAAGGCCTATTTCGTCCGCATTTCGACGAAATTTCGAGAAACACATCTATTATTTTGAGAAATGGGGTACGATGTCTGCAGATTTTACTATGTGATTCCTTGGGCTTATTAGGGGCAATCTAAGTTATGTTTCTTCTCTTCCTAACCTAATTCTACCTCTCTCTCTTATTTCTCTCACTTCTATACAGATCTACAAAGGAAATATTTAAAAATGTGTGTGGGAGTGATATCTATGACTATGATGACCCACTGACTTTCATTTTTGAGGTCACATGATTTATGTTATAGTGCGCAAAATTAGCATGACTATCGAGATATTTTGTATGTATGCCATTATCAATCACACATCTAACTACATGGTTGCCTCCTATAGGCTCTCTCTACAAAAGCACACGACGATGAACAAAGCTTGAGCTAATCCATTAGTATGCATTTTATCACTTGTAAGCATATGGAGATTAACAGTGAGACATATCTATGCTTGTATAAAACAAAATCAACATGAGCCAATATGTTGATAGGTATAATCAACAAGGAGGATGACAACCATCATGGTTCAACTAGATGCATAAACCATAGTTGTCTCATGCTTCTTCAATACTCACTAACATACCACTGCGACATTGTTTATGTACTACGTCCTGTCATCCTACTGAGAGGTCCTACCATCCTAGATCATGCTATGTTTCCATAAATTTGTGTCTTTAAGTCTATATATTGTGCTTGCAAACTATGATGACTTAATTCATTCATTTCTCCATTCAATTGACCTCAAAATCTCCATCGAAATGGCCATCGAAATTGTTCAGCTTCCTTCACTCACACATGAGGAGCCCCACCCCCTCACATATCCAATATGAAATATTATTGCATATTTGAGTAGATCTACACTAGTAGATTGTTCTGGTAAAATTTCGATAAATAATTCGACCATTTGGTCGTCGAAACACCAGGAATGCATCTGTCGAAATTTTCGTCGAAATTTGTCGAAAATTCTGTTTCTGTGGCTACCGAAACGGCATTGAAATCAGACATTTTCTTCCTTGCTCCGTAGTAATGGAGTCCCAAGCAAATAATGAAACCAGCCTTTGTTTTCCTCGTCTCTATAATAATTTCCAGATTTTGCTGTTAATCTGATCACCAATACTCCCTTCTGCCTCCCACCACTACCCTTCCTTTTGTCTACTATCCAAACCTACCACTATTCTTGTCCCACACTCCCATCCACCTCGTCCCCACCACTACTGCTAATAACCATGTTAATTTTAGTTCAATGGTTAATTTTATGGCATCTACGATTTCTTCTTGATGTTTTAGTGCCCAACCCGATGGATAAGAAGGCAGGCTCAAATGCGGTCAAATGCCCAATCTTTCCACCACCATGCAAAGTCCAGGTTGATCTTCTGCATTAAGTAGCCACTTAGAATGCTTCATAGTGCAAAGGGATATATGCCAACAAAGGCACATTGGATCCAGAAGTGTTGTAATACGTCATGATCCTCCCGATGCATACTTAATGTAAGTTCTTTTTCCAAATTAACATCAAAAGGACACACTATGTTAACTCCAGTTTGTGAATTTGGTTAGTCAAACAAGTTATCCACACTTGAACACCTACATGTGGATCTCCTCTGGAAGTAAAATATGTGCATCCAGAGAACCCTTTATGGACAGTATATTACTGGTAAAATAATATTTACGACCCTGCCCATGTGGTGATATACCCACTTGTATAGGACAAATTATTGATAGTTTTAGTTGTATTCATGCGTATCAATAATCATTGCTCTATACAGTTTCATAAGAGGTGAATCTGGTGATCAACATTTGATTTTGTAAAATCATAACTTAGTCTCCTAAACAAATTGCTTTAGTCCTGTAAACTCGGTTCCAGTGAACTATCTAACTTCGTTTCATGTCATGATTGTCTAGGATTCTTTATAATCAAGATTCAAATGGCACTCCAATTTATTCTATTCTATTTGAAAATTCAATATATAATTACCTTGTTCTTGTACCTAGAATTCATGTACTTTTGGGTCAATTGCAGGGCTCTGGCTTCAGATCCATGGATAACTTTGAGAACAGTGAACTTTTAGGTGATCATCACTAAAATTTTCACTAATAATTATTTTTGGTAAAAGATATTTGTTAACAGCTGCAATTCTCAAGATTGCAAATGTTTGCTATTATCTTGAAGAGTTCTTGTAACGACCCCGCCTCCCGGTAACCCCCAATTAAGGGAGACCCGAAGGTCAGAGCCGTTATCCCAATTAACAGGATCAAAGGTTCAACAAATAATCAGTAATAATTATGAAATTCTACCAAACTATACTGAAAGTTGGAATAAAATAAAACTTTGCATACCTTTTTCAAAAACTTGGATATCTAACTTCTATCCACATTTGGACTCTATTCTAATTAATCCTCCTTGCACTTTATTTCTTAATTTCACAATATGTCACTTTACTGTTTGTCTTTTTCAATTTGTACCTAAAACGCCGACAAACAAAACGTCGGTCAGCATATCGAAATATGCCGGTATGTGGGAACAATCAAAATTTCACAAATATGGCTAACAATCTAAATATCACAATCAAGTTAATTAACAAGCCAAATTACGCTTTCAGTTTGACATTCTCCCCCGCTTTTGCCCTAACCCTGGCATACCCACCTTAGGGTTTCTCTTTTGCCAATGACTGAAGGCCACCTTCTCAATCCCGAGCTTGGTGCCTGGGGTCACCATCCATAGTGCCCATTAGTCATTTTATAAAGACCACCTTCTCAATCCCGAGCTTGGTGTCTGGGGTCACCACTCATGGTGCCCAATGGTCTTCCCTCTGGGCTTGACCTTTTGGCATCATCCATCAGGGTGGCATGTAGGTGCGAGAATACACACTTCTATTATTATTGTAATAATCATAGTGACTTTATGATTTGCAAGTATGAACATCCAAACTGATAGGTTGCATTCAATGCGATGAATCATCCGGGAAACTCTTCGGGAAACTAATGCGATTAACCATAATTAACCACATACCTGTCAGGCTGATTCGAGACCGAATTAATCCAATCATTGTAAGAAATCCAATAGGCAAGCAAGCACACAAAGAGATCCTGAAATATGCATACAATTTCCTATCATTGATCATGCCCTCAAGATCTATTAAACCTAGCTCGCTTCCTAGGGTTTCTAGTCCACTTTTAGGGTTTCATTTGCAATTAGGGTTCCTCTTTATTTTTACTCTTTTAAACCTTAATTTTATACAATTACTCACAAATCCTAATTATCTCATCTATTCTTCACGAAAGATATTAAGGTTACCTTTTAACAACATATAACCTTAATTTCGGATTAAAGGCATACTTAACCATCAATTAAGTCCATTATGCTCTTTTACATTAAAACTACCATTTTTATCCTTTTAATTCATGACAAGATCATCATGCCTAATTATCATCTTTGGTTCCTTCCGGATTAACAACTCATAGATCATTATGATCTAATTCACATATGAACTCTATTTATCATTAATTCTATCTTTATCCATTAGAAAATCCTAATTTCCATATTAAGGGTATTTATCCACAATTAGGAACCTTTATACTCGAAATAGCTTAGAACCATCATATCTTAGCTTTATTCATGAATTTGAATAATTAAAGCCATTAAGAGTCACAATTACTAACATTAGGGTTTCAAGGCCCATTAAAGCTCGTTTATGCACTTGGAATTCTAAATTAAACCAAATACGTGCAAAGTTCATCCTTTTTGTTCTTAATTTACCTTTTTATAATTAACAAACTAATATCAACTTTAATCACCCATTAATCATCTCAAAATAGGGTTTCTTAATCATTAAAGCATTAAAGTTGATAACTTCCACTACTTTTCGAATTGCAAGAGGATTTAGATTCTAAAACTATTTTTAATGGATTCCTCTCGTTTTTCTGAGCAACTTCCATATTTTACATGTATCGATCCGAGCTACCAATAAAGAGATACGATTTTTGCAAAATTAACTTACTTGGACCAATGGCAAGCTGCCACGTCGCCCTACTCATGCAACGTTGCTTGGATGTTTGAAAACATAACGAAAAGACCGTTTTGTCCCTGCTTAAGTTGTCGACGCTTCAGCCCGCAGAGGGGCATTTCTGTCCAACGGCCACCCGTGCTTCTTCAACCTCACGCAGCCCTGCTGCGTCGCCCTAGCCGCGGTTGGGGTGGCTTCTCCTCCCCTTCCTGGACCCGAAGGGCACTGGAGACTGCCGCCCTGCCTCCGGCACCCTCCATCGTGCCCGCCCAAGCTTCGAGCCATGGCCCGGATGGTCGGGTGCAGGGGCACTGGACCTGCGACCTGCGGCCGTACTGCAGGCCTGCTGCAGGTAAACGTTTGATGTCGAGCGCTCGAGGACGATAGCTGATCGTCCTCAGGTCATCGGGGAACACCAAACCTTCATCAAGATGACTCCACGGCTCCCCGTTGCTCCAGGGAAAGCACCAACCACGTGGCTAGGGTTTGCATCGAAGAAGAAGATGGGGAAGAGAGAGAGAAACGTGTGGGATCGCCTTGGGCTCGACCACGGGCTCTACCCTTATATAGGGGAGGGTATCCATGCCCCAGCTTGCTTGCCCACGAAGAAACATAGCCCTTTCCCAATAGGAATCCAATTCCTTTATTGAGAAGCAACCTTCTCTCTCCTAATTATCCCTTTAATAAACCATGTTCATTGGGTAATTATGATTTCAAAAATCCTCTCTTATTCTCTTTATACTTGACTTTTAAGCCATTGGCACGAATTTCTATTTCCTTTTAGTAGAAAATACCTCCTTTTTAACAATACTACAAAATCCATTAATTATGTATCACATTATTCTCTTATTTTGTATTATTGGTATTTTCTCTTTCTTTTTCTCCATTGGGGCTCCTTGGACCCCAAGAAACTCTAATATTTTGAAATCCTTTTTAGTGGATACTTATTACCCTGCTAAATGCATCTATATCCATTATTTCTCATTACCCTTTTATTTCTTTATTAAAATATCTCTTTTGAGAATTTCTCTTTATCTCTCCTTTTATTTTCCTTATTGGAATTCCTTCTAATATTAGAAACCTCATGGATATGAAAATCCACCAAGGTTAACTCAATTATACCTCTTTCCACTTATTTTCCACATTTTATCATTGTTTTCAATTTCTTTCTTAATAAATACATATTTAATTGCTCTTTTCTTTTCTTGTTGCATTATCTTTGCAACTTTAGACTCCTTAGAACCCAAGGAACCCAAGAGGCACGAAATCCACCTTTGGATTATATACTTTTGCCTTCTAGAGGTTTCTACATCTTTCTTTTCTCCATTTCTTATTAATAATGGAGTTTCCTTTGTCTTTTTCTTGTTATTGGGCCCAATAGCCAATAAAGCCCACAAAACAACCAACCAGGCTATTGTAAACGAAATCCATTTATTCAAAACAAATTATATCATTATTTGTTCAAATATCTTTAATAGGAGAAATTACTTTTCTCACCAAAAGAACCCAAAAATTGGGGTTGTAACAGTTCTGCATGGTGATTTTGTGAAGCTTCTTTGATAATGTTTTGGGGTAGCATGGTGTAAACAATAGTCATTGTTATGACATATTTTTGTTTCTTTTTGTGTGTATTACAGGAAGAGGCAGCTTTGGTGAAGTTATCAAATGCAGACATCGACTGGACAAGGGAATCTATGCTGAAAGAAAATCAGATTTACTGAAAAAGATCATGAAAGTGTAACATGCTATTTGTTAGTCAAACGCCTCTATCTTTTCTTGCAGTTTTAATTTATATTTGATTATCATGATTATTCTATGTAATATACTCACGATTCCAGTGACAAATGTGTGCAGGGAAGTGACAATTTTAGCACAGCTGGATCATCCGCATATTGTCCGCTATTACAATGTATGTTAATACTTGTCCTTTTTATAAGTCGTGGCTAATCTACTAAGACCGGAGGTTTTGTTTGTCTGTTTACTCCAATTGTTATAAAGCATCACTGCCTTAAGCATGGGCTTCACACAGGAGCTGATTTCATTTAGTTCCAAGAGGTTATGTGTTTTTGACGCTAAAAAACCTCAGTTTTTGGGCTGAGTTACCTTTTAACGTTTTCTCTCTTCTGCAGCAATACATCCAAAATACATGTAGTTTCGTTCACAACATTTTAGTATACCTATTACTGCCTTAGAGGTTGATATGCTTGGTTGTTCCCTTTGCATTTGTATTTTTCACATTACATTGGAGTTAAGTTTAGGCTTAGAATGTAGTAAGGACAAAAGATAATATTAATTGCATGTTTGCAATGTGAAAATTGTTTCGGCTAAAAGATAAAAATGACAAGAATAAAGAAGTACACAACTTTTTATGCCACAAGAGAAATCATCACAAGTCAGCGTTGTTGTGGTCTCCTTTTACATATGAAGTTAAACTAAGATAAACAATTATAGTTTAGATGAAACTTAAAAACTAAATTGGTATGGCAGATGAAACATTATGCTTGTCTTTCAATTACACATTATTTCTACATATCAATTGTTTACTTCAATTTTTCAGTGTTGGATTGAGAAATTACCTAATACAACTGATGGACTAAGTGTTACACAATTATGCATACAAATGCAGTACTGCCCGAGGTAAAAGTAACTGACTGATACGTTATTAGAGTTTACTACTTTGCATGTGTTAATGATTTTGATGTTTTGCTTCCTATAAAGTTCATTACTAGATATACTAAGACAGAATCGATCAATCGAAGTATCAATTGGGATAGTGGTTCAGATTTTGAAAGGATTGGACTACCTACACGGAAAGAGGTTCATCCACCGTAATCTACACCCGGGAAACATTTTAGTGGAGTCTGACACGAGTGTGCGAATATCTGATTTTGAACTTGGTGAGTATATTAAATGGTATCGTGCAATGATTACCTGCTGACTCGCTCCGTGCGTAACAACGATCGTCGTCTGGCGATTAGGGGTTCGTGCCGTGAGCGACAATCTACCCACGGGTACTCTTGCTCTTGCAGGTCCAATGCGTGTTGATCGTTCTGGTCGGGTCCCAAGATGGCAAAGGAACTAGCGGAGAGATACTCAAGACTTAGGTTGTCTGAGGAGGAAGCAACGCCGATCGAAATCGCAGCGGAGGAGGATGAGGAGGCAGTGACGCACATGGAGCTTGCGCTGGTGGGACGACTACTGTCGGATATGGCTTACAATTTCTGGGCGATGCAGAAGACGCTTAGCCAATCGTGGGGGCTAAAGGAGAAGGTATTGTTCAAGCAACTGGAAGGCGAGACCTTCGTTGTTCAATTCTTCGACCGGAAGGACAAGCAGAAAGTGCTCGAAGGCGCACCATGGAACTTCGACAATCGACTGCTGTTGCTGAAGGAGATCGCGCACAACGCACAACCGGCGAACATAGCTCTCACAACTAGCCCTTTCTGGGTCAGGCTATATGGCCTACCGCTAGGGTATAGAGGGGAGAAGACGGTCCATGAGATAGCGTCCAGGCTGGGGGAGGTGCTAACCCTAGATCGCGACGAACTGGGGTGGGAGAGGTCTACAAGTGTCCGAATCATCGTGGACATCACTAAACCTTTAAAGAGGGCTCTGCAAATCAAAACAAGATCGGGCGACATTGCGATGGTGGACGTCAAGTACGAGAGGCTATCGATGCTTTGCTACGACTGTGGGAAGCTAGGGCATGTCGACAAGGACTGCCTGGATGCGGACGAGGGCGAGGCGGACCCGGGGCAATGGGGGCCATGGTTAAAGGCCTCACCTCGCAAACCGTGGATCTCAGTTTAAGACGAACTCTATGGGGCGGGCACGGTGAAGAAAAAACTCCAGTTTCGTTGACGACCATCAACGACGGAGGGGGGAAGGGAGTACAGGAGTGAAGATGCTTCTTCGGCTGGGAGCGTGGCTAGAGGCTCTGACAGAAGCGGGGGGACGGGGAAGAACGACGAAGAAGGTGGAACACATGATCTGGTATGCGGCGGATGGAGGATCGGCAGAAGGGACTGGGCAGGTGAGGGAGGCAGACAGCGCGAACGGCGGAACCAATGAGCAGGTGGACGGAGCAGAGATAGGAAGGGGGAAAAAAGGGACAATGCAAAGCCGGGACGGAGGGGATGAGGGGAAGGTGAAGGATAGACGTACATTCACCATGGCGAACCTGGTGTCGCTGAGGGGAGGAAACCGCATACCCGAGGAGGTACCAGCATCGCCGAGGGAAAGGAGTAATGGGGATGAAGATGAGGCAGAGGACGAAAGGATCGCTAATGCTGTGGTGGAAACGAGCACAAAGATACGTAACGGGCAAAGGCAAGAACCAATTTGCACGCGAGCACAAGGCAGACAACAGAAGATGGAAAGGAAGAAACAACAGGGAAAAAAGGAGAAAACACAGAACAAGAAGAAACGACATGTCCCCCGGGTTTACAAGATGAGCAAAGGCGCCAGGCTGGGCATCCTGGAGGAGGAGGTCGAGTGGGAAAAGCTTACAGGGAAGAGAGACAAGGAACAAGGGAGTTGCGACATGGATTTGGACAAATAAGGGCTACAACCCGACTCGGGGAAGAAGGCAAGGCAACATGAGGCGGATAACGTAGGAGGGATAAGAATCAGTGATGGCCAAGTAGCGGAGGTTGGTGGTGACCAACCCCGCGAAGGACAATGAAAATCATAAGTTGGAATTGTTAGGGAATGGACGACCCTGACAAAGCAACAACACTCAGGTCATGGTGTTGGAGGGAGAGCCCAAACATAGTTTTCGTCATGGAAACTATGATGGCGGATACAAAGTTGGAGGAGGTGAAGAGAAGCTGCGGTTTCCTTAACGGGATATGTATCTCTAGCAACGACAGAGTAGGGGGGCTTGGGATGTTGGTGGAAAGACACATAGGTTGAAATTTTGAGCTACTCACAGAGGCACGTAGAATGTGTGGTGGATGAAGGGAGAGCTGGAAAGTGGAAAGCAATTGGCATTTATGGCTGGGCGGACCAACCCAATAAATACAAGACGTGGGAGCTTATGCGAAAGCTGAAAAGTGAGACAGAGATACTGATATTGTTCTTTGGCGATTTCAATGAGATTACATCAAATGCTGAAAAATCTGGGGGTCCACCTAAAGAGGAAAGAGTCATGTAGGGATTCAGGGATGCTATTGATGATTGTGCTCTTATTGACTTGGGGTACTCTGGTAGTATTTACACATGGCACAGGGGTCTTACAGCGGAGACACTGGTCCAAGAAAGGCTGGATAGGGCGCTGGTGAATCTGGACTGGAGGGACTGATACACTTACTGCAAGGTGATTCATATTCCTATTTATGAGTCCGATCATGCCCCACTCATTATTACAGCTGAAAGAAGGCAACAAAAAAGAAAGAAAAAAAGGAGTGACTTCTTTGCCTTTGAGCCGGCATGGATGGTGGAGGAAGAGTGCCAAGACACAATTAAGAAGGCGTGGAATTACAGTCTAGCAGATGATCTAGTTGGAAAGCTAAATCGATGTGGGGTGGATCTGAAAGATTGGGCGGATAACAAATTCAAAGCAAGAAGGAAAAGAATTAGAGAGCTGGAGGCGGAACTCACTGAGGTACAAGCACTCCCACCAGACAATCCTATGATTGAAAGAGCAGGAAACCTTGCAAAAGAACTTCAATACTGGCTGAGATATGATGAGGCCTACTGGTATGCCAGAGTACGGGCAAATGAGATGAGAGATGGTGATAAAAATACAACATACTTCCACCAAAAGGCAACTAATAGGAGAAGGAGGAACAAAATAGAGGGGCTCAAAGATGACACTGGCATCTGGAAGACGGAAGAAGAAGACATCCAAAAAGTGGTTATGGACTTTTTCAGTGACCTGTTTAAGTCTAGTAATCCAAGGGGCTTTGAGGAGGCGACTAGAGGTATGGGGAGAAGGATTGACAGTGAAGTGGCTGCGTAGCTTGAGGTTGACATCACAGAGGCTGAAGTTCTACAGGCTATAAGACAAATGCACCCTAACAAAGCTCCGGGTCCAGACGGGATGAAGGCAATCTTCTTTCAAAAGTATTGGCATATTGTGGGGACAGATGTGGCCAGTTACATAAAGGGGTGGTGGCGTGGGCAGTGGAGCCTGGGGGAAGTAAACAATACATTGGTAGTCATGATTCCAAAGGTAGAGAAGCCGATGACAATGGGGGAATTCAGACCCATAAGCCTATGCAATGTTATTTATAAAATCGCATCCAAGGTGGTAACCAATAGGCTAAAGTCGCACATGGACTCCATTATCTCAGAAAATCAAAGCGCCTTTATTCCCGGAAGAATGATCACTGACAATGCCCTTATTGCGTATGAATGTTTTCATAAAATGAAGGGAAAAAATTCAAGAGGTAAAGGGAGTATTGCGCTGAAGCTTGACATGTCAAAGGCCTATGATAGAGTTGAATGGGATTTTCTGATCCACGTTATGAAAATCATGGGTTTTGGGGAGAAATGGAGAGATCGAGTTTATAATTGTATCTCCACCGTCAGTCATGCCTTTGCTATCAACGGGGACAAGACCAAAACGATCAAGCCAAGCCGCGGACTAAGGCAAGGTGACCCTCTCACCCTATCTCTTCATAATTTGTGCGGATGCTTTCTCTACCTCCCTCTTAGCTGCGGCTAACAATAATCTCATCCATGGGATTAAAGTTAGCAGAGCAGCACTAAGTATTTCTCACCTTTTTGTCACAGATGACAACATTCCCTTTGCAAGAGCAACCAAAGCAGAGTGCCTGAAAGTTGCTGAAATTATCAGCCAATATGAACAGGCCTCCGGTCAAAAAATAAATTATTCTAAGACAGATGTTGTTTTCAGCAAAGGGACAAGCTCCCAGAGAAGGGAGGAAATTAAACAGCTACTACAAGACAAAGAGGTGGACAGACATGCCCGCTATCTTGGTCTACCTACTGCGGTGGGGAGGTCAAAAAAGAAGGTGTTCAACTACATCAAAGAGAAGTTGTGGCGCAAGCTGCAAGGTTGGGCGGAAAAGCTGTTGTCAAAGCCAGGAAAGGAAGTCCTCATTAAAGAGGTGGCACAAGCTATACCCACGTATGTCATGAGCATGTTTTAGTTGCCGGCAGGTTTGATTGATGAAATCCACAACATGGTGGCAAGATGGTGGTGGGGTGCGAAAGTGAATGAAAGAAAGTTAGCCTGGATGAGTTGGGATAATTTATGTAGATAAAAAAAGCAAGGTGGCATGGGTTTCCGAAATCTCCATGCTTTCAACCAAGTGCTGCTAGCAAAGCAGATTTGGCGGGTCTAGATGAAGCCAGAAGCCATGGTATCCAGGGTCCTCAAGGCACGATACTTCCCGGGGACAATGATCATGGAGGCTAGGAGAGGACACAATCCAAGCTACACATGACGAAGTATGTGGGGAGCAAAAGCTTTACTCTTAGAAGGCACAACATGGAGAGTGGGAAACTAGACAACAATAAATATATGGGAGGATAAATGGATACCGCTTCAGGAGAGCACTCTGGACAACTACAACAAGGTGGATAACGACCACTACAACTCGATGAGGGAGCTTATGACGGACACGGGAAGAGAGTGGAATGCTGAACTCATAAGCACGATGTTTCCCGACAACATCACGAGAAGCATCCTCACCATACCAATCAGCTTTAGAGTACCACCAGACACACTGAGATGGTGGCCATCGGGAGATGGTAACTTCACGGTCAGGTCAGCCTACTGGCTGGGGGTGCTCGGGAAAGATGGGGTGAGACATCACGTTGCGGAACCAGGGGAGCAGCTGTGGAGAAAAATCTGGAGGAGGGGGTGGGCGCCAAAGGTGTCTCACTTTCTTTGGCGTGCTGCTACCGGGAGCCTAGCGACTGTGGCGAGGCTGGTTGACAGATACTGTGCGGTGGATGGACGGTGCCCCCTATGCTATGCCGAGAATGAGACCATTCAGCATATGCTTTTCTGATGTCCTTGTACGTGCGAGCTGTGGGAGTTGGCGTCCAGGGAAGTTATGTTAACGGTGGAAGGGGTCAAAGATGCTACTGTGGGGGAGGCGTTGAACGCCATCCTAGCGGAAGAGGAGGAAGCCGTGCGGGAGGAGACGGTGGCCACAATGTGGGCAGCATGGAGTAATAGAAATAAGAGAGTCTTTGGGCAGCAACCGGAGGAAGCATGGGTTACAAGACTGAAGTTCATGTCGTTGATAAGAGACTACAAGGGTGAAAGGAAGAAGAAGGAGAGAACGGGACAGGCCGGGCACTCGCAGCGAGAAAGGGACAGATGGTCCACGCCTATGGAAGGGAGAATGAAACTCAATGTCGATTCTTCGATTGGGGAAGATGGAAGGATCGCCGCTGGCATGGTGATAAGGGACTATAGGGGTGTGATTAAAGCTATGGCGGGTAAACGGTGGTCTGGGGAGAAAGATGTGGCGCTGGCTGAGGCTATGGGAATCAGGGAGGCTATCCAATGGACAAAGAACTGTGGCTATGACTGCATTGAGGTGGAAACGGATTCATCAACAGTGGCAATGGCTTATGTGAAGAAAGAGCAAAGGCGAGACTACCTGGGCATCATTATGGAAGACATTGAGTTGATTAGTCGTTCTTTTAGCTTCTTCTCCTTATGTTATAAAAGTCGTAGTTGTAATAAAGTGGCAAATGCCATTGCTAGTAGTAGTCGTAGAGGGTCAACTCTTTATTTCTCTTTGACGACAAACTTTCCGAGTCTGATTTTGGACTTGGCACAGGCCGACTTGGCTGATTAATAAAGCGGGCAAGTCAACTTCAAAAAAAAAATGGTATCGTGCAATTCCTTTTTTGACTATGTACTAACCCCTTCCTTTTAGCTAAATTTGTAGAGTCAATGACACAGTACCTGGGTCGCCAAATGTCGGCATGGACCTATACCGAGCCCCAGAAATGATGGGTGGTAATCCCATATGCAACAGCAGAGCTGACATATATAGTATTGGACTCATATTTTATGAGTTATTGTCTCAGGAGACCAGAGATTTCAGAAGAATGTCTTTGGTGAATTCCATGGGAAAGGGCGTCGCATGTTTGGTCATTCCTCCCTATCTCCGGGAGCTGGTAGTCCATATGACGGATCACAACCATTTGAGCAGACCATCGGCAGTGGATATTCTTCTCCGAATGCACACGCTCCGGATCATCTAGAGGTGACATCTTCTTTTCTTAAGCCTAGCAATTTACATGTGAAACAATGGTTGGATACAATTATGGTTTCAGGACTGTCTCCATTTGTTTGAATGTGATTGACATGCTCAACCATTCTAGGAGCATAATGTTAGTTTCTTGCTGATCAGCAGGACATCTAAAGTTGGTGTCAATGCCACCACTAATGTTTCCTTGAACACCTACTGCGGAAATTTAGATTCACTGTAGCTTCTCCCTTATAAAATTCTAGTTCATCTATCAAGATCAAAACTTCTTTTGTTAATATTGTTAAGCTGTAAATTTATTTCTATGCAATTGTAGCTATTTTCTTGTACACATTTTATATAAGAAATCTGATGCCTATTGTAAAAGTAAAATGCAGGCACGAAAGGAGGCATATGGCAGCTTATACGTCTGAGTGTTCTGACATGATATCATGAAGTTGCCAGGTTTCTAATGAATTGACCTTTCATTGGTTTCTTCTGCTGGGATGCTATCAGATTTCTGTTCTCAGAGTCTGCTACATCTTTATTTGAGATGCTAGCTAATGTCAAGAAGTTACAGGGTCTCAAACGGATTTCATAAAGCCACTGGGTGTTCCTGCTCTGAATTTCTGTGGAGTTTTTCTTGCCTACTTCTAGTCTCTTTTTTGCATATGGCCTTCTGTCGTTCAATAGGATGTTCTTTAACCTGGTTGGGTTTCTAGTTCAGGAAGTATATTGATGTTGCAAAGCAGTAAATGTCGTTTCTGTGCAAGCTTGTAAATTGTAAGCTACTTGCCTGAACTTGTTTTGAATAAGAAAACTGACTACAGTAAAAATAAGTTGCTGTTACCAAAGGAGGTATACGTTGAGTATGTTAAAGAATTATATCCCTCGGTTTCCTTTCTGTAGACTGAAAGGTTAGTAGCCATACGATTCTGTTTCTTTCTCGACATGCACTTTTGCTATTGGCCTGGTTCATGATCTTATTTATACGATCTACTCTTGAGTTCAAGGTGCCGTTTTGTGTGACAAACCCATTGAGAACGAAGTCCACCAAAACTTAAATATCAGATTGGATCTGTTCAGGCTGGTTATCATGTATCACGTAGAAGTGTAAGGTCATAAGCGCAGTTCCACGACGAGTGAAAACTCCCTCAGCCCATGTGCTGTAAAAGCCGAAAGAAGACTCTCCTAATGTGTACCTTTTGTTGGCTGTTACTCTTTTATTCCATTTTGAACTACAACTTGAGTGTCACCTCACCAGCTGGTTTCATCCATCCTACTCATCATCATCATAATCATCTAAGCTTCAACCCCAGCCATGCTGGGTCGGCTATATGTATTCTTCTTCTCCAATCCACTCTATTATGAGTCATAAAAATTCAAAATCTCGTTTGTAAGATCTTCTTAGGTTAATTTATGTCTATCTCTTATTCTTATAATTGCATTTAGACTTAATAGCATTGCTTTACATAATTGCATTAGTCGGTTTACATTGCATATGTTGATATCAACTCAGTTGACCGTTGTGTAACTTATCTTCAATGCTAGCCACCCCAATTTTGTTCTTGATATAATTATTTTTCAAGTGATTTTTTCTTATCTTTTTGTACATCCATCTCTCATCATACACATTCCAACCATTTGAGATTTTGTTTTTCACTATCCAAATTCATTCTCATATAGCATGGCAAACCAATAATTTTTAATGAAGCCTAATTTTCAATTTAAAAGAGATTTTCCAGTTACATAATTTTAATCAGTTGCACTCCTTTATTTTAACCATCCTATAGTGAATCTGTGACAAACATCATCTGGAACATTCAATCTAGTTGACTAACAGAACTCAAGTAATGAAATGTATTACATTTTGGTACATCTGCTCCATCCAAGTTAACCACGCTATTCATAATTCTAGATTGGCTGAAATGACAATGTAATACTCAGTTTTGCTCCTATTAATCATCCATCCATTTAAATCCAATGTTTTTTTTAAACTTAAACTTTGTCATTTAATCTATCTTTAGTTTCTCTGATCAACACAATATCATTATCAAATAACATGCACCAAAGAATTTCATCCTGAATGTGATTTG
Organism: Alisma plantago-aquatica; assembly: GCA_963693085.1. Lineage (NCBI taxonomy): Eukaryota > Viridiplantae > Streptophyta > Magnoliopsida > Alismatales > Alismataceae > Alisma > Alisma plantago-aquatica. The sequence goes on from OY856411.1 coordinate 1,304,969,585, forward strand.
TCAATTCCACCATAATAAGAACAAACAAATATGGGCTGAGTGTAAATCCTTGATATATCCTGATTGTGATAGAAAAGTTGGCGTGTCTTCTCTTGTAGTCTTAGCACTTGTGGTTGAGCTGTTATATATGTCTTTAATAAAGTCACTATGTTAAATTGGAACACCAAATTATAACTCTCAGTCATCCCACTAATTAACTAATGTGTATGGAGCCGGTTTAGTAGCTAACGTTGGCACAGACTTATTCAACCGCTTGGTATGTTGGTATGTGTTGTGTTTAGGTTGTTCGTTAAGGTGCGGGTCGAAGAGTCCTAATTTAAGTGGATGGTCAGAGCGGACGCCCATTAGCTCGTATTGAATGACTTTCAAGGGAAAAATCACATAAATAATTCTCAAACGACCTATATAGAAAACAATGCTTTACTTTGAAGAATGCTAATCATGATAGTGGCTGCAAACTTAACATCTGTGGGCGGTTGGATAAAGATTTATGATTTACGATATTTTCCCACATTGCAATCCCACGCTAGCCATTGTGCTCGTTCCGACTTGTCACTATATTGATCATTATATTTTTTACATTTCGATGTGTTGTACAGCTCATTAGTAATAGTCAAAATAATAAGATTACTAAAAATGATTCCATCACACAACGAGGGTCACACGTGCGGCAAGTGGAGCTGAATGGTGCTTTTTCCGATGTTTGAGAAGATTGACAGGGAAACAATGGTTATAAAAGGGTTATGTGGTAAGGGTATGACAGCATAATTTTTGGGCGGTAGAGGGAGTGAAGTAGCTAAAAGTTTGAGAGTGAATGAGTAGACAAGGGAGAAAGAGAGGTAGAGACCGTGAGTGGGACCCCTTTTTATTTGGAGAGAAAAAAAAAGGGGAGTGAAGTAAAGAGGAAAGATGAGGGAAGTGATATTTTTGTGAGGATGGGTGTAGAGGAGAGTTGAGGAGGGATGTAATTCAGAACGAAGAGGGAAGTAATGAGAAAAAAATATAGAAAGTGAGGAGAGAAGTAATTGAAAAAGAGGAGGGAAATGAGGGAAGTAATATAGAGTGAGAAGATAAGTGAGGAGGGCAGTAATCGAAAAAGAGGAGGGAAATTATGGGAAAGATGAAGGAAATAATGGTGAAAATTGTAGTAAGTGAGAAGGTAAGGGAAGTGATGGGGAAGTAGAAGGAATTGATGGGAATAGAGAAGATAGGTAAGGAGGGAAGTAATGACTGGAGGAGGAAAGTGAAGAGAGAAGTAATGAAAAAATAAAGATTTGACACAAAATGATCAAAAGTAGGTGCTAAAAGACCAAAAGTGGGTGCATATTGATCAAGAACGGGCACCAAGTTGCCCAAAATAAATATTGGGCGCCGAAACGGAAAAAGTGGGCGTCACAATACCAAAAGTGGGAGTCAAAAGACCAAGAATGGGCACAAATTGATCAAAAGTGGATGTAAAATATCCAAAACAAATACTGTGTGTAAAGTAACAAAAAGTGGGCATTGGAAGACAAAAATGAGTAGAAGTTGATAAGTGGGAAGAAAATCTAACATTAATGAGCACAAATACACATAAAGTAGGCACATAAGAAGCTCAAACATGCTCATATACACATAAAGTAGGTGTTTGTTAGGGTACAAATTTAACATTAATGGGCACAAATACACATAAATTAAGTGTTTACACCATTAATAGACGTGTGTTCACAAATAGGCACATATTTGGTACTAATAGGCCCATATTCACCATTACTAAGCACATATTTGCCATTAACATGCACATATCCCTAATCTATATGCACATATTCATACACCCCAAAAAATAGTTAAAATGCGCCAAAAAATGGTGAATATGCACCAAATAATATCGAGATATCCCTACTTATTTAACACCATTAGTGGGAGCATATTCAACATTAGTAGTCACATATTCACCATTTGTAGACACATATTCACCATTTGTAGACACATATTCACCATTTGTACACGTATATTCACTATTAATAGGTGCCTTTTCACATTAATAGGCGCACATTCTGCATTAATAAGTATATTTAGTACTTCTCTATTCCCTTGTTATTTACCTCCTCTTTCCTCTTGTAGGCGTGTATTCACCATCAATAGGTGCATATGTTATATTAATAGCCACATATTCACCATTAGTAGTCATATATGTTGTTTCCCTCTTTCCTCATTACTTCCCTCCCTTTTCATAGGCACATCTTACACACATCCACAAATGGCAAAAACATGCCCAAAATGACGAATACACTCCCAAAAATACTGAAATGTACCTACTCATTGAACACCAATTGTAGGCGTATATTCTTTTTTATTGAACAATATGCACATATTCACCATTAGTAGTTTCATATTCACCATTAGTTCATTTGTAAACGCGTATTCACCATTTTTTCACCATTAATATGCACATATTCCACATTAATAGGCGTGCACCGACCATTAGTAGGCATATTCATTACTTCCTTCTTCCCTCTTTCCTCATTACTTCCCTCCTCTTTCTTTATTTATTGGTGGATATTCACCACTAATAGGTGCATATTCATTAATAACATGCATAATCATTACTTCCCTCTTCCTGCATTAATTCCCTCCTCCTTCCTTATTACATCCCTCATCTTTATTTATTACTTACCTCCTCTTTATTACTTCCCTCATCTTTCATCATTATTTCTCTATTATCATTAGTTCCCTCCTCTATCCTCATTACTTTGCCCATCTCTCCTCATTACTATATCTTATTACTTCCCTCACTTCCCTCCTCTTTCTTTATGACTTCCCTTTGTTATTTTATCTCTCTCCAAAAAAAACAAGGCTACTCACTCTATTCCCTACTTTTCTTCCTCTCTTACTATTCTCTCTCCTTGTGATAGTGGAGTAGATTGGCAGGTGACACTACTTAAATGTGTGTGTAATACACGTATGCACGTTAGAGTATTAAGGGATTGAAAGAGGCACGAGTTGCCGGTCTTAGAGTACTGAGACTAATAGGTAAACATTTGATTTTGTTGATGTTACATGCCTATTTTATCTTTCATTTCCCTTATAATTTTATGTTTTAGTATAATATGTCATACTTTTACTTTCATTTGGAGATATCTCTCCTCTTATTGATAGTTTATACCTTTTTGTTGGAAAATAAAAATTGCTCATCATTCCCATCAGTTTGTAGGAGCCACTGACCTATGACTTCGGGAGCGACATAGGACAACACCAAAGAACAACCAGTAAAGTTATTTTGTGAATCAATGGAAATACCCAGGGTCAATTGCACTAGCAACTGATGCTACAAAACACAAGCACTCCATCTGTGGTCACAAGTCGATGGAAAGTCTACTATACTCGCCGATGAAGACTCAATTGAAGCACTCCCTCGCTGATACTTAGTCATCACTCCCATGGTGATGTTCGACCTATGTTCCACACCAACTCTCGATCCTAGGACGAGTGCACTGACAACTGACCCTAGACATTCAATGCCAATCTCTGGATATCCAACCACCAATGGATGGTTATCACTCCACTGTAAAATATCAGTGAAGAAACCATACGTACAACAGACGACATAGCTGCATGCTACCACCACTATGCACCCTACACCTCCCACAAATGGAAATACTACAAGTCTGCTCACACTGGGAAAAATCCTCACGAAGCTCATCGCCATCAAGAGTAGTCAAGCCTATGCCCCAAGGCACTTTCCCCTAGACTTGGAGTACAAGAAAAGTACCCTTGTGCTCAAGTACCTCGAACATAGGCCAACTCATATAAATTGGGGTACCCAACTTTCAAATATGTACTTCTTCCACAACGACAAAGTGCTGCCCAGATCCAGTCCCATCACTGACCCCCACCAGAAGGCAAGGACAAGAGTCCAAGCCCATCAATGTTCTCTTCCAAAGGCCTCTACGTCCATATTTGGGAGGAGAAGGATCACATATCTATCATCTCCATCATCATTGCCATCTTTCCAAAGAGAGGTCTCTATCAACGTTCAATACTCGTATGGATACCATTTTGTTGTGTTTTCTCCTTCTTCCCTAATTTGTTCATACCCCTTCCATTTTTAATTGGGATATGGACTCCATCATTTGTAAATCCATATTGTCTCTCATGAACGTGAGTGTCTAGACCATTTTACTTGGTTTGTGAGTAACCACTAGCTCTCCTAACATGTAAATATTCATAATCTATTGAGTGTATATACTCTTATCAATGTTTATCTCTTTACTCTTGTTCTTGAATGGTTCACTTGCATGATTAACTACCATCTAGTGCTGTTTGGTTTCTAATTCCTTGAAAGAGTAGTATTAGTTCACATCTACAGTTGAGGAGTGGTATGAATGCACATAAGTGTTGAAATACTAGATCTAATGATCATATGTTTGTACGTTCAATTTTTTGTTTTCCATTTCAAGAGAGAGAGATGCTTATGATCTATTTCTATCTAGATCTCGAGAGAGGAGGGAATAAACATCAATGATGATTCTCATAAACTATGCTAAGGGTATGCCATGGGTGTGAGTGTCGCATGTCCGTGGGAGTACTTAGATGGTGAAACCCAGTTCAAGTTTTCTATCCATATATTGAAATATATCAGAAAGATGTATACTCATTTTGACTTTGTTAGCTTATTTTATTTTATTTTATTTACATATTTATTGTTGGAATACCTTGTTCCATAAGGAACACCTAATCTATATTTTGTTCTGACTTATCTAAGGTAAGACTTCTAATCCTAAATAACTTGTCATCCCTTGTCCATGTGTTCGACCCCATTTACTACACATGACCCCCTATTATCGTTGCAGGCATCTGGGTGTTGAGTATAAATATAAAGTCCAATAACTCTCAATGTGGCTCCATTTTGGATAAATATTTGTACGTGATCAACTTTTGGTGCCATTTCCAGACATATGGCAATCTACAACCATTAAGGACCCAAGGTCTATTTGACTTTGTTAGTGCTTTTAGGCCTAGTGATAGATTTAATTGCAGAACTTGTTAATATGACTTCACTATATCTTGACAACTCATTTACTATGTTTGATATCTCAGCTAGAATCATACAATACTTTCAGGTACTTAGTACATTCCAGTTTTTTCTTCATCGAAGAAAAAGCTATGGATACCCAAGAGAATGGGAATGAAAATGGAAATAATAAAACAACCCACCTCTCGAACAACCACCACTTGGAAGGGTTGTAGGAGGTAAAAACATTGTACATCTCTTTGTTCCTTAGTAGCCACTCACATAAATGGGATGAGGCAACTTGTTGTCCTTCCAAGAATTGATATTGCTAACTTCAAGTTAAAGACAACCTTCATATCCACATTTTAGCAACAACTCTTGAGAGGAAACTTGTCTGAGAACAAACCCTATCATCACATGAATAAGGTTCCTCAAGTAGTGATCTACTGTAAGGCTTTCCACTTCTCTTTGAGATACAAAGTGCTTGTGTGGCAGACTTATTCAAAGCAAAATGATATCCGTAAATGTGGAAGCTGGGAGTGATTTCATCAGACACGACTTAGAACACTCTGAGGAAATCATAGACAATATGGCTTCACTACAAGCTAGATGGGACAATGAAAGAGGAACACCTAAGAATATTTCCACTATAGGGGCCAAATTAGATTAAAAAACCTCTGACTCTCTAACTACTAATCTAAAAAAATAGCGCGAGAACAATGTTAAGGGGAATCATCACATAGAAACCATCATGAATTGCATTACATGTGAGGAAATTTGGACATGGTTTTGAATACTGCATACACACCCATGAAGAAGAAGACAACCAAGATGGATCTGTTGAGAATGTCTCCTATTTCAACTAAAAGAGGCCATATTACCCTAGATTTTCTTATGGGAACATGAATGTGACACAAAACTATGACATGCCGAATAACCCTAACAATCCACCTACTAAACCATCTATATTTGGGAGGGGAAGTGGACCATCTGGGTTCTCTTGCAACACAAATTATTATCTAAACATGAACAAGTTCTTGAAACAGAACCAGAACCAAAATCGAAGCCAAAACCAGACCCGGAGCCCAACTCAACGCATCTTGATGGGATAAATGTTTACATTTGCAAAGAGACAAGTTGACATTAATGACAATCTAAACGAAAGCACCATTAACAACAACAACATGTTGAGAAGGGACCAATCTCAAATGTGAAATGTAACTGAACATATATTTGATCTGTAACAACACAACAAGATGATCACTCATCAACTTGAAAATTTATTAGATCCTAAAAGAACCTGATAGGGAGAATCCCATCTAACATGGAATAAAACCTTGAAGCCATGAAAATGTTTTGATGGCCACTCTCAGGCCAAGAACTTTTCTTGAGACCATCACTCCTGAAGTTCTACAAGAGAGTGTCCTTACTCCTATCCCTAATCACTAACCTAAAACTATTGAGACTAAGGAAGAGAACACCAATGTTACTATTCCAGAGAAGACAACATTGGAAGAGAAAAGCAAGGGAAAGAAGTCAACTAAATATAAGAAATAAGAATCTTTTGAAGAAGCAATTGGAAACACATACTCTTATGCTCCAAGGATCCCCTCTTCCTATAATTTGGTCAAATATCACTTGGAGAAGAGATATTACAAGTTTATAGAGGTTGTGAAGAAGCTACACCTTGACGTCATGTTTCTAGATGCCATTGAAGAAATGCACACCTATACCAGGTTCTTCAAGGATATGATAACTAAAAGGAGACAAGGTGATGAGGTAAAAATGGTCAAGCTCCTAAAGATGTCTAGTGCATTTTTGCAAGCAAAGATGCCAACAAAGCAAAAGACTCATGAGCCTTTACCATCCCATTCAACGTGGTAGATAATGAAGAGCATAATGAAGTTGATGACTTAGGATCAAGCATAAGCCTAATGCTAAAAATGGTAGCCCAAAGGCTTGGTCTTAATGATATGGTAAAAAATGGAATGTGAATCTAACTAGATGATCACACTTTCGCACGACCAGTAGGCATTGTTGAAGCTTTCCAGTTAAGGTTAGAAGGTTCTTCATCCCGTATGACATTAACACCATAAACACTATTGATCACCCAACCTACCAAATGATTTTTGGAAGAACCTTCCTCTATATAGAAAGATCATTAGTTGACATTGAATCTAGAATTATAACGATTACAGTCAAGAATGACCACATTGATTTATAGAGTTAAAGACCCACGTGGGGGCATCTCTATTTGAAACGGTGTACCTTATTGATAGATACAATCAAGTGTATATTGATAGTCAAGAATAGACCACTATAGTGGACCCCTTGAGGCCTTGGTAGAATAGAATCCTGATATAAATGATCCTGGGGTCGAAGAATTACTAGATGCTGATGAAAGTGAATGCAAAATTGAAGAAGAATCAAAGATCAAAACAATAAAATACACCTCACTAGAAATAACTCCAACTAAAAAAGGGAATCACCAAAACCAAAGCCTAAGTTGAAGAAACTACCATAGGGTCTTTAATATAGATTCTTAGACACTGAAGGTAAGAATCATGTTATCCTAAAATCTTGTCTAAAATGAATCTAAGAAGGAAAGCTATCAAATACTCGATAGATGACATTGAAGGATTGAAACCTGCTAATTGTATGCACAAGATTAATCTAGAAATAGATGCCAGAAGTCTTACTCAGGGCCAAAAATATTAAACCAAAACTTAAGAGTGGTTTTAAAGAAAGAGGTTATCAAATTGTGTAGCACTGGAATCATATACGCCATAAGCAACAATAAATGTGTAAGCCTAGTTCATGTGGTACCTAAGAAGGGCGGTATGCCAATAGTGAAAGGAGAAAATGGTGACGAAATAGCAACTGTGATTGTGACAAGGTGGAGAATGTGCATCGATAATAGAAAATTTAATATTATTACTTAGAAAGACTATTTTCCTTCCTTTTTGTCGATCAAGTGCTGGAGGCGTCTATACCGTCACTCCTATTTCTGCTATCTCGATGGTTATTTAGGGTTGTTAAGGTTCTAATCCCCTAGATGATCGAGAGAAGACAAAGTTCACATGCTTTTGTGGTACCTGCATCTTCAAACAAATGTCATTCGACTTATGCAATGCACCTGTGACTTTTCAAAGGTGTACAATTTCTATATTTTCTAACGTTCTTGAAGACATAATGGATGTACTTATGGATGATTTTTCTATTTATGGAACATTGTTTGATAATTTCTTGAGGAATATCTCTCTTGTCTTGAAAATACGTGAGGGAAAACACTTAGTACTCAATTGGGTAGAGTGACATTTTGTGGTACAAGAATGGATAGTGATGGGATACAATGTCCCTGAGAAAGGAGTAGAAGTCAATCTCAATTTACTTGAAGCGATATCTAAACTTCCACCTCCACAAATCTATAAGTGGTGTGAGAAGTTTCTTAGTACATGTAGGGTTCTACAAATGATTTATAGAAGATTTTCCAAAGACTATAAAACTGTTGTAGAGTTTACTTGTGAAGGATATCATCTTTGATTTTGACAAGAATTGTTTCAAAGCCTATAAAACTCTAAAGAATGCTCTTATAGTTGCACCTATAATTCAAGCACCAGACTAGGACCTCACTTTTGAGCTGATGTGTGATGCTAGGAACTTAGTTATGGGTCTTGATAACACCCATTTTGGGGCTATTTAGGGCCTTTATTTCGTTGTCAAAACTGCCTTCTAAACTGTTTTTCCTCTCCATTTTATCTTGTTACTGCATAGAAATAACCTGCACTATGCCCTTGACTCTTTTCCCATCTTTTGTAGAGATTTCCCCCATTTTCCACCCATAGTCCACAAAAAGGCCCGTCTCGAACCATCTACAATGAGCACCTGCATCGACCCTTTTACTGGTCGCCCGACACGCCCATTTACTGGTCGCAGTCGCTGCTCGATATGGCTGCAACCCGATACAGGCGTGTCGCGCGAGGAGCCCTGAAGAGCAGTACGCTATCTACCCGACATGGAGCTTTGCCCGCCATGACTCATCAGCCCGATGCGGGCATGTCGCGCAATGCCAGTTACTCATCAGAAGCAACTGCCCGCCAGGATCACCCGATACACTCACAACCCAACACACGATGCCTGCTGTGCCAGGCGACATCATGTCGACCATCCCCGAAGCCACATAAACAGAGTCGATGAAGGAAACATGGCCCCACAAGGACCACAACCTCTACCAGCTTTTGCCTATAAATAGCAGCTACAAGACTCCGATGGGACGGGTCAGAACCCCACGAGAGCTAACTTCAGAAAGAGATTAGGAGATAGTGTGTCACGTTCCAAGGCGTGCCGGGCGATACTAGGTGAGCACACCCCCAACCCGAGAGGGATGGGAGGAGTTCACTTATAACCCATCCCGGTAGCCGCAGCAGCACGATGCAACTAGGAAGGCCTCCCCTGCCAGGTCCCTAGATGGGCCTCAAACTGAGACGGCTCACCCCTCTATACCCGATACAAGGAACTTGAGAACCCAAGTGATTCCTAACCCAACATGATGCCGAACCCGATACAGACTAATCATTATGACATGTCGTCCGAGAGAGCTGGCTGCCCGACACGACTGTATCGGGTAGGGAGTTCTCTCGGTACACCCTGACCGTTACGGTATGTCGCCCGAGAGGGATGGCAGCCCGACACATGTGTATCAGGCAGAGCTCCTACCCGATACTAGGTTAGCTGTCCCTTAGGGGTCCGCTGTTGTTTATCACTTTCTTAAATCAAGGAAGCCGATATCTATCTTCTCTTTTCAGCATTTTACTTTCATTACTTATGCATTGTAACTAAAACCTCTTTACATATCTATGAGTATGGAATCAGTGGAGTTTAATACCTATTGTTATATGTTTGGTTCCTTTTTGTTGGATGATTTCTTTTTGCATATGAGCTCTAGCCTTTTATGTATGGAACATGTTTTGACTACCTATCGAATCGTGTCCCTTGAGAGGGGGAAGTCGTAACTCTAGAGCTTGGTCTGTCCTGGGTGTACGAGAGTACCCAGGGTCAGGGCCGCCCCGCCTTGTATTCCCACTCTAATCTACACCCACTGCCCTTGAGAAAGGGAAATGGTGCGTGGTTAGATGTATCCTCTTTGAGAGAAGAGGCTGTAGGATGTTTTCCGCTGTTGCTTGTTATGCCTAAGTTTTCTTCCTTCGTGCTTTACCTCAATGACAATTTTATCTCCTCAGATTCTGTTATTTAAAACACTTATAAAAATATCTAATCCCCAAAACTTAAATCTTTCTTGTAACTCCTTTTGGAGGCAGGGTCTTTGTTTGTTTCCTTATGTTTAGTTCATGTTACAACACCCCCTTTTATTGCACCCCCTTTTGATGTGTTTAGACAAGTGAAATTCAAGTTCTGAAGCGCCGTTCTTCCTATCCCTATGTTCGAACCCAAATTACTTTGACCATGTGCTAGTTGCAGGTGTCTTAAACATTCGGGTATTATAAATTTCTAAAGTCCGATAATCTAGAAATGATTCCATTCTTGGACCCACGTTTAAGGCTCGTCAACTTTTTGGCGCCATTGCTGGGGATAGGCAAAGAAAACTGTTATACGAACTTTAGTTCTGCTTGCACTTTGCCAAAACCTTGTACATATGCATATAATACTGCAATTATTTACTGCACATAATATTTACTGTTCATAATTTATACAATGCTCTTACACCTTTGTTTCTTTCCAGGTACTCCTTTCTTTCTTTCTAGGTCATCCAAGCTCTTGACAAGTCATGGCTGACCAAGCCCCTGAAGCTCTCTCTCTTCACTTGTTCATTCAAGTTCGAGCTAATGAAGAGAGAAACCCAGTTGTAATGCAACCTTTAAATGTCACCAACTTCAAACTGAAGCCCTCCTTCCTCCAGCTTCTGCATCATAATAGGTTCGGTGGAAACACCTCTGAGGAGAACCCGTATAATCATCTAATGACATTCAAGAGGACATGCAACACCTTTAAGATCAATAGAGCCCCACTGACACATATCTACATCCAGTGCTTCCCGTTCTCACTGAGGGACAAGGCACTAGAATGGTACACCAACTTACAGGATGAGAGCCTCCCTGATTGGGAGCATCTTACCAATGCTTTTATCGCCAAGTTCTTCCCCATCGAGAGGACCATCAAATGTAAAAAAAAGATTATGAGGTATTCCCAGAAGCCCTTGGAGAATCTTCATGAGACTTGGGAAAGATTCCAGAGCTACCAGTGAGAATGCCCACATCATGGTTTTTCGAAACCAAAGCTCATCACCACGTTTTACAATGGGGTGTGCCCCACTGAGAGGAAGTCCTTGAATGCTATTGCTGGCAGTGATTTCTTAGGACTTAGTGCCCAAAGAGCCAGGGAGATTATTGAAAACATGGATACGAACCAACAAGATGGAGAATACGACCGAGAGTCGCTAAGTCACACTATTCCAGGTGAATCTAAGGCTATGGAGGCCCTCACAGCCAAGCTTGACAAGATGATGACAGATGTCCAGTCCCTCAAGGAGAAAGGTTACAAGGGGAAGGTTTGACAGGAGGTCGTGAAGAGTTGTGTCACCTACGGAGAGCCCGACCACATGTCAGATTTCTACCTGCACACCGCACCCTAAGAAGATCTCAAAGGGGACTTTATAGAGAATGTGAGTTATGTTCAATACTGACGACCCGACCATCCTGGTTTCTCTTATGGGAACACCAGTGCTGCTGAGAACTCTCACTAGCTGGTGAGTGGGAAACCTTCGGGAGGACCATCAAACCAGCAACGACAGATAGGGTTCCAACAGTAGAGGGCCTTCCAACAAAACCAGCAGCCACAACCGTCTTTGATGATAGAATTTATGTCCTTCGCCAAAAGAGAGAATGACATCAATGAAAAGATGCACACGAGCTCAGTGGATAGCACGACTCTGCTCAAACTAATGCAATAATAGATGGGTGGTTTTTCTACCCAGATAGGGGAGCTCCAGTAGCATAACAAACAGATTGATCAACAGCTGACAAGCCTCGCCCAATCCATCAACCATCAGGTGGGGCGTTTCCCCTCCAATACTGAAGCCAACCCACGAGGACATGAGACAACAAAAATGGCCATTCTAAGGTCAGGAACGATTGTATCACTAGCCGTTGAGAAGACAGTAACGTCAACAACAGTACCCGCCGAAGGAGTTAGCACATAGGTTGTTGAGGAAGAAGTTACATAGAAGTCAAAGAAAGTAGTCAAAGATAAGGTTAACAACGTCTCTTCTGAAGAGCGTCTTGACAAGTACACACCCCGCATACCATTCCCACATAAGCTGGTAAAATCCCAACTGAAGAAGAGGTATGAAAAGTTTTTGGCCGCTATAAAGAAGTTGCATGTGGACGTCCCGTTCTTAGATGCCATTGAAGAAATGCCCACTTATGACAAGTTCCTAAAGGACCTAATAACAAGAAAAAGGAAAGGAGAAGACATAGAGACTGTGAAGCTCGCCAAGATGGCTAGTTCTTTCATTAAAACTAATATGCCTTTGAAGAAGAAGGATCCAGGGGCCTTCGTAATCCCCTTTCAAGTTGGAGATAATGTAACTCGGAAAGGTCTAGTAGACCTAGGGGCCAGCATCAGTCTGATGCCTCTGTCCCTTGCCAGGAGCAGGGGCTCACTGATATGGTAAGCACCAACATGAGGATACAACTAGCTAACCATACCTTCACCCGACCAATTGGTGTTGTTGAAGATGTGCCCATCCGAGTGGGATGCTTCTTTATCCCTTGCGATATTGTTTTGATCGACATCATAGAAGATCCGAACTGCCCTATCATTTTTGGGTGACCCTTCCTTGCCATCGGCCGAGATCTTATCGATGTGGAGGTAGGAATGATTACAATCCATTTTGGAAGAGGTCACATCGATTTCAACATCAGTGATTATATGAGGCCCCCCTCATTCTTTGAATCCTCCTACTTTGTCGAGAGCTATCAACAGTTACGCGATGAAGTACAGGAAGAGAAGGCCATGGTAGATCCTTTGATGCACGTCTTAACTTGCGAGTTATGAGAGATCGATGATCCTGAGGTTAGGTAATTGTTGGCCTGTCTGGATGTTGAAGAAGCGGCTGAGGATGAAGATCCTATTGAGACAGTTAGATATGCCGCTCTCCGAGAAGCCCATGCTGAAGAACAGAAAAAGGAAGTCCCACCAGAGCTAAAAGTCTTGCCGAAAGGCCTTGAGTATCGTTTTCTAGATCAAGAGAAGATGCACCCGGTAATCATCAACTCGGAGTTGATAGATTGCCAGAAAGACCAGCTACTCAAAGAGTTAAGGCTGCAGAGGAAAGCCCTGGGCTACTCAATCAGGGACCTGAGAGGGATAAGCCCTTCGGTGTGCATGCACCAGATCCACATGGAGGAGGACTCTAGACCGTATGCCCAGCTGCAAAGAAAACTGAATGAAAAGCTTCACGAGGTTGTTAGAAAAGAAGTAGTTAAGCCCCAAGACGCCAGAATTATCTACGCTATCAGTGATAGCACATGGGTGAGTCCAATCCAAGTAGTTCCCAAGAAGGGAGTGATGACCTTGGTCAAGGGAGATGATGTGGTCGAGGTGGCCACCAAGATGTTCACTGGATGGCAGATGTGTATAGATTATCAGAAACTTAATGCCGCCACCCACAAGGACCATTTCCCTCTTCCTTTCATCGATCAGATGCTGGAATGTCTGTCCCATCATTCCTACTTCTGCTGGCTGGACGGGTTTCTACCGGATCCCCATCCACCCTGATGACCAGGAGAAGACGACTTTCACTTGCATCTACAAAACTTTTGCCTTTAGAAGAATGCCCTTTGGGCTCTGTAATGCACCTGCTACCTTCCAGAGGTGTATGAACGCCATTTTTGTAGATTTGCTCGAAGAAAAGATGGAAGTGTTCATGGATGATTTCAACATGTATGGAAGCTCGTTTAATGACTGTTTGAACAATCTGTCCCTCGTAATGAGAATATGTGAAGAACATAGCCTCACCCTCAACCGGGAAAAATGCCATTTAATGGTACAAGAGGGGATTGTTCTTGAACACAAGGTATCAAGTAAAGGTATTGAGGTCGATCCATCTAAGGTTGAGGTGATAGCTAAGCTCCCACCACCTACTTCAATTATAGGTGTTCATAGTTTTCTGGGTCATGCCGGTTACTACCGGCGATTTATAAAGGATTTTTCAAAGATAGCCAAGCCTCTCTAAAACCTTCTAGTAAAATATGTGAAGTTCGTCTTCACAGAGGAGTGTATGAAGGCATTCTCAACTCTGAAGGGTGCTTTAATATCTACACCGATTCTCCAGTCCCAAAATTGGAGTCTTCCGTTCGAACTTATGTGCGACGCTAGTGATTTTGCTATAGGGGCCGTACTCGGCCAAAAGAGAGACAAGAAGAATCATATTATCTTCTATGCGAGCAAGACCCTAGATGAGGATCAACAAAATTACACGACCACAGAGAAAGAAATGCTAGCTATCATGTACGCCTTCGACAAGTTCAGGTCTTACCTCGTGGGTTCAAAGGTGGTTGTTCACACCGACCACGGGGCTCTTAAATATCTAATGCAGAAGAAGGATGCAAAGCCCAAACTGCTACGTTGGGCACTGTTGTTACAAGAGTTTGACCATGAGATCAAAGACAAGAAGGGCTTAGAGAATATGGTTGCAGACCATCTCTCCAGGATTTGGGTGCAAGATGATCACCCATTGCCCATCAATGAAAGCTACCCCGAAAAATCCATCTACTCAGCCCAGTCAGCCGACCCTGAGGGGCCGTGGTATGCAAATTTCTGCAACTACCTGGACTATAAGCAGCTTCCCCCAAATACATCTTATAATAATAAGAAGAAGTTCTTTTCTGATTTAAAGAACTATTATTGGGATGATCCCTTGTTGTTTAGGTGCTGTACCGATGGGTTATATAGAAGATGCATACCAGAAGAGGAAGTTTTGAAAATTTTGTTCGAATGTCACTCCTCTCCATATGGAGGACATCTGGGAGGTGAGAGGACAACTAATAAGGTGCTACAATCTGGTTTCTACTGGCCAACCTTGTTCAAAGATGCTCATGCATTTGTAAAGTCTTGTAATGAATGCCAACGAACTGGGAACATTTCCTGTCGCAATGAGATGCCACTATCAGATTGGATTGAAGTTGAAATTTTTGATGTGTGGGGTATTTATTATATGGGACCATTTCCCTCATCCTACGGTTTCAAATATATTCTCATCGCAATCGACTATGTCTCTAAGTGGGTTGAAGCAGTGCCCGCCTCTACGTGCGATGCTAAGGTAGTGATCAAACTCTTCACCAAGATTATCTTTCTAAGGTTTAGAGTTCTGAGGATCATCATCAGCGATGGTGACTCTCACTTCTCTAAAAGATAGTTTGAATCGCTCCTACGTAAGTACGACGTTCGCCACAAGGTTGCAACACCATATCATCCACAAACGTATGGTCAGGTGGAAGTCTCCAATCGGCAGATCAAGCAGATCTTGGAGAAGACAGTTGGAAAATTCCCACAAGGACTGGTCGACTAAGTTAGACGACGCTCTCTGGGTGTACATGACTTCTTTTAAGACACCATTGGGCACCACATCTTACCGCCTGATATATGGAAAAGCCTGCCATCTTCCTTTTGAATTGGAGCATAAAGCATTTTGGACAATCAAGCAGCTCAATATGGACCAAACGCTAGCTGGAAAGAAAAGGTTTCTTCAACTACAAGAGCTTGAGGAGCTGAGACTACACGCCTATGAAAATGCCAGGATCTACAAGTTGAGGACCAAGATCTGGCATGATTCACATTTGAGGAAAAAGGACGTCAACGAAGGTGATAAAGTTTTGCTATTTAAATCTTCTATCTATCTTTTTCCAGGGAAGCTGCAGAGTAGATGGTTTGGACCTTTCACCGTTGCAAAGATTTACCCATCTGGGATGATGGAGATCTACGATAAGGATGATCTGGCAAAAGTCTTTCCAGTGAACGGGCATAGAGTAAAAAGGTTTTATGAAGATGAAGCTTTTGTGAGAAGATCCGAGATGGCCCTGCAAGAAGCTGGAACAACAACCACTGAAGCGGAGTAAAAAGGGTTGATGCTGTCGAGCTGACGATGGAAATTACAACGCTCATCGGGAGGCAGCCCGAGTTTTATTTTTCTAGCATAGGATGTTATTTCACTTCCTGAAGAAAGGCCTATGCCTACCCTTTCCTACTTATCTCACAACTATGGGGACATAGTGTGGGGTAAGTTTGGGGGGGTACTATATTAGTGAGGGAGGTACCTAAAAATTTCTTCCCCTTCTCGTCTTTTTGTTCTTTCCCATATCCTGTGTACATATACATACATGCCTGATACAAAATAGCACATATACAACTGCTTGCCTCTCAACCATTATACAAATATACTCTATAGTAAATATTAGATACAACTTCTTCCAGATTGTTCTTTATGTGTCTAAGGTGATGCACGTTTTTGTTATGATTTTTTGAAAATGCAGTCTCAAATGAAAAAAGGCTACAACTTTTTTACGCCAATTTCAAAAAATAATCTCGCAACAGCTAAGAGATGTGCATGCGAAGGAAAAAACTGCCCAAACAACAAAACTTTCCTTTTTCCCCTATCCATCAAAAATCCCAAAAAGAGAGAAAAGCCTTATGAGAGTGAATAAAAGCATGAGCGTTGTGCCAAATGAAAAAAAAACACTCTTCTCTCCAAAAGTACCCATATTTAGGCATGGTAGATCTGGGGCAGTGGTATGTAGGATGTGAAATCACTGCTCTAAAACCAACTGGCTTGGACTGCAGGGACCACTTGCCCATTAACAAACCCGTACCTGGATGGACCAATGGAAAATAAGAAGAACCCAAAAATCCTTAAGCCTACCCAAAAACCCAACTTCTATTTCCACGCTGTTTGGTGTGAAAGCTAACTTTGGAATCATGCACCCAAGTCTCGCCAAAGCTGAAGAGAAGATTTTCTATTGCTTAAAATAAGGTAGGGAAAAATAAAGTCCTTTGCTTGAAGATAGACGTAATTTTCCTTAAGACATCTCAAAACTCGCTTAAACCCCTTGACTGAGGACTATGTCTGGTATGAAGAAGTATTGCAAATAAAGTGTTAAGATGAGTATGATTGATTGAGGACAATCGAAATGCTACGTTTGGGGGAGTTAATAACACCCATTTTGGGGCTACTTAGGACCTTTATTTTGTTGTCAAAACTGCCTTCTAAACTATTTTTCCTCTCCTTTTTATCTTATTACTACATAGAAATAACATGCACTATGCCCCTGACTCTTTTCCCATCTTTTGTAGAGATTTCCCCCATTTTTTCACCCATAGTCTACAAAAAGGCACGTCCTGACCCATCTACAATGAGCACCTGCATCGACCCTTTTACTGGTCGCCCGACACGCCCATTTACCGGTCGCGGTCGCTGCCCAATATGGCAGAAACCCGATACGGGCGTGTCGTGTGAGGAGCCCTGATGAGTGGTACACTATCTACCCGACATGGAGCTTTGCCCGCCATGACTAATCAGCCCAATGCAGGCGTGTCGCACGATGCGAGTTACTCATCAGAAGCAGCTACTCGCCAGGATCTCCCGATACGCTCACAACTCGACACGCGATGCCTGCCGTGCCAGGTGACAACATGTCGACCATCCTCGAAGCCACGTAAACGGAGTCGATGAAGGACACATGGCCCTACAAGGACCGCAACCTCTACCAGTTTCTGCCTATAAATAGCAGCTACATGACTCTGATGGAATGGGTCGGAACCCCATGAGAGCTAACTTCAGAAAGACATCAGAAGCTAGTATGTCACATTCCAAGGCGTGCTGGGTGATACTAGGTGAGCACACCCCCAACCCAAGAGCGGCAGGAGGAGTTCACTTAGAACCCATCCCGATAGCCACAATAGCACGATGCGACCAGGAAGGCCTCCCGTGCCGGGTCCCTAGATGGGCCTTAATCCAAGATGGCTCACCTCTCTATACCCGATACAAGGAACCTGAGAACCTAAGCGATTCCTAACCCAACACGATGCCGAACCCGATACGAACTAACCGTTATGGCATGCCGCCTGAGAGGGCTGGCTTCTCGACATGGACATATCGGGTAGGGAGTTCTCTCGGTATGCCCTGACCGTTACGGTATGTTGCCCGAGAGGGCTGGCTGCCCGATACGGGTGTATTGGGCAGAGCTCCTACCCGGTATTGGGTTAGTTGTCCCTTAGGGGTCCACTGTTGTTTATCACCTTCCTAAAACAAGGAAGCTGATATCTATCTTCCCTTTTTCAGCATTTTACTTTCATTACTTATGCATTGTAACTAAAACCTCTTTATATATCTATGAGTATGGAATCAGTGGAGTTTAATACCTGTTGTTCTGTGAAAAGCGCCAACTAATGTGGAGTTTTTCAAATACACATACACATAAAGTTAGTGGAAGATGAGCCATCCGCTAGGGTTTCGTGCCCTGGAAGGCGGCCGTGGGAGCGGCCGGGGAGGTCGCGGCACTGGGCGAGGCTCCACCAGCGCTGGCTATCTCAACGTCGAGTCATCGGCAACCGGTTCACCAGACGCAGTCCCAGCCTCTGACGAATCCTTCATCCAAGCAGACGTTGTCATGGACAACACTGACCCTCCGCCACAACAACGTACTAAATCCTACAGAGAAGCCATGACCGGGCGTCTAACCAAAGCGCCAGTGTCCCTTTCTCAGGTGTCACCGGACCTCTTATCGCCTGCGGACATCCGCATATCAAAAGACGGAGACCTGCCGGCAATCGCTATCAACCCTGCGATACTGCCGCCCCTTCTTGAACCGTGGAAATTCGCAGTGGTGATCAAAGTTATAGGAACCACTGTCAACTTCAATGCACTGATGAACAGGATCCCGATCTTATGGCAACTTACGGATGAGTTTAGAGCCATAGATCTAGATAAGGGGTATTACATCATACAATTAGCTAACAACGCCGACTTCGTTCGTGCCCTGACTGGAGGCCCATGGATGATCTTTAACCATTATATTTCAGTGCAATCTTGGTCTAAGGATTTTCGCCCTTCTGATCCCATCCCACGGAGACTGGTTGTATGGGCCAGAGTGCCTGATCTACCGATTCATCTCTTTCAGAACCACCTGTTATGGAGCATTGGTGATCTAATTGGACGTTCGATCAAAATCGATACTACAACCCAATCTGGTCATAGGGGGAAATTTGCCCGTATCGCCGTCGAAGTGGATACTACCCAGCCTCTACTTCCGGCGCTTCTCCTTGATAATGAAAGGTACCGGATCGAATACGAGAATCTTCCCACCTTCTGTATGAAGTGCGGTAGACTCGGCCATAACGCAGGGGATTGCAAGTACATCCCAGCCTTCCCCAGCGTAGACCCCTCTTCCTCTGCAGTCCCGACCTTGAATGTAATACCGACCTATACACCTGATATCCATGCAAAGATGCCGGATCGGCGCCCCCCAGCCGGCAAGAAAACAGCAACCCCGACAGCATCCAGTGAGCGTGGCAAGCACGCGGACGCAAAAGGAACACCCCCCACAACACAATCGGCTGCTGTTGCTAACCCCAACGCGACCAGCAAGGACAAGGATGGGGAATGGGAGACGATGACTCACAAGAAGAACAAGAAGAAGGCAGGGAAGCAACCTGTGGGCCAAGGGTCCCAGACGAGCGCCAAGCCGCCACTAGCCCCTACGACCAACGCGTCGACCTCCCACATAGGTGGCGACAACTCTGTTATCACCCTCGTTGATGATGAGGTAAGCGAAGGAAGGGACGGTGCCTTAGTTGCAGAAGCATTTCGTTTCCAAGCCTCAGCCCCCACAGCAAACTCATCCGTCCCACCCGCGTTCTCAGCAGGGGCGGGTGGAGCGAACAGTGGTGTCCTCCTTCGTAACAGAAGAATAGTATACCAAACGATCAGCCCGGGCCGCGAACGCAAGAAGGGCAAGATCGCGCAATTCGTTGGAAGTGTGGATTACGCTTCCAGTGCTAAGAAGGGCCTCCAATTTGAAGCTGAAGAAGCTGATCACGACGTCGGCATGAACGCAGCGCCTGATCCATCAGGCCTTCTCGCTGCCATGCAATAAGCATGCTGCTTACAACCCCTCCGTGTGTTTTAATGACTAGCATCCTCTGCTGGAACATTCAGGGAGCCGGGTCCAAAGAAAAAATTTCTCTTCTCAAGGAGTATAAGAGGAAATACAAATTACATATCCTAGTCATCCTGGAACCACGTTGCAGTGGGTTAAAGGCTGATAAAATTGTCAAGAAGCTCAATTACACCTCCTCACATCGTGTGGAAGCGCTCGGTTTCTCCGGTGGCATCTGGGTGCTCTGGGATAACAACCGTTGCTCCATTGATATCTGTCAATGCCATCGTCAATATGTTCATTGCCGCATTAACAAGTCTTGGTTGCTAACCTTCGTGTATGGCAATCCTAACCCCCAAAAGCGGGACCTCCTGTGGCACCGTCTCACTAATCTCGCATCCTCCATCAATGAACCATGGGCTCTGGTCGGCGACTTTAATACAATGCTTGACATAACTGAAAAACAAGGTGGAACGAGTTTCGACAGACGTTCCAGTCTCAGATTCAATCAGCTGCTTACCACGGCTGGGCTGAGGGATATGCCTTCTTCCGGCCACTTCTTCACCTTCATCAAGGGTCGTCTGCGTGAAAAACTTGATAGGACAATTGCTAATGAGGAGTGGCTATCCATTGAGGGAGGCATGCACGTCGATGTTCTCTCCAGACTATACAGCGACCACCACCCTATCATGCTATCTGGGCATCATCAGGCACGGCCTAGAGGTCACTTCTTTAAAACAAAGATGAGCTGGGACATTACTCCGGGCTTTGAGACCGATCTCCTTCCTACATGGGACAATAGCAAACTTATGACGGATTCCCTTCCTGCATTTCAAATCGCGGCTTTGAAATGGGATTCTAATCGCATTAAACAACAGCATAAACAAAAAGATCAGCTCCTCCGTAAAATCGACAAGCTTCAGGTACAAATGCAAACATCTTCTTCTGTTTCTGCTCAAATGCAGTGTGTTTTGCTCCAGGAACAATTGAGCTCCATTCTCTCTCAAGAAGAGGCGGACTGGCAGCAGCGCTCCAACATCAACTGGTTACAGTACGGCGATGGCAATAACAAATTCTTCCATGCCTATGTCAAGGCACGAAGACATCATAACAAGATCACTAGACTCCGTGATGAAAACGGGGCCTGGATCACATCTGCGGCAAGTATCAAACAGCTGGTCCATACTTTCTTCACTAACCTTCTGTGTAGTCCATGTAACAGGCATCTCGACACCTATGCCATCTCGTCATATGTGGGCAACTTCACTCCACCGGCCGACCCTCATGTCCTAGCCGCTACTCCTGTTGAGGAGGAAATAAAGCACGTCTTGTTTCTTATGGCCCCTGCGAAGGCCGCAGGCCCGGACGGCATCCACAACGGTTTCGTCCAACGACACTGGTCCCATGTCGGGCGCTCCTTCATCTCGTCAGTCCAGGATGCCTTCAACACCAGCAAGATTGATCCTCGTATGGCGGATTCCCTACTAGTGCTTATTCCTAAAATCACCCATCCTCAGCGCTGCAGTGACCTTCGGCCGATCTCCCTAAATAACTGCTGCCTCAAGCTAATCTCCAAGGTCATTGTAGAACGCCTGAAGCCCTTCCTAAGTGATTGGGTTTCCCTTCACCAGTCGAGCTTTATCCCGGGAAGACGTATCAGTGACAACATTCTGCTCGTCCAGGAGGTGGTACATTCTATGAAGAACATGAAGGGAAGGAGGAAGTGGGTCGCTATCAAGCTAGACCTATCAAAGGCCTTCGACTGTATGAGTTGGGCCTTTATCGCCGATACCCTGAAGAAGACTGGCATTCCAAATAGCCTGACCGCACTGATCATGGAAATAGTCTCCGTAGGGCAGACCTCTATTCTGTGGGAAGGCGCACCCATGGAGCCCTTCTCTACTACACAGGGAGTCAGGCAGGGAGACCCCCTCAGCCCGTATCTATTCTTGCTTTGTATGGAATGACTTAGCCAGGCCATCAATGCTGAAGTTAGCCAAGGAACATGGAAGCCACTCCTGCTCACTCGAGCTGGACCTGCACTCTCACACGTGATGTTTGCCGATGACCTTGTCCTCATGGCAGAGGCCTCGCCGGGACAAGCCGTAACAATCAACAAGGTTCTTCAACTCTTCTCACAAGTATCCGGTCAGGTGGTCTCGAAGGAGAAATCCTGCTGCTACTTCTCTTCCAATACCACTCCTGTGGAACGACGTGCCTTCTACCGCCGCATGGGCATCTCAAGCACAACCGATCTTGGTCGCTATCTAGGCGTCCCAGTGCTTCATCATAGAATCAATAAGCAAACGCACGCACACATTCTTCAACAAATCAAAGGACGTATGGACAGTTGGTCTGCCCGACATCTCTCTCTAGCCGGCCGGATTACCCTGGCTAAGTCTACCTTACAGACAATTCCCTCCTATACTATGCAGACTGTGCGTCTCTCTCCCACTCTCTGCGACAACATTGACAAACACATCAGGGACTTTGTGTGGTCAGGAGGCAAGGAACACAAAAAGCTCTCCTTGGTCTCGTGGGGCAAGGTGACGCGAGGTAAAACTTATGGAGGTCTTGGCCTTAAGTCAGCCAGAACCCAAAACACTGCCCTGATGCTTAAGAACGCTTGGCAATTCCTAAATGGCGCTCCGACACAGTGGGTTGAGGCCTTGAGGCATAAGTATTTCAAGCAGGGTTCCCTGCTGAAAACTCCGGGCTCAGCTGCTTGGTCCTTCATAAAGAAACACCTTCCCATGCTCAAAGATTGCTGTCATCGTGTAGTGAATTCGGGCGCAGACACGAATGTCTGGCGAGACAAATGGCTTCTTGGGAAATCAGTCATCGACTTGGCTCCGACGCTCATTATTCCGGACGACCTTCAGGACCTCAATGTGCAAAGCATGGTCCTTCCAGCTGGTGTTTGGGACTGGAGCTTCATCCACGCCCATCTTCCCCCTTCAACATGGTCTCGTATTGAGAATACTTGTGTACCTTCTGATTCTGTTGGATCGGACGCCTGGTCTTGGCCTTTCACCCCCTCCGGGGAATTCACTCCTAGCTCCGCCTATGAATGGATCAAACCTTTGCCAACCACACATTCCTCGGACAATGCTTGGACGAGATTATGGAAGCTGCCTACGCCTCCTAAGATTCGAACATTCTGCTGGCTTCTCAAACACAAAGCTCTCCTTACACAAGCTGAGCTTGTGCGTAGGCACATCAGCACTGACCCCCTCTGCCCGACCTGCCGGGCGAGCCAGGAGACGATCACACATTGCCTCAGGGACTGCCCGTCGAGCAAGGAGGTGTGGATGTCTCTCCACATGCCGCCTATCTTCTTCAGCACCTCTGGTGATGACTGGATCAACCACATCATCCAAGGCAAGGACTCGGTGGAGGCAATCATTCAACGCTGTGTCGGATGTTGGGCTATTTGGCACGAACGCAATGTGTATCTCCATGAAGGAAAGCGACGACCTACCTCAGCCATTGTATCCTTCATCAAGGAAAAAACGGCCGCCATCATGGCGTCCAGATGCATCTCTTCACCCATCAAAACCAGAACCTGTCGGTCTCCGCCCAAACCCCTACTGTGCCACCAGTTAATCTTCACAGACGCTGCCTTCCAATACCACTCGCACAAGATGGGACTTGGTGTGCATGCCGTAGATAGCTCTGGTCGTTGCCTCCTTGGCAGTGGCAAGAGCGGCTTGGCTACTTCAGCTCTTGAAGCCGAAATCAAAGGGATCCTCTACGCACTGCAGCTGTGCATCGACAACAACTGGCACCATCCGATTCTTCTCACGGATTCTTCCATGGCTATCAACACTCTTCACAACACTGGTCAGGCTGCACATAAGCTTGAACCTCTCAAAAGAATGTTTGCCCGAGCTAAGTCTCTTCTACCCAACCTCCAACTTGCCCATATCAGCAGGGGAAATAACCAAGTAGCTGATTCTCTTGCAAAGAGATCCATGTACCTTTCCTCAACCTTCACTTTCGCTTCTGTTAAGCCAGCCTGGCTATCGAAAGATGTAAATATTATCCTTGACAGTCTTTGGCCCGGACTAGAGAACGGGATGAATAAAATCTGATCTCTAGCTATACTGCAAAAAAATAATACCTGTTGTTCTGTGTTTGGTTCCTTTTTGTTGGATGATTTCTTTATAGCATCTGAGCTCTATCCTTTTATGCATGGATCATGTTTTGACTAGCTATCAAATCATATTTCCCGTTGGACTCCCTTGAGAGGGGGAAGTCGTAGCTCTAGAGCTAGGTCTGTCCTAGGTGTACGAGAGTACCCAGGGTCAGGGCCGCC
This sequence comes from Alisma plantago-aquatica, assembly GCA_963693085.1. Taxonomy (NCBI): domain Eukaryota; kingdom Viridiplantae; phylum Streptophyta; class Magnoliopsida; order Alismatales; family Alismataceae; genus Alisma; species Alisma plantago-aquatica. Next base: position 1,304,994,066 of record OY856411.1, read on the forward strand.
TGGCTTGTCTTCCCACTCTAATCTATGCCCACTTCCCTTGAGAGAGGGAAATGGTGCGTGGTTAGAGGTATCCTCTTTGAGAGAAGAGGCTGTGGGATGTTTTCCACTACTGCTTGTTATGCCTAAGTTTTCTTCCTCCGTGCTTTACCTCAATGGTAGTTTTATCTCCTCAGATTTTGTTATTTAAAACACTTATAAAAATCTCTAGTCCCCAAAACTTAAATCTTTCTTGTAACTCCTTTTGGAGGTAGGGTCTTTGTTTGTTTCCTTATGTTTAGTTCATGTTACAACACCCCCTTTTCTTGCACCCCCTTTTGATGTGCTTAGACAAGTGAAACTCAAGTTCTAAAGTGCCGTTCTTCCTATCCCTGTGTTCGACCCCAAACTACTTCGACCCTGTGCTATTTGCAGGTGTCTTAAACATTTGAGTATTATAATTTTCTAAAGTCTGATAACCTAGACATGATTCCATTCTTGGACCCATGTTTAAGGCTCGTCAGGTCTATCCTAGGGAAAAATAAGGATAAGAAACACCATGTTATATACTATGTAAGAAAAACTCTGGACAAAGGTCAAGTGAATTAGACTACAATGGAGAAATAAATGCTTTCTATACTCTATGCCTTTAATAAGTTTTGTTTTTATCTGACGGGGTCTAAAGTAATTATGTATACAAACCATGTGACCATAAAGTATCTCATGAGAAAGAAAGATATGAAGCCAAGTCTTCTGAAATGGGCCCTTCTCCTACAACAAATTGATCATGAGATAGTCGAAAAGAAGGGATTTGAAAAATATAGTAGTTCACCATTTGTCTAGGATTCACTTGGAAGAAGATCAATATTTGTCTAGTTCACCATTTGTAATGCCTGAGCCCATTACCCAAGGCTCTAGCAAGGGTTCATGAATGACGACTGGCCCCACATACCACCACTAGCCTTAACTTCACACTTTGTCCTCACTTACATGTAAGTCAGGATAAAAGTCTCGACTGGTCACCCATCCTAGTACTACTCCAAGCTAAGCACACTTAACTATGGAGTTCTTTAGGAATGGGCTCCCTGAAAAGGAGGTGCACCTTGGTGATATGGGTAGTCCAATCTTTCCTTTTAAGAGTATTTTATTCGAGACCTCAAATCCTGGGATATTACAATCTCTCCCATTTAGACTCTTGACGTCCTCATCAAGGCTCAACTATAAGGCCTCATAATCTCTTCCCCATTTCAGTGCAAACCCACAATGGCCCATGGACACCCAGCTCCCAATCTCAGAATACCAACGTCAGGGTGGCTACGTCAACCATGGACAACCCTTTCCTACATGTCTGGACCGCACAGCTCAAGACTGGCATGCCTTTCCCATGTTGGCCCCACCTACTGGAGGGGAAATGGCTCTGATACCATTTGTAATGCCTGGACCCACTACCCAAGGCTCTAGCAAGGGTTCAGGAATGACAAATGGCCCCATAGACCACCACTAGCCTTAACGTCTGGGCTCATCGATCATGAGATAGTCGATAAGAAGGGATTTGAAAAATATAGTAGTTCACCATTTGTCTAGGATTCACTTAGAAGAAGATCAATATTTGTCCAGTTCACCATTTGTAACGCCCGTGCCCATTGCCCAAGGCTCTAGCAAGGGTTCATGAATGACGACTGGCCCCACAGACCACCACTAGCCTTAACTGCGCGCTTTGTCCTCACTTACGCGTAAGTCAGGATAAAAGTCCCGACTGGTCACCCATCCTAGTACTACTCCAAGTTGAGCACGCTTAACTATGGAATTCTTTAGGAATGGGCTCCCTGAAAAGGAGGTGCACCTTGGTGATATGGGTAGTACAATCATTCCTTTTAAGAGTGTTTTATTCGAGACCTCAAATTTTGGGATGTTACAATCTCTCCCATTTAGACTCTTGACATCCTCATCAAGGCTCAACTATAAGGCCTCATAATCTCTTCCCCATTTAGACCACCACTAGCCTTAACTGCGTGCTTTGTCCTCACTTATGCGTAAGTCAGGATAAAAGTCCCGACTGGTCACCCATACTAGTACTACTCCAAGCTAAGCATGATTAACTATGGAATTCTTTAGGAATGAGCTCCCTAAAAAGGAGGCGCACCTTGGTGATATGGGTAGTACAATCATTCCTTTTGAGAGTATTTTATTTGAGACCTCAAATCCTAGGATGTTACAATCTCTCCCATTTAGACTCTTGACGTACTCATCAAGGCTCAACTATAAGGCCTCATAATCTCTTCCCCATTTCAGTGCAGACCCACAATGGCCCATGGACACCCTGCTCCCGATCTCAGAATACCAGCGCAAGGGTGGCTATGTCAACCATGGAAAACTCTTTCCTACATGTCTGGACCGCACGACTCAAGAGTGGTATGCCATGCCCATGTGGGCCCCACCTACTAGAGGGGAATTGGCTCTGATACCATTTGTAACACCCGAGCCCACTGCCCAAGGCTCTAGCAAGGGTTCAGGAATGACGACTGGCCCCACAGACAACCACTAGCCTTAACTGTGCACTTTGTCCTCACTCACACGCAAGTCATGATAAACTTCCCAATGGTCACCCATCCTAGTACTACTCCAGGCTGAGCACGCTTAACTATGGAGTTATTTAGGAATGAGCTCCCTGAAAAGGAGGTGCACCTTAGTGATATGGGTAGTCCAATCATTCCTTTTAAGAGTGTTTTATCTGAGGCGTCAAATCTTGGGATGTTACAATCTCCCCCACTTAGACTCTTGACGTCCTCGTCAAGGCTCAACTATAAGGCCTCATAATCTATTCCCCATTTCAATGCAGACCCACAATGGCCCATGGACACCCAACTCCTGATCACAGAATACCAGCACAAGGGTGGCTACGTCAACCATGGTCAACCCTTTCCTACATGCCTGGACCTCATGGCTCAAGACTGGCATGCCATGCCCATGTGGGCCCCGCCTACTAGAGGGGAATTGGCTCTGATACCATCTGTAATGCCCGGGTCCACTGCCCAAGGCTCTAGCAAGGGTTCAGGAATGACGACTGGCCCCACAGACCACCACTAGCCTTAACTACACACTTTTTCCTCACTCACGCACAAGTTAGGATAAACTTCCCGACTGATCACCCATCCTAGTACTACTCCAAGCTGAGCACGCTTAATTATGGAGTTCTTTAGGAATGAGCTCCATGAAAAGGAGGTGCACCTTGGTGATATGGTAGTCCAATCATTATTTTTAAGAGTGTTTTATCCGAGGCCTCAAATCCTCAGATGTTATAATCTCCCTCACTTAGAATCTTGACGTCCTCGTCAAGGCTCAACTATAAGGCCTCATAATCTCTTCCCCATTTCAGTGCAGACCAACAATGGCCCATGGACACCCAGCTCCCGATCACAGAATACCAGCACAAGGGTGGCTACGTTAACCATAGACAACCCTTTCCTACATGCCTGGACCGCACAGCTTAAGACTGGCATGCCATGCCCATGTGGGCCCCACCTAATGGAGGGGAATTGGCTCTGATACCATTTGTAATGCCCATGCCCACTGTCCAAGGCTCTTGCAAGGGTTCAGGAATGACGACTGGCCCCACAAACCACCACTAGCCTTAACTGTGCGCTTTGTCCTCACTCACACGTAAGTCAGGATAAACTTCCCAACTGGTCACCCATCCTAGTACTACTCCAAGTTGAGCATGCTTAACTATAGAGTTCTTTAGGAATGAGCTCCCTAAAAAGGAGGTGCACCTTGGTGATATGAGTAGTCCAATCATTCCTTTTAAGAGTGTTTTATCTGAGGCCTCAAATCCTGGGATGTTACAACTACCCTTGGGAATCTCTAATGTTAGAAAAGGATATCGATGTAGTGGTGTCATGGTTAGCAAACATGTGTAATTATTTGGTCTGCCAACGACTACCCCCTAATATCACCTACTGTGTGAAGAAAAAACTCTTCAATGATATGAAAAATTATTGTTGGAATGACCCATTATTGTTTAGGAGATGATCTAATAAACTCTAAAGGAGGTGCATACTCAAAGAGGAGGTGACCAAGATCTTATATGAATTCCATGTCTCACCATATGGTGGGAATCTAGGAGCAGAAAAACTACATAAAAGGCCGTGAAATTGGGATTCTACTATATGACCTTTTGAGGACTCCAAAGCCTTCGTTAAACGTTGCAAGGGCTGTCAAAGAACTGAGAACATATCAAGGCACTAAAGTGCCAATGTTAGTTTGGATTGAAGTTTTTGATGTGCGGGGAATCGAATACATGGGCCCTTTCCCTTCATCATGCAGAAATCAGTACATTTTTGTTGCAATTGATTACGTATCCAAGTGGGTGGAATCTGTAGTGACTCCCATTTGTGATTCTAAGGTTGTGATGAAGCTTATTTAAAAGGTTATGTTTCCAAGATACAGGGTCCCCAAAACTATCATAAGGGATTGTGGATCCCACTTTATGGAAAGGCAATTTGAGAAACTCCTAAGGAAATGTGGAGTGAAGCACAAAGTTTATAACCTGTACCACCCACTGACTTCCAGTCAAGTTGAAGTGTCTAATAGACATATAAAACAATATTAGAGAAGGCAGTTGGGAACAAGAAAAGATTGGTCCTACAAACTTGATGATGCTCTATGGGCATATAGGACAACTTGCACAACACCTATAAGGACCACTACCTATAGGTTGATATATTGGAAGGCATGCCACCTTCCAGTGTAATTTGAACATAAATCCTTCTGGGATATTAAGTTTCTGAACATGGATCTAGACATGGCATGTGGAAATAGATATTTACATCTCCAAGAACTGGAGGAGTTGAGAGTACATGCCTATGAAAATGCTGGCATTTACAAAGAGAGGACCAAAGTATGGAATGATTCACACTTAAAGACAAAGGATGTTAGAGAGGAAGACAAGGTCCTCCTCTTTAATTCTTCAATCTAACTATTCCCTAGAAAAATAAGACCAAAGTGGTGTGGTCCATTTATTGTTGCAAAGATATATCCATCAGGAATGATGGAATTATTTAATAAAAATTTAGGAACTTTACCTATAAATGATCATAGGGTAAAATGATACTACGAAGATGAGGCATTCACGAGAAGAGATGATATGCATCTCAAAGAACCATAGATCCAACCTTAATAATACAAAGAAAGTCAAGTTAATAACTAAAAATTATTGCTCCTTGGGGGGCAACTCAAGATTTATTAGCTTTGCTGCAATTTGAGATTTTCATTTTTCTTCTATTTTATAGATTAATAATTATTTCCATACATTCTATTTTCTTTAAGAATCTCATTTTAGTTACCATTTATAATTTGATAATTGATAGTGTGTGTGCATAAAACAAATTAATTATTGAAATTTATATTCATGGGATGAATGGAAATGCAAATTGATGAATATGACATGAGTGTCATCATTGGTTCACTGAAGTAGGGTTTTCATGGACCCTTGAATGAAGTAATCCCCGTCAATTGACAAATTTAGGAGTTACATATGTGTACTAAAGCCATAAAATCCATAGGAGGTCATCCTTTAATCTTCCATTAGTGGGCATCTAGTCATTTCATCAAAGGTCCCCTTATTCTAACTGACCATTGGATCTCGAATTGACAAATTTTATCGGAGCACTAAAGTAAGAGTCAACATAGAAGGTTGTCGACTATGAAATATTTTCCAGTTTACAATGCCCTGGATTTCCATTGGGGCACCAGACTCAGAGATACTATTGGAGGTCGCCTTGGATTGAGTTTCCACCGGTGGATTTAGAGATTTTTCAACCGAGCGTTACAAGATAGCCGACCATCAGAGGACAAGAACCAAAAGTTTTGTCTGTCAAAAAGACTCAAGATTCCAATCAGAGGTCACACACATGATTTATCATTGATGGTCAGTGTCAACTTTCTTATCAATCCTCAGAATCCGATAAAGAGATTGTTCGACGCACACACTTCCGAATCGGGTATAAAAATTCATAGTGCCTCCACTATTAATTACTTCATAACATAACCTACAAGAGAGGACATTAAAACCCAAATATTCATTCTGCTATACCAACAACCTAATATCCTCACAAATTCACCAACAGATCTTGTCAAGCCCTAGCTCCACACCTTCATCGGTGGATCATTGTCGACCCCTCACCGTTGTCCTTGACCACAAATCTGATCACCCTAACAGGAACACCCTTAGAAATATCCATTGTTCCTGGATCTGCTAACATAAACCTTCCACAAAGTAGAAGGAAAGATTGGATGACCCTTGAATAGATCCTGACAATTACCATTGTCGTATCCACAAGAATGAAGATCAAGAAGCCTTAGCATGCACCGAAAAGGAGATGAACTATTAACTGGTCATAATATGTCACCATTGCTCAACCATCACTCTTAGACCACGACTATAAGGCCTTCTTCTTGCTTTCAATCTCTCCACTCTTGATAAGGTTTTGTTTTACTCATGTTTCACTTTGTTTCTTTTGATTTCCACCTAGATCTATTAAACTCTAATCTTCATTGGGTGATACACTCTTATTCCTCTTCCCTTGACCAATGTCTCTAATGTTTGACCGATGATCACTCCTTTGTTAGACGTCTTCGTCGGTGCTTACCTCTCGATCGTGAACTTCTCCAGATTTTTCATCATCCATATCCCTTGGTAAAAAAAATTAACCAAAGGGCGATAATACCCAAAATTTGGCTTTAGTGCTAAGTAAATAATTACAATTTTATCTCTATAATAGCCTTTGCCCAATAATTCTATACTTAGATTTCTTTATTTATTCCTTTTTGAAGATATATTTGCTCAACTAGTCAATTTTGGGATTTGCATACATCAATATGACAAGACATTGACTCCCTTGATTTCCAAGATGAAGAATTGAACAATCCATCTTCATCAAATGAATTGGACTGACGAAACTGGCCCCAATTTAGCCAAAATGGGTCACATTCAGTCCTACGCACATCAAGATGACATTATATTCATTAACTTGAACCAACTAAATTGATTATAGGAAACCAACCTTGGTTCGTGTCAACCCTCCATCAACATACATCGAAGAAATACAATCGATGAGCATTATCCGATAAATGATCCTCTGATGGTGACCTCCAATTACTAATGATTCCTCTGATGGAAAACTTCATCGACTTCCATGTCTTCCTATCACTCATCAACCGATGGTATGAAATTAGGTCAGATTTAGTGAAATTGACCCAATTTTACCAAGAACTCCATTGATCGAGCCAACCAACCTCCAATGTGACCAATAGTTGACCAACCCTGATGCTCACCTCCGCTGACATCAATAGACGACTTTGCAAACCTATAATTTTTTTTAGAAAATTGAAAAATGGTGTTAAATGTCCCCAATTCATCCAAATTAGACCGAGTTCATCCTTACTTACTAATATGTCACATACCACTATAAATACCCCTCCTTGACCACCAGGCCAATGTTTCCATTTTGGTCCTCAAACCTCTATATTAGAGATCCAAAGCTTGATAGGGCTAAGTATCTCACTCTAAATCCATTCCCATCAGTTTGTGTGTATTTCCTATCAATACACACCATCTTCCATCGACTACTTGCATCCTCCACTAAATTCCATTGGTTTCCACCTTCATCCATCTAGTCACCAGACGTACTAGGTTAGTTTGTTAAACCACTGTGGGGTTTGTCACCACCCATCTACAAAAGCTACTATTTGGGATTGGATCAAAGAGAAAAGAGGCCAAGGAGTCCACAAGATAAAGGAATATGACACAAAGGACAAGATCTATCCCACCCAGAGGCTAAGGAACAAGAGACACCTCTCCTCCATTGGCTAATCTCTTCCTCTTCCTATTTTCTTCTATTGTTCTCCTTTATTTCAATATAAACAATGTATTTTCATATTTTTTGGTGCCAACTAGGTTTTTCTATGGGTAGTTGAGATCCTTTTAGTCTATGTAGCCCATTTTGGGCACATTTATGTGATTTGACTCTAAGTAAGTAGTAAATATCTATGGGTAGTTGAGATCCTTTTAATCTATGTAGCCCATTTTGGGCACATTTATGTACTTTGACTCTAAGTAAGTAGTAAATATTCATACCTCACATGTTTTTGTTCTATCTCCTCTTTTCGGTTATGATTTTTGGATTGGTTGATCTCTTACTTGCATGAACTTCCATTATTACTATCCTTAAAATATTAGTTGTAAGAACATGTAGAGAAGGTAGTTTGGAACAAACTCCAAGTGAACAAGGTCTAAAGGTCAATCTACCCAGATCCAAGATTAGAGAGATATGACCTAGCATATCTAAACTGACCCCGACTCGTCCAACTAGGGTTGGGTTTGAGTGTTTGGCTTCCTGGTAGATCTTTTTCCACTTCTAATGATCCTAGTTATTTTGGCATGGAAAGGTACTCTGAGACAGTTAGAAGGTTCATCCATTATCCTCAAGATAGGTATAGGGATTTTGATGGGGTTTTAGTCAAGCTTTGTGAGAGAAAATGGGATGATCCTGACAGGAGTAGCTACCATAGTACATGATGTGTTGGAATGTTAGTTACTCACTAGGGTGTTTGAGGGTTGTCTACACCTGAATAACAAGGTGCATATACTACCTAGTTTATAGTTACATAGCCTGAACCCCTTCTCTATATTAGTAGGATTTTATGAAATCTACTTTCTTTATTTTGTTTTCTTTTATTTGATTTTACTTGTTTTAGTTCTACACTTATATCTACCTCGATGTCTTAGCTAAGTCATAGTCAAATCTTAGGCAATTAGACGTCCCCATGTCCCTGTGGTTGATCCCATCTCAGTGATTTGACCCTTATAGGGTTCTGGGAAGCTTAAGGATTTTTGGTTATAGTTTTAAAGTATGATTCTTAAGGGACCGCACACAATATTGAAGTTGATCAACTTTTGGTCTTATTGCCAGGGATGTGATTTTTCCACGTTTAACACCAAAGATTTTGTTTTATTTAGACTAAGCCTGTTCATACATGCATAGTTTTCCATGAGACAGAAAGATGTCTTTGGATGCCTATAGGCTGATCATGCTCAAGACTTTCTTCTTGCTATTCCTATTGAAGGGCTAAGACTACATGTCACTAGTAGAGTATTGTACTATCCTCAAGTATCGTCTTATCATTCCTTTGGTCCTAGTTTATGAGGTATGTCCAATTTGTCACTAGGCATGTTTGGGCACTTTTGGGGAGCATGTAGTTCATTGAATGAAGCTCCCAGGTTTTAAGTGTAGACATGATCTTGTTAGGGATGTTCTCTATGATGTCCTCAGACAAGAAGGAGTTGCTGCCAAGAAAGAGGCACCTATGAAATTCTTAACTGATCTATAGGAAGGAAGATTGACACTCAGACCAGCTGATGTCTTGATATTTGGATGGGTGGGAGGAAAGACTGCATGTGCGGATCTAACTGGAGTTTCCCCATTGGTGAATTTGAGGGGCGAAATCTTCATTGTTGGCCATGCTACACTCAAAATTGCTTCAGCTAAAGTAGTTAAGCATGAGAAGGCATGTATATACAATCAACACATCTTTATACCTTTCAGATTTGAAACTTTTGGATTATTAGCTTGGGAAGCTATAGAGCTTCTCAAGAGGGTCTAATAAGTTATGCACACTACCATCATGACCCCCAAGTCTACGGATGTAGTGTTTCAGAGGATTGATTTTTCCATTCAGAAAGGCTCGACGGCACAACTTGTCACCCACCTTCCCTCCCCATCAATGTAAATAATTTAATACATTTTTCATTTAGTTAAAATGTTTCCAGTTTTGAACAACTAGTTTGTGTCCATACATATTCAATATTCCTTTTTTGTCCTTGTTATACCAAAAATTTATAGCTACGATTGTTAAACATACTTCTCCATACACACTGATATACTTTTTCTTTTCTTTCTTTATTTTTCATCGACAAACATGGATCTAGACACAAAAAGGAGGATCATATTGCACCCATCCTCCTAAATGTTTCCACAATCATGACTATTGGCAAATAATTGAAAGCCATGCACTTCAGCTGGTCAAACTACATTCTCCCCCATTGTCATCATATAATTAGATATATTGTACTCATAAGGCCATTGAATATATATCACCCACATACCCTTCCTCACAACGGTACACAAGAATAGTGGCGACCCAAGTAGAATCTGTCAACCAGTTATTGTCTATGATACCTTTTCAAATCCAAGAGCATAATAGAGTAGTAGCACTTGGAAGAGAAAGAATCAATGCACTTCTCTTTACCTTATCGGCTCACCTTCAAGACCAAATAGATATTCTTCAAGTTTTACTTGGAAGGTAGGATCGCCAACTAAAGAGGTGACTGAGACTTCTACCAACACCAGATATACGCTTCAAGCTAATTGACAAGTTTAATTCACATGCAACAAATTGACCTAGCGGAGCCTCAACTATTGTACATGACACAAATGACGGTTCTTGAAGATAATTTAGCTCAAGTCCAACAACTCAAAAGTGAACTTATTTGTGTGAAGCATGAAATTTCAAGTTCTCATTAGTTCAGTTGTAACAAACCTACAAGTGTGATTGTACTCTCATCAAGACTTCAGTCATATAGACCAGATGAGGAACTCATCTCACCATCCTATTCTGACTGCCAATTGGATTCAACTAGATTTTCTTAGTGAAGAATCACCTACTTAGGAAAGTCATTACACGATGATTAAACATCCACCACATGGTCTTTAGTACAAGCCTAAGGTCTTTTGATTGGTCAGATTCATTATCCAACCCAGAATAGAGTGACACCTCACAATCTGAGACTTGTCACTTCGTTACAAATAGCATTCCCATGATCTAGAACTATTTTCTCAAGGATGATGATTACTATGAATGTTTAGAGTGGTGAGTGAGTGTATTGATGATGATGAGGATCCAAATTCACACAAACCAACATTTACCACCCTCCCCTTACATGGAGTTTTTAGTGAGGAAGGATTGTAATGGACAATCTATGACAACATGGTTGCAGAGAATGAGGACAACCTATCCCCCAATGTCCATGATAAGCTTGGGGTGAAGGGTTTACAACTAGATTCACATAGAGATGCCTAGTAACATCCAATTTTGTGGATGTAACATGCATGTTTTATCCTTCATTTACCTTATTATAGTAGGTTTATGTAGATGTTCTTACATCTATTTATGTATTTTCTCTACTTCACCTTTTCTAATAATAACTTTTCTCTTTTCTATAGGAAACCATCAAGTTCATGGAATGTAATCAAACTGTCAATGTATGTTCTCAACAAGCTAGGAATCCATTGGTTCCTTACAGTAGTGTTATCGATAGATTACACCCAACCATGAACTGATGGTGCTCAAACTGATGAAAAGTTAGGACCTATAAATCGATGGTCCTAGTTGCTACCATCAACTGATGGTACCACTGCCCCACCTACCTATGATTCTCCTGAGAAGTTCCTCCTCTGATGTTAATGATGCCATCATCAATCAATAGTTTTGCTAACTATCGTATTCTAATAGTAATTTAAACTACTACCTTCCAGGACCCCCCCCAGAACCAGCCATAACCAACGATTCTACTGAATACCATCTTTTGATGACAGTATTGACTATCACCTTCCAATGGTCCTCCTCCTAACACCGCCTTCTAATGATCACACTGCCTTCGTTGATGATTCTACTGAGACAACACTAATATAAGGATTCTCTACAAGTTGCTACCTTCACCTTAGTTAGTTTAGAGTGCACCCCAAGGCATGTGCCATGAAGTTTGGAGTGCAAGTAAAGTCTTGTGTTCAGGTGCCTCAAGCAACTCACCAATTCTTATACATAGGGCCCAATCCATGAAATAAAGACACTTTGGCCACCAAGACGAAGTGTTCTTCAGATCCCACCTCGCCATCAATTTGTTGTAAGGAAAGGACAAGAGTCCAAGATTCTTCAATGTTCATATCCACTTCCACTGGCATTGATGTTTGTCTTAAAGAGGGGAATGAGTACTAAAGTTATCATCTCATTCTGCATCACCATTTCCATGAAGAGGACGTATCATCGATGTTCAATACTTCCCCATGGATGTTGTTTTGTTGTGTTCATTCCTTATTCCTCACTGTATTCTCTTTCCCTCCTTTTTCCATCTTGTTATGGACTCATTTACATGTAAATCCATACTATCTCTCATGAACATGAGTGGATAGACCACCTTGCTTGGGTTGGAAGTAGCTACTAAGTCTCTCCAACAATAGGAGAGGTAGATTGAGATAATAAGTAGGGCTGTCCTAGGTCTCCTCCCCCCACAAAGTACTTAGGGATCCCAATCTCGAGAGGGGAGAGGAAAGGATTACGAATCTCTGGTGGATAATCTCATAATGATGATTGATAAATGGTCGTGTTATCCCATTCCTTTGGCGGGCACATTAATGCTCTACAAGATGGTTTGTTGGCCAAAATCATGTTTTGGTGTAGACAAGCTGAACTTCCCTTTTTTATCATAGATAAGGTGAGAAGTCTGATTAGTGGTTTGTTTGGGGTGGCAAGGCACATGGTGTTGTGTGGGACACCATCACCAAAGAGAGAGAGTATGGGGGCCTTGGACTTAAGGACCCGAGAGCATTGGTTGAGAGATCCACTCTGCAATGCATTGATAGGTTCCTGATGGTACCATCTTCTACATGGAGTAGGTGGATGGCACAGAGATATGGTGGGACCCTAGATTTGGGGGATGATTCGGGATGCTCCTTGGCCTGGAGACACATGATGCAAAATTGAAACCAAGTGAAAGGCTCATATAACCAAATTAATGGAGACATGTGGGAGAGACAAATTCCCCAACCTTGGAATCTTAAATCGTGTAGTCCTCTGATTCCTTGGGCTGATCTGGTATGGAACAGAAGGCATACCCCAAAGTGGAGTTGCTTCCTATAGAGGGCTATCTTGGGGAGGCTTCCGATGTTTGATAGGATCATGAGATGGAACCAGAGTGTTCATACTCTGTACCTTCTTTGCAAGCATGAAGTTGAGTCTCACGACCACATGTTTTTTGCATGTAGTTTCTCCAGATATGTATGGACACTATGGGCTCTCAAATGTGGATGGGGAGGGACATATCCTTTAAGATGTGGTCCAATGGGTGCTTTATCTTACCAACAAAAACCATGATATGAAATGCTTTGGTGGCCTGGGCATCACCGCTATTATTTATGTTTTTTGGCAGGAAAGAAACAATACACTTCATGGAGGCACAAAGAGAGACATGTTTGCTTGTTTTGATGTTTTATTAGAGAGGCTTGCCCTAGTTTGTAAGGCCAAACTTGCAATATATAAAGGTTTGGACCTTCTTACTACAATGGTATTTTTTGTAGCTAACCCACCCTCTATACAGTATAGGTCTTCCTATATGGTTATTTGGTTATAGTAATACTTTTCTCGATAAAAAAAAATTCATTGGAAATTTGAAACTTTCTAAGTAAATGTGTTTCCCTAAAGTGGACCCATTTTCTATTTATTTTTCAAATAGGTGTCCATTTTTATGTATCCCATATTAATACATCATATATTGACAATTTTCATTCAAATATTCAATTAAAGAAGTGATAACATTTTTTTGTTATTCTATAAGCTAGATAGATCCATTTTGACTTAGAATGTAAGTAATTACCTGTGTTTATCGCTTGAATCTTGATATTTTGTAGTTCTATGCAAGAACTACAAGGAAGTCATATTTTAATGTGAATTCAACTAAATATGGATTATTTGACCAACCCTCAACATCCACCCTAAAGTTGTACTTGATAAGAAACTATCATCAACAGAGGATGTTTTATCACAATTGAAGAAGCCACAATCATCCTACTTGACTAGCTGAGTTCTCGAAATTTGGATTTCTAACTAAAGAGCTTGACCATGTCAATAAAAGTGGTGATGAATATTGAAGATTAAGTTACAATATATGTATCTAGAAATCCTAATCAAATAGTCAATGACTATTCAGTTATATACATGGAAAAATGTCTAAAGCCATCACAATACATCCATAAATATTTTTATTGATTGAATCTTGATTTTTAATGATCAACATCTAATTGTAGAAGAGTTCAAGTACTTGAGTATTAAATGTCACCTCTCTCTTAGTTACAACTCCTCGTCAACCGAACTCCATGCATATTCCTATGAAAATACTCATTATTCCTTCATCTAGGCGTCACATATATAAAACTAATCCCTCAGACAACGTTCTCAAGGTTATAACCAACTCCACCCCCACACAATGCTTTCTATTCATACTCCGCTCATGACAAAGTTCCATTTATACAAATACCTTCCATATTATCAACCACATATTGCCTTGTGGCCCCACTCTCCACCCACACTAGAGATTAACTATTGGGATAGAATTGTATACATGACATAGTGTCACATTGATCTAAGGCAATCTTTATCAAAATCTATAAGAAAAACCGAATTTCCTTACGGCTTTATTTTCTTTGACTATTGATTAAGCTCAGCTTTGCTACTAAAACATTATAAGGTTCTCTCTGACAAGGGAAGATAGTTGTTTTCCTTAGATTGAGGCTACATCCCTTGATCTTGCTACTTGTTTCATTGTCATTATTGTATAATATAGATATGATCCTCTATCTCCTATCAATTATGCTTCTAAAAATAATGTCTCTCTAGGTTGTTCATAATGTGTGTAGACTATTAATGAACTCAAGTAGAGAGAGGATTATTCATGACCCCAGAAGAGGATGGCCCCATCAAGTCTTGTTATTGTTGTGCCATAATACTCATATATTGATAGTTGATTCCTGTCCACTACTTATGCTTGCTCTTATTGTTGGTTATATGTCTTAAGAGACATAATGTGATGATTGTAAAAGGGATATTTTGTACTTGATTTGATAAGCAATTCCACTTGTATGTTTGTTTAGTATTGAGATAATGAATAAACTAAATAATTTCCTAAGAGTTTTTTCACTTGATGACATATGTTTTGGGTTGAGGACCTGAACATGAGATCCTATTGGGTTGAGGACATGAACATGAGATTGTATGAGTTATTATTATTGTTGTGTCCCTAGTCAGTTACTATTGTGGATAGTATAAAAAAATAATAGCAGCATGTGTGGTGAGTGATGACTATGTCTCTTTAGTCATGATATTTGATATCAACTCACTTGTATGGGTAGTTGTTAGAGAATAGGGGTGTCAAAATAGCGGGTTTCGGTCGGTTCTAGGTCAAAAAATCATGTTCGGATTGTTTGACTATCAAATTCAAACCCAAACCCAGACCTATATTTTACTCATACCGTTCAACCCAGAACCAACCCAGATTGAAAAATCCAAAACTCGAAACCAAACCTGAACCCAGATTTGAAGATGAATTTTTAGAAAAAAAACTTCTCATAGAAATACACACACAGTTGTAAATAATTTCATTATCTAATAAAATATCAATGATTTTAATGATAATGTAAAATTAAATAATTATAACATTATTTTTTAGTACTTCTATTAAAGAAAATAATAGCAACAATAGATGAACACAAAAAAATCTCAACACAGGTACAACATCACATATATCATACTAAAACAACACATGTATCAAATGAAAATTGTTGCAACATCACCTTATCATTCTAAAATAACACATATTCACATCAAAATATAGCCCATCAAACCAATTGAGATGACTAATCATGCCAAATTAGTATTTATACCACATCATACCAACATCTAAAAAAAGGTATAATATATGTTACCTAACACATAAGTAAATTCTAACACAACAAGAATATCACAATACTACTAAAAGCAACATATTTATTTTATTAAATAACTATAATATGTTGCAATATCACATATATTATACTAAAAAACACGTCACTTAAAAACGTAGCATCCGTCTCATAATTTTATGTATATAAGTAAGTATTTAGAACCCAGTGTTGTCTAGTTTCTAAACCCAGAACCAACCAATTATGATTCAGAAATGTAATCTTAAACTCAAAATTGGCCCAGACCATCACAACCTAAACCAGGATCCAATTTTTTCCTAGTCGGACACAATCGGGTTCACAGGTTCGGACAAATTTTGACAACCCTATTAGAGAAAAAGCTGTATTGGATAGACCCACCTTGAGATTGACACATGAAAGTCATGTAATGACATGTTAGATTCATATCTCAATGTGACAGTGGAGAATGTGGTCCTTAGACCTGAGGTCACTATAGTACCACATGACATTATGTGTACTTTGACACTAGTCCAATGTACTCAAAATATGAATTTCCAAAAAGATGGTGATTGGGTACATTGTGACACACAGAGCATATTGTTCGTGATCTAGATGGAATTGGTCCCTCCTTTGGAGTGATATCCCCAGCCACTTGATAAGTGTGATAATGAAACACAATCATTCTCATGTGAGTCAATATATGATATTGAGTTCACATTATCTCAAATAGTGTACTCTAATTCAAAGAATAAGATTGAATGCTTATGAGGATGACAGTCCATACCTCGAGTTAAGTTCGATATCTAAGACAAAGGGATTATATGGTCATAGTAACATTGTTCACTTTATAGGTTGTAGACTAGACACAATATATGCTAATGTTTTTTTGAACAATCACTACCAATGCACAAGCATAAGGATGTGTAAAGGAGTTGAAGTTCACATTTAAACTTATGATTGGAATGGTTTTGAATCATAAACATGTTGATTTATCCTATGATAAGGCAACCAAAATGTTTGATTGGCCGATCATATTGATTGGGTCAATAGATCAATTGATTGTCAATTGGTTGATTTATATTTCTGCTAGATACATGTGACCAGTCGATCAGGCCAACCGATCAGGCTATCACAATGTTATGGGAAAACTCTAAAATTAGAAAACAAGTTTGATGTAGATCCTGATTATCATGGCTAATCAATCAACTAACGTGATTGGGCGATCAAGGGTTGTGATCAGTCGGTCACAAGATATGATTTGTCGATCGCAAATCATGTCTGAGTTTTTCAACATTCAGTTATTTTTATGATTGCTATTAGGAAAGGGATTGAAATTAGTTTTTTCCAACCCCATGACTCTCCTATATGAAGAGGGAATGCCAAAAGGGTGAGACACAAGAGTTTTTTCCAACCCCATGTTTCTCCTATATAAAGAGGACATGCCAAAAGGGTGAGACACGAGAGTTTTTTCCAACCCCATGACTCTCCTATATAAAGAGGGCATGCCAAAAGGGTGAGACAACTTGTGAGACAAGTTGGCCATAAAGCTTCTCTCTCTTAAAGAGGAAGTCAACCTAAGGATTTTTGTCCAATGTAGGAGAAGAAAGGGAGTTATGGGAAACCCAACATGTCAACAACTCATGTTCCTCTTAAACTTGGTGTCCAATGTGGTGCATCACATTCTCCCTCATCTGGATGGACAAAGGAGAGGCTGAGGCATATGTCTGGAGACTTGGTGAACACTCTACAAGATGACAACAAATTTATGCTTGGTGGACAATTCAAAACTTCTTCTTCTTATCTATCATGACTTCTTGGTGGCCATTTTAGAACTAGATCAGAAGGATCGAGTTCTTCACTGACATAATATGCATCTACTTGTTGGATAAGTAGTGTGTACAAATGTATCACCTCCAACCCCTCTTGTGTCTTTTGTCCACTGAGGTTTTATAGGTATGACAGATCCAACTTCTTGGCTAGAAAGGAGAAATTTTATTATTCCATTATGCCCCCTTCCCTAAAACCTAATAGTGGTGTTATATCTAGGTTGTAAGCTTTCTATGATGGTCTAGGTTTTTGAACCGCAAATGATCCATTAGACAAATAAATTTGCAATCTTGTATCCATATCACCTAATATCATATAGGATATGTATTACATATACCAACAAATGCCTTGCAAATCCATTTTGTTTTGTGGATGTGATATGTCAATTAGGTCATCTTTGTGTGATATAAAACATGTAATACTATTATTTTGATTTTAAGAAAAATCATGTAACATGTATATTCCTTGCATGCCATGCCACTTTCTATCATTCTCCGTGTAAATTTTAATTATGCAATTAAAAGATGATGATGTGAAAGCATCATTGGCAGACCACAGTGGGGATACAGAAATGATCAAAAGCCCACACCAAAGAGGATGGTCCTTGGAGGGTTCATCATCAAGATGAGGTGATGGATCAATATCCACAACAAATATGCCAAAATCATGGACCTTTGATCGGCTGATCAACTTGCTTGATCGACTGATCAACTTGCTTGAACGTGCAATCAAGAACCTTGAAAAGGGTAGAACTAGGATTACATATAAATGTGAATCTCTGAGTTATTTTTATACAACACTTGTTAACTCAAGTTATTGTATTAATTGCCATATCCATTTTATTAGATATTGTGATTGTTATAGTATATGTATGTATAATATATATATATATATATATATATATATATATATATACTGATTTAATACATATAGATACACATAAATCCCTTAATATAATATCAATGTTGAATATGCCTTCCAGGTCTGATAGACATGAAAACCTTGTTTGACTAAGTATGGGCACACCAAGCGTGTTGCACGGTCTACCTCAGTGAAGTGTGATAATAAGTATGTGAGCCTGCCAAGCAAGATGTGTACTTATTGTATTGTCGACTTGACTAGGTGATCTTAAAAGGATTAAGAACTTATCGACATAAATATGGATATCATTCATATAATGAATTATAGAGATAAAGTTGTGCAACCATCTATTGCGTATGATGCGATTGGTACTAGTTTCCTACCTTAGTAATTAGGTTATGGGTGTTGGTTATTGGCTGAGCAATAACTTGGTTATTTTAGATCTTGGATCATTGGAACATGACTCACTATAATCTTCTAAACTAATAGTGAGGGATATTAATTTCAATAATATAGTGAGTGTAATTAATTAAAGTCTAAATGAATTTTGTTAACCAAATTAACTTTCAAATCAATTGAATCGTGCAAAATATCTTCAATGTATATAATGGCAAGCACAAACCATAATCCATTTACACGAAAATCTATCCTAGAATAAGAAATTAAATGGGAATAAATTTACCAACTATTTCAAGATGTTGAGAATTATTCTCACTCACCAGTGTGATCTGCATGTCCTGGACACATCATCACCTGATGATCCAACTCTGAATGTGCCTAGAGTAGAAATGGATGCTTACAAGAAGAATTATCATGAAGCTATGGACATCAGATGCCTAATGTTGTACACCATGAATCATGAACTTCAAAAGAAACATGAAAACATTGATGTTATTGAGATGATAAGACATCTCAAGAACATGCATCAAGAACAAGCATGGTAAGAAAGGTATGATGTCACCAAGGCCTTGTTTAAGTGTAAAATGGCAGAAGGTGTGATCCACTTGGACCCCATGTACTCAATTGGGTATGTGGAAAGTTTTACAGAACCAGGGTTTTCTTTAGGTCAAGAGTTTGCCATAGATGCAACCCTACAATTGTTGATGGATTCATACAAGTAATTTGTCATGGATTAGAATATGAACAATTTTGATAAGCCATAAACTTAGCTACATGGAATGTTGAAGACTGTTAGGGGGAAGTGAAAGACAAGACAAATTCCATGTTGATGATCATGAAAGGAAAAAAAAAGGAAAAAGGAAAGGCTATGAAATATTCTAAAGATAGACAAAAGTCCTCTAAACTTAAAGCAACAAGAGGAGTATCTAAGGTAGGCAATTGTCACCATTGTCACTAGGCTAAATATTGGAAGAGAAATTTCCCTCTCTACCTTGAGGAACTAAACAAAAATAAGTAGATGATAGAGATCTCCACTTCACATATATATGTTATAGAAATAAACTTATCTACTTCTTCATGATGGGTATTAGAGATGGGGATCTCACATATTACCAAATATGCTGGATATAAAAAGAAGTAGACCTCTAAACAAATGGGAGGTGGAACTATGTGTTACAAATGAAGCGAGATTCTTTGCTATTATAGTAGACATTTTATGTCATCTCTACCTAGTGGGATTGTTATAGAGTTAGAGAACTTCTATTGTTCCTGCCATAAATAGAAAAATTATTTCTATATCTTGTTTGGACAAGATGACTTTGAGTTTCTAATAAAGAATGATTGTATTTCCACTTCTAAATATGAGATCTTTGTATGGTAGTGCCTCTAAGTCTTATGGTATTTATTTATTAGCTCTTGGGATAAATGCATATGACATAAATACCAAGAAGTTAAAACTCAATGACTCAAATGAAGAGTATCTTTGGTACTATTGTCTAGGGCAAATAAATGAGAAGTGCATTTCTTGTCTCCATAAAAATGGTTTACAAGACTGTTTTAATTTTAAATCAATATAGACATGTAAATATTTTTATTAGGCAAGATGACAAAAGCACCTTATACTGGAAACATTGAGAGAGTGAGTGACCTATTAGGACTCATGCATACCAAATTTGTGTGGACCTTTTATCATAAGTGATAGAGGTGGATATCATTTATTCATCACTTTTAATGATGTATTAAGTAGATTTGTATATGTGTATCTTATGAAACACAAATCAAAATCCTTTTAAAAGTTCAAGGAGATCATGAATGAAGTGCAAAGTGAACTTGGAAAAAGAATTAACAAACTTCTATTAGATCAAGGTGGTGAATACTTAACCCATGAGTTTGAGACCCTTGTGAGGGATTGTGGTATTGCATCACAATGGAATCCACCTGGAACACCTAACATACTGGTGTGTTAGAAAGAAGCAATTGCACCTTGTTAGACATGGTGCGATCAATGATGAGTTTAGATGATCTTCCAATTTCTTTTCTGAGACATGCTCTAGAAACCACTGTGTTTACACTTAATCGAGTATTATCCAAACCCGTTGAAAAGACACCATATGAAATATAGAATAGGAAACATATCAATATGTCTTCCATTAAAGTTGGGTATGTAAAGCTAATGTTAATAATATGTTATATGAAATTCTTGGACCCAAATTAGATAAATGTATCTTTGTTAGGTACCTAAGGAAACTAAGGGATACTACTATTTTCCATCTGAAAACAATGTGTTTGTTTCTAGAACTATTGTATTCCTTGAAAATAATTTTATATCTAGAAGAAACAATGGGAAGAAAATAGAACTTGAATAATTTCAAGGTCAAGAAGATAACACCAAGACTATGGAGGTAAATAGGGAACAATAAAAACCACAAATTGTTTTGGAACCTCAAGTCCCTATCATAGCACTTGAACTTTGAAGGTATAGTAGGGAACATCTTGAGCCAGAGAGATATAGATTTCTCTTAACTCAAGAACATGATGTGATGGTCATTGAATATTATGAACCAACTACCTACAATGAGGCAATTGAGGGACCATATTCTAAGAAATGGCTTGAGGCCATAAGATCTGAGATGGACTCCATGTATACCAACAAAGTATGGTCTTTTGTGGATCTACCTACAGGGGTAAAACCCTTAGGGTACAAATGGATCTTCATGAAGAAGATTGACATGGATGGTAATGTACAAACCTATAAAGGTAGTTTGGTTGCAAAATATTACGAATAAGTTCAAGGTGTTGACTATGATGAAACTTTATGACCAGTTGCCATGGTTAAATCTATTAGATAATGCTTGCTATTGCAACTTATCGTGACTATGAGATTTGTCAAATGGACATTAAAACTTCTTTCCTTCATGGAAATCTTCTAGAGGATGTGGACATGACACAGCCTGAAGATTTTATCTCTCCAACGCAATCCAATAAAGTTTATAAGCTACAAAGGTCAATCTATGAATTAAAGCAAGCATCTCAAAGTTGCAATCTTAGTTTGATGAGATAGTCAAACAATTTGGATTTTTCCAAAATGAAGACGAACCTTGTGTTTAGAAGAAGGATAGTAAGAGCATGTTTATATTTCTTATATTGTATGTAGATTACATACTTTTGATGGGAAAATGCATACCTTCCCTGTAATTCGTTAAAACATGGTTGGGAAATACCTTCTCCATGAAGGACTTAGGAAAAGTGCCATGTATTCTAGGAATCAAATATATATAGAGATAGATCTAGAAGGCTTATTGGCCTAAGCCATAGTACATACATTGACAAAGTGATAAAGAGGTTTAGCATGCATAATTCTAAGAGAAGAAACTTACCCATGCCTCATGGAATAAGTCCATTTAGAAATCAATGTCCTAGATCTTTGGAAGATCGAGCACGTACGAGTAAGATTCTGTATTCCTCGACAACTAGATATATCATGTATGTAACAATATGTATGTATCCATATGTCTCGTGCTTTTAGCATGATGACCAAGTATTAGTCAAATCAGGGTGACAGTCAAAAGATAGTTGTAAAAAAATACTTAAGTACTTAAGAAGAACAAAGTATCAATTCCTAAATTATGGAGGTGAGGAAGGGTTAGTTGTAAAAGATTACACTTCTACAATTTTCCAAATTGACAAGGATGATTATTGATCACAATCTGGATTTGTGTTTTTCCTAAACAGTGGAGTTGTTAGTTGGAAAAGTTTCAAGAAGTAGACCATGGTTGATTCTCCAATAGATGCCAAGTACATTGTTGCCTCTAATGTAGCAAAGGAAGCATTATGGATCAAGAAGTTCATTAGTGAACTTGGGGTGGTGTAACACCCCATTTTTGAAAACATATCAATTACTGATCGGAAACATAATTCTTAAGGGGGATGTCACAAACATGATAGATATTGTATAAAAATATAATTTAATGAACTAATACAGGATACAGTTCTAATTTTTCACATATTAATGTCATAATATGAGACTTACACTGAAAAGCATACATGCTTCTCATAACTTGAAAGGAAATCTAAAGGGATCGTTCTGTTATAGGTCTTTCCTTCTTGAATATCCTTGAACCAGTCCTTGCACGTCTGATGCCTTTATCGTCTATGCTTTTTGCTTACCTACAAGCATCATGCCCCTAGCCATTTATCAAACAAATCGGTAAGCAGAGATGAACATATTATATGTTAAAGGGAAATGTAAATTGAAAATACAATTTAAACATTAAACATAAAAAATGGGACATGATCGCTTTTAAATCATTTCTTTATCTTGACTTATAAAGGAATCATCGCATTTTGCACTGATGTGCCTCTTCTCTTGTCCACTAAAGTTTCCTCTTGGGTTTCATTAAAGTGTCTCTTCTCTTATGCACTAAAGTGCCTCTTAGTTTTGCTCTGAGGAGCCTCTTGGTGAGTATCTTATATAAGTTACCTTTCTCTTGAAAGCTCTTACTTTGCCCTTAGATCTTATTCTTGACTTTACTCTGAATGTGTATAAAAGATGATACAACAACTTATTTACAATAAAATATGACATTCAATTCATCATAAATTCATTATTTTTAGCAATTAAAATAGTAAATAATACATTCACAGTGTTCATTATATACATACTTAAAAACAAACAATGTGTATGTCGAAAGTGCATGGATCACTTACCTATCTCGTTGAAAATATAATGTTTCTCCTCTTAGGTTGATGAAACCTAATCCTATTCAGGGTGTTAATAAAACCTAATTAACATGTTAATTTAATTAATATTCATTAATGATTAATCCCTAATTTGATTTCTAGGGTTTCATGATTTATTGATGAATCAGGGTTAGTCAAAGTCAAATTAGGGTTTAAAGCCATCATTATATTTTTGCTTATTCAAAATCATTAGTATTTACACTTATTTTATGAGCATTTAGTTAATTACTGTGAATCCCCAAATAATTGACCAAAATAAGAGAAAATCAACATGTATCTTTGATTTGAAAGATAGGATGATTGGACCTGGCCCAGTTGTGAATATGGACCAATTAGAAGATGGTCGTATGGTTGAGACCTGATTGATGGAATTAGTGTGGCATCTCAAGAAACAAAATATCAAAAGATGACCCTGTCCTTATGAGCATGACAAAATTCTTTCTCGATCAGGGCTAAAATAGGAAATACACAACCAATTATCTTCCTTGCAGGAACAAGAATGAACAATTCAATTTCTATTGCAAACTCAAAATCATATTGAGTGTCTCTCTATACTTCTATGACTAGGATACAATATCATTCATTCCTCCACTACCGGGTAGATTTTGCAATCTAGAGCTCAAAGTCAATGGTGGTTAGATGGTCGAGGACAGAAAGTGCCATGACGTCATGGAAGCACACAATAGAAAAAATATGGCAATGATAAAAAGCTAAATAGCCTTAATAAAACACAAGGAAAATTGATCTAGGCAACTTAGTAATGGTGCAGGGAGGCTAACACACACGTAAAAGACTCCAAAATTACTGGGAACTGAATTTGCGATGAAGAACATTATACAGACACCATAGTGTGGGGATTACCAAATACATCTCAGGTCAAGGTTGATAGCTTTAGAATATTGCAGACCGACCCTCAAGTTCATGGGAAGCTTCTTGTGGTGTTCCTCAATTAGGAGCATCAGTGTTCATTTTGGAGGCCCAAAGTCCAAGCTTATATTGGAGATTGTTAACAAATATACCAGATGTGAACTGAGGATAAGGTGACAATGGTCATTGTTTTCGAATATCCCCTAATGCCTCTAAGATGTATAGATTATATAGAGGAGGATAGGGAGGTCATCTAGGGGTCCAATCCCTTTGAAACAGGGACTCCTATCATCTTGCCATCAATGGAGGATAGGGCATAAAGCCCTATGGAAATTGAGGTTTTTGGGTTTGCGTCTCTGTGATGTAGGAGTTCATAGACTATGTTTCCACTGTAATAGCACAAAGAGGTGGGTCAAATCATGGGGCGTCGCACTCTGTAGAGTTCTAAAGGGACTCGATCGGGCGAGGGAGATGACTCCAACATGATAAACATGGATCTAAGAATCAAACATGGAGATGGACTTGGCATGACACCTTAGTCCACTGGAAATCCTATCAAATAGGTTGATTAATATCAAATATGACTAAACTAAGTTTAAAACTATATTAATTACTTTCCTAAACTAATTGGGATATCTATGGTTCTTCAAATTCGATGAGTTGGCATGCTACCCAATTTTACCATGAGGAATCCATAAATTCAGTTACATATTAGGTTTTACAACCACAACCACCATTATCTTCCTTTTTAAGATAAACTCCTATTTAAAACTCTAGAATTATATAAAAATAATTATGATCTCATAATTTGACAAAAGGTAACCATTATTGTAATAAACTCATATAAGTTTTATTGAACCCAGATATGCACTTTTTATGGATCAATTTCAATATGATCTTCACCTTTTACTTATTTATTATTTAGGACTATGATTGTGCAAATATATTATTACAACCCATTTATCATTCGAACTATATGAGAAAGGGATTTTCATGTATATTGGTTACTCAAAACTTTATTAGAATCAATGAAAACCACTTTTTATTTATGAAAATTGACTTAGGAACAATTAGGGTTTATTATGTTAATCCAAGGTGAAAATTGAAGAAAGGGTAGATTGAGGTTTGAAAATTTTAAATCATGGATTCAACATGTTATAAAATTATGTACTTTTTCTATGTCAAGATTTTAGGATGTTATAGTTCTACCCACCTCAATTAAAGTTTGTCTTTGAAATTTTCTAGTACTACCCACCTTAGTGTGACGCCGAACACCACACAAACAATATTACTCAAAACAAAACATGTGATCAACAACTAAGCATTCATATTACCAAAAAAGCAAGTAAATTAAAACCGATGTATGCATTTCCATTCTATTCAGAACAACACATCAAGATCCAACAACTTACATCTCAACACATACCATACCAAGTATTTATACATTTGTCCAGTGGCATCAGCCACAACCTATATACAAAAAAGAAATGTTCCACAGACAAACACATCATACTGCCAAAACCATGTGTCGATATACACCATATACAAATAATATGCCTTCCCAAACCAAAGAGTAAAGGGGCAACACTAGGACTCTACTACTAACAACAACTAGCAACTATCCAACCTTTTGAGTCTACTAATCTCCAGTTTGATCTTCCTCAGCAACATGATCCTGAAAGCATCGATAACGACCACCTAAAATAATGTGGTGACCCATGAGGTGAGATCCATGTCCTAGTGAGAGATATAACTCTCAACAAATAGATATTGTTTACATCACGTATATTTTTAAGCAAGATGGGCATATTCATATAAATAAGCAAGCTAAGCAGATTTAAGAAAATTAAGCAGTTAAAGCTTATTAATTGATTCCAATAGGTTATGCAGATTGTACAAATTAATCAGATAAGAATAGAAACATATATGACTAGAAGTAATATGAAGAACATGTAAGTCTAACACCTACTAAATAGTTAATTTCTCTTACTGCATCATATAAAAACTAAGCAGTATAAGAAACAAGGCAAGGGTTAACATCTAATGTGAAGCATGTTAAACCCTAAATAGATATACTACACAGTTGTATTACATCTTTTATTAATGCCTTAATTGAGGTATATCACTCAATTCCAACTGACCATTGCTAAGTCGACATTAGTGGATACAAGATTAATAGGAGAGTCGAATTCCTAAGATCTCATCCGCCCTCAGTTAGTATGAATCTGCCTCAGTGACATATAAGTCCAACTGCATAACAACCTAGTTTGTCCTTGGTATATAGGTCAAGACACTAGTGAACATCATAGTCCATCCATAGAAGGTCACTGTACTAGTAAAACTAGGGTATACAAACCCAAACATCTGAGGTACAAATGCAACTGCCCTCAATCACATCATATATATTGAGACACGACCACATCCATTCTCCTATTGAGGCATGATCGCAACCATCCTCAAAACCATGGGATCAATATGTCAAGGACACTTAGTCACTTGCACCTCACATACTCAACAATATGTGCTCTGAGTTTCCATCAATGGAATACTCATTTCACCATCTATCAAGTGCTGACACTGGAATGGATCTATGGCATAGGGAAACTACATGATTAGGGTTTCACTTCATTAGTTAAGTTCATGCATGTAATTTAAGGTTGCACCAATCAAGTTACGTATAATCCCTAAAAGATTTCTACAAAAATAAGGGTAACTTTCAACCTCAGAAGATATAACACGTATGGAACATAAAGTTTATCACACCACCACATGGTACTATTTCAATGCCACTCATGAGTCCATCATCATCACATCCCATGGGATACCAATCCCTTGTCACACCATACTGAGGATATCACCTCAATTAGGGTAGAAATCTTGTCCAAGGTCATTTGACCATTCAAATTGTTCCGTATAAGAACATCATTACTTTCTATGCCTCATCAAGTCTCATTAACATCACCATACATGTGATACATAAGTGGTACTACAACCCTTCATTAGCTATGATGTTTCTTTAATATCAAATTAGGGTTACAATATTAGTAGAGAGAAAGCATTCCATTATTATACCAATCGTCCAAGAGAGCTAAGCATTATCACCACGTACTTGAATTAGGATTAAGTTCAACAAGGTAACCAAATTAGGGTTTCAAAACAACAAACTAAGATAAACCCTAATTGCAATCATTTCCAACAATCTTGGAAGAAAGTAGGCCAAGCATCACCAATTCATAGTCAACAAAACATAATGATCACATAGATCATAAATCTTCATTGACCACTTAGGATTAGTGGTGTCATCGACCGCTGCAAACTAGGTTACACTACCTTGGTGATCACTCAGGTCAAAACATATCATCGAGCGTTGAAAATAGAGCAAGGTTGGCGACTGTTGAGGCTAGGTCTACCACCTTTATTGACCAATTAGGATCAACCATATTGGAGACCGTTGAAAACTTGAAGCCATAACAACCACTTAGGGTTTCATCACCTTCATCAACCGCATAGAATCCAAGACCCCAACAACCACTAAGGTCCTGTTGGTTGTGTGCGCAAGTTTTAATATTTATACACTCGAAAACTACACCACAAGTATATGGGTGCATGTAGTATTATCGCGGTCGTCCAAGGAGCAAGGTATTGTTAGGTGCAATAGTATTGAACTTCAACAATGTAGATCTTTTAAACAAGAGAGGTTTTGTTATGTTAACTAAGCAATTAAAAGGAAATGAACACTTGTATTAAGGATCAATTTGGATTAGGGATTCTTGAGGATAGGGTTTCACATACACATCATAACATGAAGAACAACAAAGATCAAGAACACTAGCAATAGCACAAGGGAAGCATGTATCCTACACCCACCTCCTGGTAGTGTAGAATAGTTCTAACTTTGTATACCACTCTCGTGGATATACTTAGATTCAAACTACAAACCTTTGTTCTCCAACACAACCCAACCACTCCCGTGGTCAAAGTAGTGCAGCTAAGGTACATCTCCTTACTCCTATGCACATCTTCCCAGATTATACAAAGAGAAGAAATCATACATACAAAGTGGCCAACAAAGCATGTAAGAGAAATTAAACACCGATGAACCTTAGAATAGTGAAACAACTAGCATTATATATATGAAATTCGTGTTCAACAATGTTATGACATGGGAGTTACTCCCCCATGCCCAAGAACAAGAGATCTACTCGTCCATGGCTATAGAAAGTAGATACAAATAGTAGAAAGTAGTGCTAGACATCATAATAGAAGGAAATAAACTTGGATGTCCATGGAAGAAGACAGATAGACTTGGAACTCCGGTCAAGGAGTCACAAATCCATCCTTGCTTCTGGAAACTCTCCAAAAAGCTTCACTTTTGAGTGGAGAGAAGAGAACGAAGGAGATCCCGACTGTAATTCTTGAAGAAGAAGGAACAAGAAGAAGTTTTCCTCCCAGAAAACCACCTTTTCTCCCCTTGGACGCCTCCAAATTCTCCTCCATGTTCCTCACTCGAGTCCACTTCTAAATGGTCCAAAATAGTCTGTGGTCACTGTCCCAAGATGGCTTGGGGTCATATATATGTGTGAGACAATGAAATTCGTGTTTGAGTGAAATCTGCAGGTCAAATGACATGTCTTTTATAAGATACAGCGTGTCTTATGCAATAACTGCAGTTTGGATCGGGTTCTGGGAGGTTACACGACGTGTCTTTAATAAGACATGACATGTATTTAATAAGACACAACATGTTTTTAATAAAACATGGTGTGTTGCTGCAAATCTGGAGTTCTACGTTCAATTTCTGGACTAAGACACGGGGTGTCTTTATCAGTTTCATCAACATTGATTTTCTGAATGTCTAGATGATTGGGGTATGTGTTGATGGATGTTATGATGGTGTTTTCTCCCCATTTAGATGCCAAATTGTTGTACCTACAAACCAAACTATAGAGAAAGTAAAATACAATGATAAAGATGGAAAATCTAGCATGATTAAGAATGATTATTGGGTTAAAATGATTGGGAAATGCAACCAAAAGTGGTCTAAAAGATGATATAAAATATGCACATCAAATCCTCCTAAGCTTAAACCATTGCTTGTCCTCAAGCAAAAAGAGCATAGAAACATAAATGAAGGAATTGTCAAGTTCATTCTCATATCAAATGAAAAGAAAGATGTGTATAAGACCAAACCAACCATGATCAACAATTTTATACTCATAGCCATCAATTCAACTTAAAGCCCGAGAAAGAGATTTTTAGTTCAGCAGGGGTGGTCACAATTAAATGAATTAATCAATTTAACAACACCAAGTAGCATTTGGATGACCAAGCCAAACAATTAGTGGATGTGCAACTCAAACTCTCAAATATTAAGGATACAAATGATGAAATCTTAGTTTGAATTAACAATTTCAGATGTACTCTCCTTCTTTCCCAAAGATGATATGACAATGGATGTTGGGTTCCGACATTCAGCTGCTAATGTAGGCTTATGCATGCGTGGAGTGCCAGTTGGGGTATTTTACCCTCATTTTAAGATATACCACCTAACCATCACGGCCAGATCAGACTTACACTAGGCTAGCATGATATGTGAACAATTTAGCCATCTTTTATGGGGTATTAGGGTAAAATAAGCCAAAAGAAATTTTAAAATATTTCCACAACATAGGAGAGTCAACCAAATTGCAACATTAACTAGATTTCATTCATTTGTTTTGAAAATTTTCATTAAAAGAGTGGTTGAAAATGCCCTAAGAGCTTGGCAAGAGCATCCCATATTCTAAATGATGTTGTAAAGTTAATTTACCCTCATTTTAAGATATACCACCTAACCATCATGGCCAGATCGGACTTACACTAGGCTAGCATGATATGTGGACAATTTAGCCATCTTTTATGGGGTATTAGGGTAAAATAAGCCAAAAGAAATTTTAAAATATTTCCACAGCATAGGAGAGTCAACCAAATTGCAACATTAACTAGATTTCATTCATTTGTTTTGAAAATTTTCATTAAAAGAGTGGTTGAAAATGCCCTAAGAGCTTGGCAAGAGCATCCCATATTCTAATGATGTTGTAAAGTTGATTTACTCACAAAAAGTGGAACCATTACATGTTTTAAGAAATCAAGGATGTGAATGATGAATTTTTAGGCTAGAAGCATAAACCAGAGTTAAGCACATGTTGATGGCCAAAAGGTTTCATTTGAATAATGCATGTCTTTTACAATTTCTACAAGTGATATTTCTCAACAAAATAGGACAGTCAGTTTGGCATAGAAAGGATTCAATCCACTTATATAAGATAAGCCTCATATCATACTAGATTTGCCATGAGAAGAATAGAAACTAAAACAACAACTAAGAAACTGATGATAAAAGTGAAATAAAACGACACTACATTACTGACCAATTGCTCTCCCCCTAAGCTTGAAATTTGTAGTGTCCTCACTGCATATAACAAACTCAAGAGGATTGCAATCGGTTACCTGTCATGGTGAATGATAGACATGGAGGTCCATTACTTTGATTTGAGGATGGAAATTGTTGTGCTAAGAATCTACGCCTCTTTTTCAATATATCTTTTATTTGGCCCAAAGATTGATGCTTATGATTTGCAATAGGAATAGTCTTTTGAACATCAATATTGTTGGCCTATGCATTCTCCTCTTCAAAGTAATCATAATCTGATTTGGGAATGCTTTTCTCATCATCAAGAAATGTGAAAATGTATTTTGGAAAGATGAAATTTGTCTTTCTTGAAGAATCATCTCGTGGAGTATGTGCGAATTTCTTATTTTGAGCCGCATTATCAATGCTTACATTGGAGTCAACACCTTCATATGATATTCTCTTTGATGGTGAAAAATATTCTCCTATAGAAACTCCACTCCTCAAGGTAACTGATGTGAATGTCTCTCTTGAATTCATCTCTATTTGGTTAGGCAAGGAACCAGAAGGTTATTTTTGATTGGCAAGATCTAGTTGAGAATTTTGATTATCCAACATCCTGGTGTGAGTGGATATCCAATCCATCTTAGAAGAAAGTTAAAAAATAGCATCCTTTAGCAGCTCCCTTTGTTGATGATGCTCATTGTTTTTCTGAATTTGAGTTGAGACAAAGGTCTCAAGCATAGACTCCAAACTCAGCTTGGGATGCAAACATTGTTGTTGTTGGATGAAATTACATCTGACATTGTTGTTGAGCTTTGGTATCTCTTCAAATTGTAATGGAGTGGCAAAAAATGAAGAAGGAGTGTGTCCTACTACTCCACATGCATCACAAATTACTTCAGTGGCTTGATTTCCAAAAATAGAGCTTGAAGAAGAAGGCTGGCTGCTCCAGTCAGGACTCCATTGGCAATTATAAAGTGCCATGTCTTCAATAATGGCATAAGCATCCTTGTATGATTTGTTCATTAAAGCACCATTTGCAGCAACATCAATATATATCCTTATATTGTAGAATAAGCCATTATAGAAAGTTTGAAATAGAAGCCAATTGCTCAAACCATGGTGTGGACAAAGACGTTGAAGGTCTTTGAACCTTTCCCATGTGTCATACAAGGTCTCTTCATTCCTTTGAGAAAAATTGATGAGATGACTCCTCAATTGTGTGGTCTTGCTTGGTGGAAAGTATTTGGCTAAGAAAAATTTGAGGAGTTCCTCCCAGATGTTGATGGAGTTTCCTAGCAAAGAATAGAGCCACACCTTGGCTCTATCTCTCAAACTAAAAGGGAAAAGAAGAAGACAAACTACATCAGTAGGAACACCATCGATCTTGAATGTGCTAAGATACTGCAGAAATTCAGCAATGTGGAGGTTTGGATCCTCCATTAGCGTCCCTCCAAACTGGTTCTGCTATATCATCTATATAATTGTGGGGCTGATAGAAAAGCCATTTGCCTCGATCGATGGGATATTGATAACCCCATTGATTTTTGTAGCAGATGGAACCATGAAGTCTTTAAGGGGACGGTAATCTTCCATGATTGGTCTTTCTTGTTGAGATGGATGCTTGGGTGAAGATGGTGATGAAGACATTGGTGATGATGTTTGTCAGTCCTCTGGATCTATTTGAGTTTCACTCGTCCTTTCTTTCTAAAGGTTGCAAACATTGTGCTCAAGTTTGGGGTCTAGAAATGTGGAAGGTTCAAGACTAATTTTGGATCGCCTCATATAGTCCTGCAAGTAAAGAAGGTAAGTGAAGTATAAGAAAATAAATGGAAGATACAAAAACTAGATAATGATCATGATCGTGATGGAAAAAATGATGGTGGATATGATAGGTGGTGGGCTGATCTAGTCTTGTTTACAATTCAACACTTCTTACTCTAACAAAAATACTGATGCTCCTGGGCAATGGCGCAAAAAACTTGTTGGCTGTGTGCGTAAGTTTTAATATTTGTAAACTCGAACACTACCCCGCAAGTATATGGGTGCGTGTAGTATTATTGAGGTCGTCCAAGGAGCAAGGTATTGTTAGGCGCAAGAGTAGTGAACTTCAACAATCCATATCTTTTAAATAAGAGAGGTTTTGTTATGTTAACTAAGCAATTAAAAGGAAATGAACTGAAATAGAAAACACTTGTATTAAGGATCAATTTAGATTAGGGATTCTTGAGGATAGGGTTTCACATCCACATCATAACATGAAGAACAACAAAGATCAAGAACACTAGCAATAACACAAGGGAGGCATGTATCCTACACCCACCTTCTAGTAGCATAGAACAATCCTAACTTTGTATACCACTCCCGTTGATATACTTAGATTCAAACTACAAACCTTTGTTCCCCAACACATCCTAGCCACTCCTGTGGTCAAGGTAGTACTGCTAATGTACATCTCCTTACTCCTATGCACATCTTCCCAGACTATACAAAGAGCATAAATTGTACATACAAAGTGACCAGCAAAGCATGTAAGAGGGATTAAACACTGATGAACCTTAGAACAGTGAAAAAACTAGCATTATATATATGAAATTCATGTTCAACAGGACTCCCCCATGCCCAAGAACAAGAGATATACTCGTCCATGGTTGTAGAAAGTAGATACAAACAATAGAAAGTAGTGCTAGACATCAAAATAGAAGGAAATAAACTTGGATGTCCTTAGAAGAAAGAAGATAGACTTGGAACTCCGGTCAAGGAGTCACCAATTTGTCCTTGTTGTTGGAAACTCTCCAAAAAGCTTCACGTTCGAGTGGAGAGAAGAGAATGATGGAGATCCCTGCTGCAATTCTTGAAGAAGAAGGAACAAGAAGAAGTTTTCCTCCCGGAAAACCACCATTTCTCCCCTTGGACGCCTTCAACTTCTCCTCCTTGTTTCTTGCTTGAGTCGCCTTCTAAATGGTCCAAAATAGTCCGTGGTCACTGTCCCAAGACGAATTGGGGTCGTATATATAAGTGTGAGATAGTTAAATTCACATTTGAGTGAAATATATAGGTCACACGATGTGTCTTTATAAGACACGGCGTGCCTTATGCAATAACTGAAGTTTGGATCGGGTTCTAGGAGGTTACACGACGTGTCTTTAATAAGACACATCATGTCTTTAATAAGACATGGCATGTCTTTAATAAAACATGATGTGTTGCTGCAAATCTGGAGTTCTACGTTCAATTTCTGGACTAAGACACATGGTGTCTTTAATAAGACACATCATGTCTTTTTAAGACACATGGTGTCTTAATTAAGATACGGGGTGTATTTATCAGTTTCAACAACATTGATTTTTTGAATGTCTAGATGATTAGGGAATGTGTTCATGGATGTTATGATGACATTTTCTCCCCACTTGGATGCCAAATTGTTGTACCTACAAACCAAACCATAGACTAAGTGAATACAACAATAAAGATGGAAAATCCAACATGATTAAGAGTGATTATTGGGTTAAAATGATTGGGAAATGCAACCAAAAGTGGTCCAAAAGATGATATAAAATACGCACATCAGGTCCAACATTCAGCGACCACATAGGTGAAATTTTAGCATCCAACAAGATGGAAAAACTCATTGACAACTAAGAAGGAAATCATTGGCGACCAAATCATGTAGTCAAATCTTAGCGAGCACTGCACATCAACATCCTTGGCGACCTCAACAGAAGAGAGAGAAAAACTTGGCAACCATAAACTCATCAATCTTGAAGATACAACAAGTTAATCATCACCATAGAACTGAAATCCATCAAGGTGTAAACTACAAGAAGGAAATCAAATTCAAATTCCTAATGAACAATCAACATGAGAGAGAACAAAACCATAAGTTGAGAGAGAGAGAGAGAGAGAGAGAGAGAGAGAGAGAGAGAGAAAACCAACATTTCCACCAACATGCATGTGTCAAGACCTCCATAACCAAAGATAGATTTCATGTACCAAGTTTAGGGTTCATCTAAGGATGTATATTACTCAAGAATTACCATGAAAACATAAACCCTAGATCAAAGACATTATATCTACTTGTAACTACGTTTTCAGGGTAGATCATGTGCATGCAAGTTAAGTGTAAGAAATAATAGTGGAGGAAGTTATATAACTCACCTCAAAGGAGATGAAGAAACTTTGAACAACAAGGAAGCTTGAAGGAAAGAAGAAGGAAACCCTAGTTTGATCACCACTCTTGGCCAAGCTAGCTCCACCACCAAAAGAGAGAAAACCCTAGGTCAAAGGAGCAAGAAAAGAAATGATCTTCAAACTTTAACTCAAGCACTACCATGGAGAACCATGGATTCAACCAAGAAGTGAAAGAAAAGAGGGTAGAGAAAGAAAATGAAGATCAAGAAGGATATCACTTACTAAGACCAAGAAGGAAAGCAAAGATTGCACCAAAAGATCTCAAGGAGAGTAGCGCCAAACCCTAGCTCCACATGCAAGGGGGGTCAGTCACATTCTCCAAGCTTGAGGTTCACCTTCACCACCAATCATAAGGGTACAAGATCCAATGGAAAGAAGATAGAGAAAGAGGGTTCAAAGGGTTTAGTTGCATGTAAGGAGAGAGGGTTATATATCATGGGGTTGAAGATGGAGAACGAAGGTTAGGTGTCATGCTAACACATGACATGTGTCCACCAAAACTCATCCATGCAAGCACCACACTCACACATATAACCAAGGTGTTAAAACCAAAGAAGACCAGTGACTACTTGGTCCAAGGAAAGCCATCAAACATTGAACATTCTCAATGACCAAACATGACCAAAAGCTCAATGATCACTTAACACTAACTCTAGGGTTTCTTAATGACCAAAGAGGGTTCATAGGATCATCGAATGCCAAAACTAGGGGAACACATAAAAAACTCATCGACTGCCAAGAATCATGGATCACAAGATCCTTGGAGACTGCCAAAACACAAGCTCATTGGTCAACCATCAACTAGGGCATCCATGCAAACCCTAATTCTCAAGACATGATGTCATCACTCAAACCAAGGTGTGACAAGGCACCCCAAAGCACCACTCTATTCGACCTGATGTAAAAACATGTGAGGTGCAACAAGCATGTGACAAATTTCAAGGAAAAGTATGAACATGGGTAAATTGTAATTTTGTCCAAAACAAGCACATAAATGCAAAACTAGCTCAAACAACATCCAAATTGGACCAAACTTGAAACATAAGCCTTTCACATGTT
This sequence comes from Alisma plantago-aquatica, assembly GCA_963693085.1. Lineage (NCBI taxonomy): Eukaryota > Viridiplantae > Streptophyta > Magnoliopsida > Alismatales > Alismataceae > Alisma > Alisma plantago-aquatica. The sequence continues at coordinate 1,305,030,165 of OY856411.1, forward strand.
ATCAAAGCACATCATAAAGTTAGACTAAGGTTTTAAGCATGTTATTATACTAAACAAGAAAGATCAACTGAAAATCTAGGTCGGGGGTCTTACAACCATAAACCCCTAATAAGAATTTCACCCCTAAAATCCTATGCAAACAAAGATAGGTACTTCCTAGCATCTCATCCTATAACTCCCACATGCCTTCCTCCACACCATGGTGATGCCAAAAAACATTAACTATAACTATATCTTTCTTCTTCAACTTCTTCACCCTCCTATCCATGATCAACATAGGACCCTCAACATACAACACATCCTACTCCAAATCAACCTCCACTGGATGCAACATTAGCTTTGTATTTGAATGACACTTCCTCAACATGGAAACTTGGAACACATGGTGCAACTTGTGCAACTCTAGCAGTAGCTCCAAATTTTATGCCACCTTCTCAACACAAGTCAAAACATGATAGGGTCCCATATACCTGGGAGCCAACTTACCCTTCTTACCAAATCTCAACACACCTTTCCAAGGAGAAACTTTAAGATACACTCAGTATCCAAATTAGAATTCCAAAGGCCTATGATGGTTGTTAGCATAAAGACTTCTATCTATCTTGGGCTATCTTTAGCTATTGTTGTATCTCTTTAATCTTCTCCGTGATCTATTGTACTAGCTCAGGACCCAAAAGTTGACACTCACATGTCTCGTACCAACAAAGCAGTGACCAAAAACATCTCCCATACAAGGCTTCATACGTGCCATATCTATATTCCTATGATAATTGTTGTTGTATGCAAACTCTATCAAACTCAGGTGCACATCTCAACTGCCAAGAAACTACAAGACACAAGATTTTAACAGATCCTCTAACATCTGAATGGTTCTCTCTGAATGACCACCTGTCTGAGGTGAAAAGTTGTGTTGAACCTCAATTGTGTCCCCATCTATGTATGCAGACGTTCCCAAAAATGATTGTGCAGTCGTTCCCAAAAATGACTGGTAAACTATGGACCTCTATCAGATACTATGGTAATTGGAGACCATGTAGACGAACTATCTTATAAACATATATATATATATATATATGTGCCAACTTCTCTGATGTAAACATAGTCTTGATTGGAAAAAAGTGAGCTGACTTGGTCAACCTATCAACTATAACCCAAATGGAACCATGACCTTTGGTTGTCCTAGGAAGACCATCTACAAAGTCCATAGTGACATGGTCCCATTTCACTATGGTATCGTCAAAGGTTGTAATGTTCCTATAGGCTTTTGATGCTCATCCTTGACCTTCTGACAAATTGGACATCTAGCAATGAGCTCTTCTATGTAACACTTCAAACCTGTCCACTAATATAGGTCCTTCAAGTTATGGTACATCATGGTACTGTTAGGATGCATCACATACATACATGAATGAGCCTCCTAAAAAACCATCTTCCTCAGAGCATCAACATATGGAACCATTATTCTGTTGTGAAAGAAAACCATCTTATCATCCCTCTCATGAAATCCATCATACTTCTTGATGTCAAACTCTGCATGAATATTTTATATCACAGTATCATCATGTTGTGCATCTCTGGTCCACTACATCAATGTAGTCTTTACATGTAACTGTGATAGCAAACCTGCCAACAAGGAAACCCCCAAATGTACATTCATCTGGGGAAGCAATACCAACATGTCCCGTTTGTCACATACCAAAGCATGTAACTATGTCTTGTCCATAGATGATGACTAATAATACTTCCTACTCAATGTAACATCTACCACATTTGCCTTCCCTAGATGGTAGTCTATCACGCAATCATACTCCTTGATCAACTTCATAAATCTCCTCTATCGCATGTTCAGCTCCTGCTTCGAGAAGATATACTAAAGGTTCATGCGGTCTTTGAAAATCTGACACTTCTTTCCATACAGATAGTGCATTTAGATCATTAAGGCATAGACCATAGTTGCAAGCTCTAGATCATGCATTGAGTAGTTCTCCTTGTATTTTTTAAGCTATCACAAAGAAAAAAAATCACATTCTTGTCCTACATCAACACACATCCCAAACCATTCTTTGACGCATCACAGAAGACGATATATCCTTTCCCTTGCTTTGGCAGAACTAACACCGGTGCACTGGCCAACTTCTCCTTCAGAAATGGGAAAGAACACTAGCACTTGTCAGCCTAGATAAAAGGAATAATTTTCCTTTTCAACTTTTTTAGGGGTAATGCCACAACACTAAAGTTCTTGATGAATCTCATGTAGTAGCTTGTCAAGCATAGGAAACTTCAAAATTATGTCATTATCTTGGGTTGTTCCCACTCTAGCACTGATTGTACCTTTTTCAGGCCTATATAAACACCCTTAGAAGATATGAAGTGCATAAGAAAAGACACCTCTGTCAACCAAAACTCACACTTGTTGAACTTAGCATTCAACATGTGTTGTCTCAACAATGTCAATGCCAGGTGTAGATGCTTCTCATGTCATTATCTATCTCTGGAGTATATCAAGATGTCATCGATGAACACTACCATGAACTGATCTAGATACAACCTGAACACTCTATTCATCAATTCCATGAAAGATGTTGGCGTGTTGGTCAACTCAAACAGCATAACCACAAACTCATATTCACCATACCTAGTTTTAAAAGTTGTCTTAGGTATGTCATCATCCTTGATTCTCAACTGGTGATATCTGGACTTCAGGTATTTCTTTGAGAACATTGTGGCACCTCTCAACTAATCAAACAAATCATCTATCCTTGATAACAAATACTTATTCTTGATTGTGACCTTGTTCAACTGTCGGTAGTCTATGTACAACCTCATAGATCTATCTTCTTCTTCACAAATAGCACGGGAGCACACCAAGAGGAAGTGCTTGATCGGATGAAACCCTTCTCCAAAAACTCCTACAACTATTTCTTCAACTCCTACATCTCATCTAGTGCCATCATGTAGGGTGACTGCACTATAGGTTGCATTCCAAGAACAAGATTGATCTCAAAATCAATCTCTCTAGGAGGGGGAACTCTAGGAAACTCCTTAGGAAAGACATCATTGAACTCTCACACTACATGCACCTCCTGGATACTAGGACTCCTCACCATAGTATCCACAACATGTGCCAAGAAAGCCTCACACCCTTGTCTCATCAACCTCTCTACTGCCATAGCTGACATCAAGCATGTCATAAGAATCTTCCTATCTCCTTGGAAGATCCACAAGACATCCCCATCATGAAATTCTGCCACCTTGGAACCACGGTTCAAAACAATCTTGTACTTCTCCAAAGTATCCAACCCAAGGATCACTTTGAATCCATGTATGTCAAGTGGCATACGATCCACTTGAATGATGTGTCCCGTGAAAGAAAGAATGCAAGGTGGACACACCTCCCACAACTCAGTGGAACCAACAAGAGGGGTTTCTAATAAAAGATATCAATTCTACTACAAACAGGCATATAACAACTATTCATCAACTCTCTGGTGATTAAAGAGTGTTTTGCACCCAGATCAACCAAAATAGATACAAAATAAGATGCAGACAAATTAGAATGAAAAAGTTCCATTTGACCTGTCCTGACTCATGGATTGACCACTCCCTTCAGCTGACTCATAGCATAGAATCGAGTCGTCACCTATTTTTGTCCACACCCACTGCCTATTGACCCAGAAGATCCTGCATGTGATGCCTGACCGCATCCTTTGCCACCACCATTATTGAACTGTTTCTGCTGGGAGCCTTGCTGACTCTGTCTTGACTGTTGTGTCACTTGCTCATCCTTCATAGGGCAAGACCGTCCAATATGCCCTACATGTCCACACTTGTGACACATCCTCGAATCATATTGTGGCCTAGATATCCCTGTCACTGACATTAGTGTTGTGCTGTGAGCTCCAGCTGGCGGAAAATTATGACCTCTGCCCTTGCTTGGAGATCACTACGATGGCACCACTTATCTTGGCTCAGAGAAAACTGACCTTTGTTGTGACTGTGATGACGAAAACCTTAGCTTCTTAAAGTCTCCAGAAGACTGCCCCTGAAACTGAGTTAACCTATTCTTAGCATTGGTTTCATGCTTTTCAGTAGTAGACCTTTCAATCTATCTCACTGAATCCACAAAGGTAGAGAACCTCTCTCTGTACTCTAAGGCAAACATCATTGTCTTCAATGTTGCGCTCAAAACCTTCTCAAACCTATGGATCTTCTCCTTATCCATCGTCTCCATTGGAGGATAGAACCTCAACAACTCCATAAACTTGGCCTCATACTTGTTGATCGACATCAAACTTTCTCGGATACTCTGGAACTGTGCTATCTTCTTGTCTAGATACATCTCTCAGAAGTATCGACTCACAAACTCCTGCCAAAACTCTTCCCAGCTGATCACTACTCCATGTATCTTCTCCTCCTCTATGGCTCACCAGTGTCCACCACTGCCCTTCAACAGATAAATTGCATGCTTCACCTTGTCCTCTTCTGGGATATTGAGGATCTTGAAAGCCTTCTCAAGCTCCATCAACTGCATTTCTGCATTTTTTGGGTCTACTGCACCCGCATACTCAACCACTCCAACACACCTCAATTGGTCAAATGTGTTCCCAGAACCCTAGGATCCCACATTAGGGACAATTGCCCTGACTTGGGGTACGGGTGCTCTATTTGTCATATGAAAAATCATGGCAAATAGATGTCCAAACATGGATCAGAATGTTGGGTTGCCCATGGTTGCTGCGTCAAACGAAGGCACCACAGGCTGCTCCAGATCCGTCTCCGACGCTCGATCTTCATGTGCATGCCTCCTCACGCAACTTCCTAGTACAACATAACTACTCTCCGCATGTGTCGATATACACCATCGTACAAAACATATCCCTTCCTAGACTTGAAGTATAGGAATGATGCTAGGACTCTACTACTAACAACAACTAGCAGCTATCAAAGCTTCTATGTTGCTAATGAGAAGTTACTCTTTCTCAGCAACACCATCCTGACCATGCCGCTAATGACCACCTAAAAGATGTGGTGACCCACGAGGTTAGACCCATGTCCCAGGGAGAGATATAACGCTCAACCAACAACTATTATTTACAATAGGTATATTTTTAAACAAGATGAGAAGATTCAACTAAATAAGCAAGTTAAGCATATTTAAGAAAAATTAAGCAGTTAAAGCTTAGTAACTGATTCCAACATGTTAGGCAGATTGTGCAAACTAATCAAATAAGCATAGCAACATATATGACTAGAAGGAATACAAAGAACTTGTAAGTCTAACACCTACTAAATAGTTAATCTCTCTTACCCCATCATATAACAACTAAGAAGTATAAGAAACAAGGCAAGGGTTAACATCCAATGTGAAGCATATTTAACCCTAAACATATATAATACATGGTTGTATTATGTCCTTTATTAATGCCATGAGGAATTGAGTTATATGACTTAATTCCAACTAACCACTGCTAAGTCTAAATCAATGCCATACAAGATCTGTGGGAGAGTCAGATTCTAAGATCACATCCACCCTTGGTTAGTATGAGTATGTCGTAGCAACATAAAAGTCTAGCTACAAAACATCCTAGTCTGTACTTCGTATATAGGTCAGGGAACTAGTGAACAATCTAGTTCATCCATAAAAGGTCACGATACTAGTGAAACTAGGGTATACAAACCCAACCATCTGAGGTACAACCACATCTATCCTCAATCACATCATATATATTGAGAAATGACCGCAATCATTTTCCTGCCAAAGCATGACTACAACCATCCTCAAAACCTTGGGTTCAAGATGTCAAGGACACTCAGTCACTTGTACCCCACATACTCAACAGTATGTGCTCTGAGTTTCCATCAATGGAATACTCATTTCACCATCCAATAAGTGTTGAAACTGGAATGAATCTATAGAACAGGACAACTACTAGTGCGTCCCCGCTAGTGGTGCTTTTACACCCCACGAGGTCGGAGCGCACGGGATATGGGTGATATTATGCTTTCAAAATTGGTAAGACCTACACTAACTACCTATGTCTACTAAGACACTACACCCGCAAGCGCACGGGGTCGTGTCGTAGTATAGGTGAGGCGGGAGATAGAGGGGGCACTAGAGTTAGACGGTGTGGGCTATGTTCCTTTTGCAGAGCTTAGGGTTTTAAAAGGTTTGATTGTTTGATTACGCTAATGAGCAAGTAAAAAATGCAAGATGGAAACTAAGTTATGGAAGAGCAAGCAAGGTAGTAAACTAAGTTAACAAACTAACTAAGTAAGAACAAGAAGGGCTATGCTACTCTAGCTAGGCAAGAAGCAATTAAGAACTAAACTAACCACTAACAAGAGAAAGATCCTAAGTTAACACTAAAGAGAAAAACTAAGCAATTAACTAGATTAAGCAAAAATGACTAAACTAGGCTAGCATGAACAAGCAAACTAAGCAATTAGGGTTTTAAGAAAGGTGATTAAGGTGGGTGGGCTGTTTGGGGAATGTAACTTTGATATTAGTTGGGGGAAGATCATTAAACATGCAAGGTTCTCATTTCATATCTAGATTACCAAACCAAACAACAAGGACAATGCCATTAGAATATACCCTATACTACTAGTAGAAGACTAGGGTTAGGTGTAACTCTAATGGGATTAGACAAATATAGGTTTCTAGGGTAAGTGATAGTGAGTAATTGAGGGTTGAGGGTTGAGGGTAGAGATGGGAGTAGAGATGAGGATATTTAACCTCATGCCACTAGCCACTCTAGCCTTTAGAAGGCCCTAGACAATTACATCAATCTCACTTACACTAGATACTTAAATCTCACACTCACTTATAGAAGGAGGGATGTGTATGTAGGAACAAAGGGGGCTAGCTAGGGATCCACTAATTGGACCTAGGAGCCATTCCTAAGATTGCCACATACACCCCAATTCCTCCTAGAAACTAAGTGTCATCAAAAACCTCAAAACAAGCAATTCATACAAGAAGCACAAACCACATGCAATAAGATAGGAAAAGAGATAGAAGCAAGAAGTAATCATCATAGATATGAATTAAGTTTATTACAATAAATTACCCCACAACATGGTATCAAAGTTACATTTAAATCCCAAACAGCCCACCACAAGGGTCTTAGCTAGACATGATCAAGAAAACAGGAAAAGAAAGGGGTAGAAGAAGTAGGGACTCCATGAAGCTTGATGTAGAAGCCTCCTTCTTCACCTCCAAGCTTGCTGTAGATGACCTCCCTCCTCTAAGGGTGCAGGGGTGCATGAAATGGTAGGGGATTATGGATGAAAACCTAGGGAACTAGGTTTCCATGGTGGATGATGAGCCCAAAATGCAAGGAGATTGCACAAAGAGCTCAAGGGAGGAGAATGGAGGCTAAGAACAGCTAGGGGGCGTCTAACCTAGTGCTATGTCCGCCACCCATATATATATATATAGGTGGTGGTGGAAGCACTAGGGTAAGTAGGGGTAGTTTAGGAAAAGCAGTGAAAAGTAGGGTAGGGTTGGTGGACCACCACGGCCGTGGTGGTATGCCACGAATGTGGTGAGGGTGGTGGAGAACGGTCGTGGAGTGGTGAAACGGTCGTGGTGTGAAGGAATTGGAAAAAGGCTTGTGTGGTGGTGGGCCACAGCCGTGGAGGTGTGCCACGGTCGTGGTGGGTTAGGGGCACCACGACCGTATTAGGTGACACAGCCATTTTGGAGGAGGGGAGGTGACCGTGGAGAAGCACCACGATCGTCTTGAGATTCTTCGGCCACGGTCGTGGTAGGTGGCCACGGCCGTGGCATTCTGGGGAAAACCCTATTGAAAGTTGAACTTTTGGCAATTAATTCCCACGACCGTGGCAGGGTGCCACGACCATTTTCTCTTCTACTGACCACGACCATGCTGATGGCCACGACCGTGGTGTCTTCAATGGCCACGGTCGTGGTAGAGGGCTATGGCCGTGGGATTCTGTACAAATTCCATGTTGATCTTGGCGTCATTTTGCTAAAACACACACGATCGTGGCGTTGTGCCCACAGCCGTAGTGAGGTTGGCCTCACTTAATTACACTTCAATCTTCGTCATTCTTGGATGTCTTTGCTTGGGGACGATTCTTGACCATTAGAGGTAGTTTGAGGGAGACTTTGGGGCCTTCTTTGGGTCCCTCCATGAGTGGGGGAACCCTAGAACTCCTTCTTTCTCTCTCTTCCATCTAAGCATGGTTCGAGTACTTAAAAAATAGTGCAAAGAACATCCATAAGAATATTTGCAATGATAACCATATTAGGGGCAAAATCTTGTAATCTAACATGTTTAGATGTGATTTAAGTACAAAATGGCACAAGATGGAGCCCTAAAATAGGGCTACATCACCACCCAAAACTTAAAACATACTTGTACTCAAGTATGCTCTAACTCAATCTCTCTACAAATTTTCCACAAACAAGAAATGACAATGCAATGTAAAAGTTGATTATTGCTGAATGGGATCAAATATGACTAAGTGCATGCATTTCACCTCTCTCCTCTCCTACTTTCACAATCCAATCATGAAAAGAGCACAAAGCACATGAACTTCAAATATAGCGCATAGAATATACAAGTTATCCATATCTCTTTCATTAAGTTCCTGGTAAACTGTTTCATGATAGTGTTAATTGAGGATGACTAGGAGTGTTGTTTCACATTCATGCATTCAGTCTTATATTTCAAATCATACCAGATGACCCACGTGGCTGCGGAAAAAGGGAAAAATGAGCTAGGTTTGATGTTTCCTAGCTCAATGGGTATGAAAGTGGAAGAAAGGGCTGCGGTAAGATTTTTGGAGTGTTTTTACACACTCATCTTTTCTTCATTTGAATGCTCTTAAACAGGAGCATCCTTTTATTTTGTTTTGCTTTTCTTTTTCTTTTCTTTTCTTTCTTGCCCTTGGTGTAGATAGGGCATATGGTGGATAGAGTGAAGCGGGGAGGTAGAGATGTGGCCACCCCAAACTTTTGGAGGTGGCCAAGGCTGATTATGTGCACTAGGGCATCTTTTTATGAGGCGGAGGGGTATGAAGATGGTGGAAGAAGAGTCAGGTCAAAGAGGGGTCATTGGTATGATTTTACACATAAGACATCCTGCATGAAAGTTAATCCAATACTTCATCCTAGATATCACACCACATGAATGAACAAGATGAAATTGATATATCAAACAAGTGATTCCACAAACACTAAGCCTTCAAAGCTTGCTCAAGTTCACAATTCAACCAAATCTATCACAATCATGAGAGAGGTGATGCACATGTAAAAAGTCAAACATTGATACCACTTAGAAATAAAGCATAACATTTCACTTGCATTAGTCAAAGGTCATTATTTTTACTCAAAACAATAGAGATTGGGTCAAAACATACTTTTTAGACAAGAAATCTCAAATTTGGGCAAAATTGGCCAAAATGGTGCAAATTTGCACTAAATCATATCTAAACCTACTTTAGGGGAATTTAAAGCATAAAGCAACAAATCCTACCTAAAAAGAACAAGAAATTACAAAAACTACATGAAGATGCAATGCATGGTATGGAAAAGCAAAAATTTTGAAAAATTACACAAAAATGCAAGAAATCAACTACATGACATGCAAAGATGCAATGAAAAGAACAAAAACAATAAAACTAAACTAGATGGCAGAGGTGATAACAAAATGACAAAATGAGAGACAGAGTGGTGCATACCGCCCTACCCACCCCAAACTTTAGAATCATGCTGTCCTCAGCATGAAACTATAGCTTAGGGGAGATAGGGGAAGTGTCATGGCTGCGGTGGCTGGTCTGACATCTGCGGAGGATCTGGAGGAGGAGCTGAGACTGATGGGGGATGCTGGTAATAATGCCCCCAGTAGTCGTCCTGGAGTGGAGGGTAAGTCTGTGGATACCCAGCTAAACCACCCCAAAAATATGCACCCCATTCAGAGTTTCATGCTGCTTGGGCGTTGTTGTAGTGATACAAGTGGTTGATCTGATGGTGCATCTGTTGTTGATCCTGCCACATGTACTGCTGGATAATATGCATGTCACCTTGGGTCTTCTGAATATTCTCAAGGTGTGCCTGGATTGTGGCCATGTCATAGGCATTCCCTGAGGGTGGCTGCAGCTGGGATGTCCCCTCATCCCTCCTTCTTGTTCTTCAGGGTTGCCTTTGTTCTGCATCTTCTTGCTCCTGCCCTTGCACATTAGATTCAACAATGTATTCATGTACGATAGTGGCTCCCCTTGTATACATCTCTCTTGGGTGTTCTTGCTGCCATGTCAAAAGTTTTTCTTTCAATCTAAAAAGAACTCCCAACGCGGATAGAAGAGGCACTGCGTGGTATGGCAGCTCAAGCTCGAAGTCCGACACACTAGTAGTAAGATACATCATCTTTTTGTCCTTCACCTTAATAGTGTGTGAGCGCACCAGGTAATTGAGGTCAACAAATTCCGCCTCAATTCTGTCTTGTAACCCAGAGAGATCATACCCTAACACTAGTGCAATGGAAGTCACAAAACCTCCCATAACAAAGGGTTTTGAGCTCTTGTAGGGGATGGACTTCATATGGTCAATCAATAGAACACCAAGGTCTAGGTGCTTCTTGAGGTGCATCATTATCAAGACAAACATATCTTTTTGTGAAATGGAGCCTTGATTATCATACCTCCCCACAATTGTGTTTGCCAAGACCTTATGCACATAGCGTATCATTGGGTTGCTTATGGCGGTTGTTTTTGATCTTCCTGCATCATACACGCCGCTGCCTGTGATTGACTTCCAGAAATAGGCATAATCCAGATATTCCTCCCTCTCTAACAAGCCGTCATCCATTTTCACAGTTTCTTTAGGACTTGCAGTGAATATCCCATTCAGCTCAGTGGATGTGAGGGTGTGCACATTGCCCATTATGGCAAACTTGATTGCGTCACAACCTCTCACTTTCGTCCTTTCGAGAGTGGCGAAGAATTCCCGGGTCAAGGTGGCGTAGGCTGGTTGGGGTGTGAAAAGAATATCCCACAACCCTATTCTCTTTAAGTTTTCTTCCACTGCCTCCTTGATCCCTAGATCATCAATCACTTTCTGAGACCCATACTTGGTGGCGACGACTCACCTTGTCATGCACTCGGGGTAGATAAGATCGGACTTCTTTTTCCTGTGTCCTCTACCATAGGACACCCCTACCGGTGCTTTGCCCAGGGTCTTTGCTCTGTCTACCTCCAGCTATGCTAGAACATCATCCCCTTCAGGCTCAAGCTCTACCTCATCCTCCTCGCTGTCACCATCGTCTTCCTCCATCATGTAGGACTGAGACCCCGAACTAGTATCCAAGTTATACTAGTGGGCCGATTGCTCCTCATCTTGTTGTAGTTGCCGCGAGGGTTGCGGCTGCACGCCACACCTCACCGTCACCTGAGACGTCGAGTGGTAGGCTGGTGTAGGCTTCGGCGGGAGCCTGGATGAGGACGGTGCCGCTTTAGATCTTTGACTACTTTTTGCGGCCGCCGGATCGATCTCATCAATAAGGTGGTCCAAATCGACCCCCATTGATTCCTCGTCTTCATCATCTTCACCCTCGTAGGTGGCGTCGGTGAAGTGGTGGATATCAGATGAGCAGGAGTGTGATCCGCTCACCGATTGCGACCGACAGAGGGAATGGTGGGCGGAGGTGGTAGGTGAAGGTGTGTGGGATGGAATGGACACATAGGAGGAAGCATTATTGGAATGCCTCTTCCCTCCAGTGATGATGTTTGTCCCCTTGGTTATGGCTCTCCCAATCTTTTTCATGGCGGAGGTGAGGTGATTTTCGAATTTTTATGTGGAGAGTGGTATGGATGTGGTTTTGTGGGTGGAATGGAAGGGTAGTGATGTATGGATGGTGGAAAAGTGATTGGTTATTGATTTGGGTGAAAATGAAGGGTTTATGTGGAGGTTTTGTGGTGGGGGGATGTTGGGCGGATTGGAGATGGATGAGGAGATGGAGATGCGATTGGGAGAGAATAGGCGGTGGAAATGGTAGAGGGATGGCTAGGGATTGATTTGGAATGGATTGGGGATCAAACAGAGGTGTTTTTGGGGGTTGGAGGTGGTGAATAGGGGAGCACGAAGTCGTTTTCCATCGCCACGGTCGTTTTGTGAGAGCTTGAAGACGATAGAATGAAGAAGGGGTCAGTTTTGAACATTTAAAACTTATATTTTTTTTGTTGAACCGGGCTCGGCCACGGTCGTGGCAGGTGGCCACGGTCATGGACAGGGTTGGGTAGCACAGCCGTGGCAGGTGCCATAGTCATTTTATCGAACCTCGCCATGGTCGTGGCATGGTACCACGGTCGTGGTCCTTTCTCTTCAACACGGTCGTGGCTGCTGCCCACGGTCGTGGCGATTCTTGCAAACAACCTGTAACTTCGGCCAATTAGATGCATTAATTCCCATGGTTGTGGTCATGTGACACGGTCGTGTTTGGCCACATGAGACACGGTCGTGGTCGAGCTCCAAGGCCGTGTTGTTGTTGTTCCTTCAGTTTTCCAAATTCAAAACTTGAACTTCAACTTTATTTGTTCTTTGGCCACAAATTTGACTTAATGGCCATGATTAACTTCTATACTCTCTCTCTTTCTTGTCTATCACCGGCCATAGCATCAAAACTCAAAAGAAAACTATCAAGCACAAGTGTGCGTGTGTGTTTGTGTAAAGAAAAACAAAAGTATAAAAAAGGAAGGTTCGAGAATCTCAAACCACGTGGGTTGCCTCCCACTAGCGCTAAATTTTTAGCCTTCAGTCGGGCTTGTTGCTCTCTTTCATCAATCAACCATTGTCCAAAAGCAAAATGTTTTCTTCCTCATCGTACGCAATCCTCTCAAATTCCTTCATTGTATCCCAAGGGTTATGTGAGTTTCTCAAGTGTCTTTCTTCATTTGTCTCTCCTCTGGGGTCATCATCATAGGTCCCAAAGTAAGAATCCTCATCAACAAAACATTTTAGCTCATTTAAGATGGACTCCTTAGGCATCTTCCCTCTCATCTTATTCTTGAAGGTGAAAACACCCTTATGGAACCTTACATAAGTTGGACTTTTCTTGATGATGGCAAGCAATGAGGTGTTTGCCTTAGTCAATCTTAAGACCTTCAAACTTTTCATGCCACAGTTTTGCCTTTCCTTGAGGAATGGGTCTTCATAGGCATAAAAGAGAGGGGTTTCCATCCTGTTGGACACTTACAATCCTAAAAATCTCACATTGGGATGTCTTGGATCATCAATGGGAGAAGTTGGTGGTGTCATATCAAAGGAAGATGGGACACAAGATATTATCCTCTCAAAATCTGCCAGGACTACAATATTTTTAGTGCACTTGGCACTCTCACAAGGACTTTGCGGCATGGGTTCTCCATCATGATCTTCGTCTAATTGCTTCCCTCCCTTGTTGAGATCCTCAACAACCTTGTCACACCTCAACATTGAAACCTTCTTCACTTACTCATAGGGAGGAGGGGAGGCATGTGATGGTTGTGGTGGTGGTGGTGGTTTTTGGTGTAGTGGATTAGGATTTTGATGGATGTAGGTTGGTTGTTGTGGAGGTGGTTGGCATGGGGATGGTTTTTGTATTTGATATTGTGGTGGTGGTTGTGAGGTGTGTTGGAAGTTGACTGGTGGTCGTGGTTGCGGAGGAGCATAGGGGTTAGGGGGCCCTTGGTGTTGTTGGAGAGTGGGTTCTTGGCCATGTGGTGGGACATAAGAACCTTGAGGAGCACCCATGGTTCCACTAGCATTGTTGGGGTTGGGCATGGGTTGAAAACGAGGTCTTCCCTCCTCACAAAGGGCAAGTGAAAGGGAAATCTCATCCAACCTTTGCTCAAGCCGCTCAATGGTTTGTCCATGAAAGGACACCTCTCTCTTCACTTCATCAAGGCTTCTCAATCTTGCAAGAACTTCTTCTTCAAACATGGAGCTATCTCTTGGCTCACGGTCTTTTTGTGGTTCCCATGAGAAGTTTGGACCATTTCTACATTCTGAAGTGCATGAGCTTGACATGGGGCTTTGGTTGTTCTGAATTCCATAGGATTGTAGAACCATGTCTCCACAAAGAGCCACCATGGAGTCAGCAGAATGATGAGAAGAACCTCCCACATGAATCTGCATGAGATACATCATGTCTTCCAACATCTTCATCATGTAGGGTGGTTGAGGGATTGAAGGGACTCGTGCATCTCGGTCTACCATCTTGACTCCAAAGGGTTGCTTGTCACATGCACAAGGCACAACCACACAAAAGATGACAAGTTAGCAAACCAAGATGCAAAAGTAACACAAAGAATAAATAATAGCAATGGTGAGGGCAAAAGGAAGGGCTAAGCTACACTATCTAACTAGGCCGAGCACCTCTATCCCCGGCAATGATGCCAGAAAGCTTGGTGCGTCCCCGCTAGTGGTGCTTTTACACCCCATGAGGTCGGAGCGCACGGGATATGGGTGATCTTATGCTTTCGAAATTTGTAAGACCTACACTAACTACCTACGTCTACTAAGACACTATGCCCGCAAGCGCACAGGGTCGTGTTGTAGTATAGGTGAGGTGGCAAGTACAAGGTCGATCCACGGAGATAGAGGGGGCACTAGAGTTAGACGGTGTGGGCTATGTTCCTTTTGCGGAGCTTAGGGTTTTAGGGTTTTAAAAGGTTTGATGGTTTGATTACACTAATGAGCAAGTAAGAAATGCAAGATGGAAACTAAGTTATGGAAGAGCAAGCAAAGTAGTAAACTAAGTTAACTGTAACGACCCCGCCTCCCGGTAACCCCCAATTAAGGGAGACCCGAAGGACAGAGCCGATATTCAATTACAGGATCAAATGTTCAACAAATAATCAATAAAAATTAATAAACTTTACCAACTAAATCGAAAACTGGTATAAAATAAAACTTTTCTTCCCTTGGAAAAATTGGGATTTCTAAACTTCTATCCATGAAGATGCTAAACTAACTAATCCTCCTGTGCACGTTATTTCTCATTTAATTTAACATCTGCCACTTTACTGTTTGTTCTTTTCATTTGTACCTAAAACACCGACAAACAAAACGTCGGTCAGCAAGAAGCTGGTATGTGGGGGAAACAAAAATTGTGCAACTATAGTAACAAATTAATCAACCAATTATCATTTAACAACCAAGATTACAGTTTAAACCATACTACTCAATCCTTTCCTATCCCTTATCTCTGTGCTGTCCCTACAGTGGACTGAGATACTACCTCTCTCTAGGTAGATCCTTATTAAACCCTGCATGATCCTACCTAACAGGTAGATCAATATCTAGGGTTGAGTCGCATGGCACTACCCATAGGTAGTCCAATCTCTAACTCAATGTGACTTGATGGACCTACCCCATTAGTAGCCATTTACTAAGTCATCCAATGACCTGATGGGCCTACCCCATTGGTAGCCATTTACTAGGTCAACCCATTAAGCTACAAAGGGGACTAGGATCCGAGCTAGTAGGCATATTTCTTATGTGATAGTCATATTCACATTATACTTTGCATGAATTAAATACATCCAACAGTTTCATTCAAGCCACGATGGAAACATTGATAAAATCCCGGCAAACTAATTCGGGTAGTCATAAGCGTAACCACATACATGTACATGCAGATTCAGGTGCAGAAATAATCCAAACAACAATAGGCAAGCAAGCAATCAATAAGATCCTAAAATAATTATACAATTTCCTTTTTATTACTCATGTCATTAAGATCTATTAAATCTAGCTCGCTTCCTAGGGTTTCTAGTCCACTTTTAGGGTTTCCATTACAATTAGGGTTTCCCTTAATCTTTTACTATTTTAAACCTAATTGATCACAAACCCTAATTATCTCAACATCTAATCCTCAATTTCAGATTAAAGGCATACTTATCCATTAATTAAGCCTCTTAAACCTCTTTTACATTAAAGCTACTATTTTATCCTTTTAATCCATTACAAGATCATTATACACATTTATCATCAATTCATAGTTCATTATGGTCCAAAACACATATGAACTTGATTTCCCATTAATTCCACCTTTTATCCATGAGAAAACCCTAATTACTACATTTAGGGTATTTATCCACAAATTAGGAACTTTAATGCTCGAAATATCTTATAACTATGAAAACTCAGTTATATATATGAAATCAAATAATTAAAGCCATTAGTAGTCCTAATTACCACCATTAGGGGTTCAAGGCCCATTAAAACATATTCATGCACATGAACTTTCAATTAAACTAATTACGTGCAAAATTCATATTTTTCGATCTTAATGTACCTCTTTATGATTAACAGGTTAATATCAACTTTAATCATCAATTAAACCCCACTAATCACATTAATCATTCCCAATTAGGGCTTCTTTGTCCGGCCATAGTAGCTCGGGTGGTAAGAGCTCGGTAAGTCCCAATGAAGGACCCGGGTTCGAACCTCACCGAAGGCACTTTGCGAATGACAATCCACGCTGATTAGGCGCGGGAGGGGGGTGACCGGACCACACCCTCTCATGCCTCGAGAGTTTACCATGTCGGGCTCGCCCGAGGTGGGTTCTCTCGGTCACCAAAAAAAAAATTAGGGCTTCTTTAATCATCATTACATTAAAGTTAATAACTTCCATTACTTTTCGAATTGCAATCAGAATCAAGCTTCGATTTTATTTTTATTAGATTCCCCTCGTTTTTCTGAGCAAGTTTCATATTTTATGCATACTCATCCGAGCTACTATTAGGGAGATATGAATTTTGTAAAATTACCTTCTTTGGGCCAATCTAGGAGCGCCACGTCGGCCTCCCCATGCAATACGTTGCTATTTGAAAACATAACCGTATTACCAATATGCCCTTGGCTTAAAAGTTGGTTCTTTGGCACGCGAAGGGGCAGATTCGTCCAATTCCAACTCCGTATTCAACCTTACACAGCTCGACCTGCTGCCGCCCTAGCTGCCCATGGCACGGCTTTATCTCCCTCGTCTGGACTGTTGGGTTTTAAGGGAGACAGAGAAGGCAGCGGAAACAAAAAAAAAATTCTCCCCCAACCCATACCGAGGAAACGCGTCAACGTCTATATAATATGAAAGGATGGTTTGTGGAATCATACCTTGTCCCGAGGCTTGCTCGGCGACAATACCTCGCGCAATGCGCGGTCTTCAACTCCGGTCTTAGACGGTGTCTGTGCAGATCCTGGTCGCACCGGGACTGACTCCTCCTCCTCCTTCCGGACTGTCGGATGATAGTTGTCCTCCTGAGTGGCAGTGTCCTCCCGCCTCTGTAGTAGTCCACACGGACCATCTGGAACTCCACTCTCCTTGTCCCACAAGGAAGTGGAAGGAGTCGCACCCTCCTGTTGACGTACTAGTCGCCAACACACTCTCCTACTACCAGTTGCAACTGCAGTTGTCCTTCCCTTGCTGCACCTCCCTTTTGCGGGAAGCACTCGCTCGAGATCTCTCACGGTTACCAAAACCAGAGAGAATGACAACTTCGCAAAGCAACCGGCTTGCATTGAGTTGTACTTTGAGAAGCCCCCAATACCCCTATATATATAGGCGGGTCATGGGACAGGGTTCTCTGTGCCCGGAAATACGGGACTAAAGCAGGAGTAGAAGGGTTCGAGAATTTTCCACAAAAAGCAACCGGTTCGCAACTTGAAATGATCGGTTCACAACTGAACCGATCGGTTCGGCCATTGAGACGATCGGTTGGACCTGAGCCGATCGTTTGGGGCACTCCAACCGATCGGTTGGTGCCCTGAACCGATCGGTTCATGGTCCTAATCCGGCTCAAAAATACTTTCCTTGTTTCGTTCTCAATTGGTATCATATACCAATGTTATTCCCAATCGAATTGGGCAATTTGAAACCAAAGGAAAATTCTTGCCGACATGACTTTCCCAACTGGTCGGTTGCACCAGTTGAGCCGATCGGTTCAACTCTTGAACCGGTCATTTCAACCTGGGCATGAGCCGATCGGCCTGGACACTCCAGCCGACCGGTTCAGCACCTCAGCCGATCGGTTCATCACATGAGCCGATCGGTTGGGAGCACAGGTTGGGCAAAATCAGTCAATTGCGATTTCAATCAATCCGATACTCCAATCAATGCGTCCAACACCTTGAACCATATGATATTGAGCTATCGACTGATTGAGTGTTTAATTGAACTACTAAACTCCTTTAGTAATCAATCTAAACATTGCTTTGTGGACAAAACTCCTCTTCCAAGTTAAATCCTATGTGTGTGACCCTGCAGGTCCATTTCACGTTGGCAGTGAAAGTCCATAACACTTATGACTTCACAAGCAAAGAGCGGTGCCTAGTCACACATCAGTGCCACCCAAGTGAAAGTAGAAAGTTGGAGAACAACTTTCATCCTACAATCCGTGAATGGTGTTACAGTGAATGTATAATTCCTTTGTCACTGATATCCTGAATGAACTCAAGGCATGGAACAGTCATCCTGTCAACGTTCATTCACTTTCTTGATCTCAGAGTAGATTGAACGAGATATGTATGACATCAATATCACATACTGATTCACACATGCGTGCGCACGCCTATCTCAATCCTACTCATCAAGTGGCCTTGGATATCAAACTCCCTCAGGAGGGACAAATCCCATATCTATCACTCACCCCTCAAAAGCCCCATGTGTCAAAGCCACCCAATCATCACCTTTATAACAACCCATGTTTCAGGACTGCGTTTGATGATGTCAAAGTGTGCCCAACGACATGTGTTGATTGCAGTGATTTCAGGTCTAAGAATCAAACTCACCACCATCACTGTGAGTACTGACTGTGACTACCATCTCATGGTTCCATGTGTCAAACTCACGGTGGGTCTGTCCGGTACCTTGTTCTCTAACAAGTACCTATGTGTTTGGTTTGATATCTCTATATCATGACTAATGAGATTCTGTCATCAACCAACACCACAATCTAGTCTTGTGTGTCATTGCTGTCTATCTACCTTCCACAATGACATCCGATTAGGGACATAACAAGAATGTACAAACTCTTAGCATCCGTATGATCTCATCGTTCAGGTCATGAACCTGAAGGCATACGTCATTGAGTACTGTCATTCTCTAGACATTCAATATGTTCTATCACTATCTCATATGACTGAACCAGAAATAATTGGAAGCTTGCCTTTGATGTTTATCAAATCAATCTTAATGTATCCCACCAATCATCCCATGATTGGCTCTCAGGGCATACATACCAACAGACTCCCACTTGCACTGCGAGCCAATCACCCTTGAATCATATTCATAGTGATATTCAAACATGTCCCACATGTTACTGTGCTCTAGTGCCAACATAGTGAGTAATGGCAACACCTTGCCAAAGTCAGTATAAATTGCATGTCTCTCATCTCTTCACTGTACGTCGCACGTATGAGATGGAGTTGCCGTAATATGCGATCTGGTATTCCATTGCTAACCTTTAGCCACATTGCATGATCAAGGATTCCTGACTTGTCATCAATGAGTGGAATATGAGTTCATCTCATGAACTTCCAGATCCATATAGTATCCACTGTTGTTCTCTAACACACGGATACTCGGCATTTCCTTTTAAATGGTTTTATTGGAACACTTCCAATTATCAACAAACTTTCACTTTTATACATCCTATGTATATTTTGCGATTAATTTTCTGTCCTTTCGGAAGTTCACATCAATGTAACTCTTTACATCAAACTCTTCCTTATCTCCATGGAACTAGTACTTCATAAGTACTTATCAAGTTCTCATGGTATTCCAGTAACCCTTACTGGAAGTAGATAGACATCCACTCGTCATGTCCCACATACGAGTTATCAGGATGAGCACATCATATTGTCATGTCATAAATACAAAATGATGAATGCATTTTATTCTTGCCATGTCATACATGCAAGAAAATGGGATGATTACATACATGATAGATCCATATCTATTCTTAGTGTTCCCATTCTTCATAAGAATTGGACACTTGGCCTTGGGATACTAACTCCATGTAGCATGGACAAGTTTTCTCCCACTGCATCTGTGCATACTGAACACTTCAGTACAGATTGCCAATGTATGCTCTCTTTTTCAGGTCAAGAGGATTTCGAGAACTATCTCTATAGATCTCTATTCCTATCACATAGGAAAAATCTCAATCTTCCTTAAAGATAATTTCCACTTTTGGATTTCCATTTTATAACATTTCCATTTCACATCAATATGTGAAATGTGAACACGCTCCCACTAAATCACATATCCCTTCTTTATCTTTGACATATCAGTCAAACCCTTTTGACTATATCATCAAAGTAAAGATCCAATTTTGAGTTGCTTGTACTCAATCAATCACATTGATTAGTCCATTGTAACTTATAGACTTCATTTGCATTAGTGGATTCATAAACCTTATAGGTTGTGTCACATACACATCCTTGTTTTATTCCTCATAGGAATGCGGTTTTAGTATCCATATGCCAAATGTCTCAGTCATTAAGTTGCAATCAACAAGCATCATTTTTCTCAAAATGTTATCCATGTGTCTTAACACTTAAGACTCATTTGCACTTATGGATATGATCCAATGAGTGCTACCATCAAGGTCATACCTTATGGTTCACATGGAAATCATTTAGGATGTAATGATCATAAATCATAACTCAAAATTCGGTTCCTCATATTCATCTAGATAGTTGACTCATCACATGAACAACTCATCACGTAGATAATTGAGATGTATCTGTCAAGAATCTAAGAACTCACAACCCTTATGACTCTTAATTCCTTTATCAGTGTGGGGTATTCATTTATTAAGAAGAATTCAGTTATTCGATAATCATTCTCTAACTCCTTAGAGTATGATTCCTTCTTGATTTAGACATCACTATGCCTTAATCATGAGTTCACTATGATACACTATCATAATCACTCATAAGGATCTCAAACATCTGGTTCAAGTATTTCATTCTTTGAAATCATCAAGAATTAACACTTTACCAAATTTGTACTTCATCTATGATAATCTTGAACACTTCAAGATATTCATATTGGTATTTCTCTAAACACCATTTGAAGTATTAGCATTTATTCCAATAGGTATGTAAATACATCACATGTATTATACCTAATAGGATAAACATTCTCCCACTACATTAGTGAAGATTGATTAATCATTTCCAAGATATTCATGTCTCTTACTGGTTCTCTAACCAAAAGAGTCTAGATTTATCCATCATATGGAAACTAGAAATGAATTTCTCATGATTAATGCTATTTTCATTGTTCGAGTTATCTATAAATTTTAGGTATCATTTTATCTTATGCATATCAAATACCACAAGATAAGCAAGGCATTTCCACAAAGATCATATCTTTAAGATCAAAACATCAACTTTATTAATTGCCATCATTGTCATACAATATGCAATAATAAAGTGTTTCTATCTATTGGCAATATATGAAATAGCAGTTCTCAACTCTATTTCATGCCCTTTAGGCTGAAATAAATTGAAAGATACTCCTATCTATGGAAGCAACACTTGCTCCAATGATGGGTATTTCTTTCTTGGTCCTTTCACAAAGGCCATCACTTCTTTGTGGATATTGCATATCATTTATGACATATCCATATCTTGGTATCATATACCTCGGATAAAGAAGCGGTTCATTTCATGATACCTTAGGTGGAGATCTCCATCCCCTCCTTCATCTTCTTATGTTCTTCCAGATATAGAGGGCAATCCCTCATACACCCTTTCCCCATGTGCCTTGAGGCTGAAGACGGCTTAAATTGTCGGCTAGCAATAGAACACTTCTTTGCTTTGCCCTTATCCTTGCCCTTAAGACTTACCTTTCTCTTTGATCACATCAAAGATTATGGTTTGTCTTTCTTCATCTTTGCCTCTACTGTCCTCAACATGTCCAACAACTCTGTCAACGCTTGTCAAAGTTGTTCATGTTGTAGCTTATCATGAATTGTATGATCCTCGCAACATTTGCAGTATCATACCAATAGCCAACTCTTGGCTCAGAGGGAATCCTTCTTAGTCAGGTTTTTCATATACCCAATCACATTGAGTGTGTGAATACCTTATTGGATCTCCTTCTGTCATGACATACTAGGACAGTATCTTGGAGACATCATATGTCTCATGTTGTCTCTGCAACTCATAGTTCAGAGAACACAACATTAAGCACTCCTCATCAATGTCATCCTCAGTATGCTTCCATAAGCATACTTTCAGCCATTGATGTGGTGGGATCGAGTTCATCTGGTTCTGGTATAACTAGGACTTAGAGCTTTCGCTCTTTGATTGAGAACACTTCTCATCAACATCCTAACCAGTCGTGGAATTATTCCCATTTAATTTGTTGGTCTCAAGAACCGATCGCAAATTAAGTGATTTGTTGATTAACCATTTATTTTAACAAAAGGGAATATATGCAATTTTAGTCCAAAACTCTTTTGACTTGTTTGATTGATTTGAAAAGTTGACGATAAAATTAGGCCTTTAATTAATTATTGCTCCCACTATTTTACTTCAAATTGATAGCCCTCACCATCAATTCGGAAGATTGCAGCGTACAACCTTCTAGTGGGTAAGATCCTGAAATCCTCTAAGCCATGGACCAGCTAGGGCTGTCACCCACAACATAGATCTCTCAGGTAGGCAACTTTTTCCAATTGCATCATATGCAACTCTTGATAAGATGTCATATACAACTCCTTGCAATGATCATCTCCATGCCTCAAGGCGCTAGATCCTATCTAGGTCACCTTGTTAAGTCTGACCCAAAGCAAACACGATGAATATGCACCCTGCTAGGGAAGACCCACACATTCATCCTTCACGCTTCCACGAGGTAGACGGTGCACCACGCTAGGGCGTGCCCACACTTGGTCGAACAAGCTTTTCACGTGTGTCGCATTTGGAAGGCATCTAAAACTTAATATTTTAATGAGGGATTTGGTTTTATATACATATACATATCCAATCACCACAATACATAGTACGTATCATATACATGCTATATCCCACTAAAACATGCACAAAACGATAAAAGCGATGATTATGGCCATCCTAATCTGATTCCTCGAGCCAAGAGGAATCACGGTCATCTAGGTCTACATCACATGCAACCTGTACAAGATGAACTCTGTGCCTTGCCATCCGAGTAGATCAACACATCACATGAATGATCTGTACTCTCCAGTCGGTCGTCTGGGTGCCACCAGCCGATCAGTTGGCTCCTCCAACTGATCGGTTTGCCTGGTCGTCGTGCATCTCGTCATGTCCGCCACCCGCTCGTCTCGCTCCTCGAACCGGTTATCAACCGATTGGTTCACTCCTTGAACCGACCGTCTGGACAGTCGTTTTGATGTCCGCCGGTCTTCGACATAACAGGAAATAAAAATCTATCCTATTATTACATTGCTTTAAAAAGGAAAACTCCGAGTTACATTCGGGGGGAGCAAAGGTAGAAAAGAATCTCAAATTATTTCGAGTTACATCAGGAATAAGAGAGGGAAGATCGGTGCGCAGACCGAGATGCAAGCAACCACAAACAACCACACACAGATAGGGGTTTATAGGCCATAATCATGCTACATACATCCACCACAAAACTCGTTTAAGGGCGACGCGTATCGAGTGCATTAATAATACATATCATATATGTAATTTGGGATTTGTGGATTTAGGATTGGACATGCATAAAGCCAATATTATTCGCATCGTATGCAATAAATAAAGGCGACAAACCAAAATCGATCATATCGATATTCCTAAAATATAGAGAAGTTGACGTGGCTCTGATACCACTGTTGGGTTTTAGGGGAGACAGAGAAGGCAGCGGAAACAAAAAAAAATTCTCCCCCAACCCATACCGAGGAAACGTGTCAACGTCTATATAATATGAAAGGATGGTTTGTGGAATCATACCTTGTCCTGAGGCTTGCTCGGAGACAATACCTCGCGCAATGCGCGGTCTTCAACTCCGGTCTTGGACGGTGTCTGTGCAGATCCTGGTCGCACCGGGACTGACGACTCCTCCTCCTTCCGGACTGTCGGATGATAGTTGTCCTCCTGAGTGGCAGTGTCCTCCCGCCTCTGTAGTAGTCCACACGGACCACCTGGAACTCCACTCTCCTTGTCCCACAAGGAAGTGGAAGGAGTCGCACCCTCCTGTTGACGTACTAGTTGCTAACACACTCTCCTGCTACCAGTTGTACTTTGAGTTGTACTTTGAGAAGCCCCCAATACCCCTATATATAGGCGGGTCATGGGACAGGGTTCTCTGTTCCCGGCAATACGGGACTAAAGCAGGAGTAGAAGGGTTCGAGAATTTTCCACAAAAAGCAACCGGTTCGCAACTTGAAATGATCGGTTCACAACTGAACCGATCGGTTCGGCCATTGAGCCGATCGGTTGGACCTGAGCCGATCGTTTGGGGCACTCCAACCGATCAGTTGGTGTCCTGAACTGATCGGTTCATGGTCCTAATCCGGCTCAAAAAGACTTTCCTTGTTTCGTTCTCAATTGGTATCGTATACCAATGTTATTCCCAATCGAATTGGGCAATTTAAAACCAAAGGAAAATTCTTGCCGACATGACTTTCCCAACTGGTCGGTTGCACCAGTTGAGCCGATCGGTTCAACTCTTGAACCGGTCGTTTCAACCTGGGCATGAGCCGATCGGCCTGGACACTCCAGCCGACCGGTTCAACACCTCAGCCGATCGGTTCATCACATGAGCCGATCGGTTGGGAGCACAGGTTGGGCAAAATCAGTCAATTGCGATTTCAATCAATCCGATACTCCAATCAATGCGTCCAACACCTTGAACCATATGATATTGAGCTATCGACTGATTGAGTGTTTAATTGAACTACTAAACTCCTTTAGTAATCAATCTAAACATTGCTTTGTGGACAAAACTCCTCTTCCAAGTTAAATCCTATGTGTGTGACCCTGCAGGTCCATTTCACGTTGGCAGTGAAAGTCCATAACACTTATGACTTCACAAGCAAAGAGCGGTGCCTAGTCACACATCAGTGCCACCCAAGTGAAAGTAGAAAGTTGGAGAACAACTTTCATCCTACAATTCGTGAATGGTGTTACAGTGAATGTATAATTCCTTTGTCACTGATATCCCGAATGAACTCAAGGCATGGAACAGTCATCCTGTCAACGTTCATTCACTTTCTTGATCTCAGAGTAGATTGAACGAGATATGTATGACATCAATATCACATACTGATTCACACATGCGTGCACACGCCTATCTCAATCCTACTCATCAAGTGGCCTTGGATATCAAACTCCCTCAGGAGGGACAAATCCCATATCTATCACTCACCCCTCAAAAGCCCCATGTGTCAAAGCCACCCAATCATCACCTTTATAACAACCCATGTTTCAGGACTGCGTTTGATGATGTCAAAGTGTGCCCAATGACATGTGTTGAGTGCAGTGATTTCACGTCTAAGAATCACACTCACCACCATCACTGTGAGTACTGACTGTGACTACCATCTCATGGTTCCATGTGTCAAACTCACGGTGGGTCTGTCCGGTACCTTGTTCTCTAACAAGTACCTATGTGTTTGGTTTGATATCTCTATATCATGACTAATGAGATTCTGTCATCAACCAACACCACAATCTAGTCTTGTGTGTCATTGCTGTCTATCTACCTTCCACAATGACATCCGATTAGGGACATAACAAGAATGTACAAACTCTTAGCATCCGTATGATCTCATCGTTCAGGTCATGAACCTGAAGGCATACGTCATTGAGTACTGTCATTCTCTAGACATTCAATCTGTTCTATCACTATCTCATATGACTGAACCAGAAATAATTGGAAGCTTGCCTTTGATGTTTATCAAATCAATCTTAATGTATCCCACCAATCATCCCATGATTGGCTCTCAGGGCATACATACCAACATGGACCCCGGTGGCCACCAGAGTGGCTTCCCCTGCCTCCGTTCTGCCTTTGCGCACATGAGAGTGCTGTTGGGTCGCGGCCAAGTCGGCTGGTTTTGACCTGCACAGACCTGCAACCCATGGCTGGAGTTGCAGATGTGAGGCCACTACTGCACCTAGGCTAGCGCACGACTGTGATGACATAGCTCCTTCCTTATACCACGGATCGTCGAGCTATCATTGCAACTCCCTTTAGCCGCCTTGTGAATGCCTATTCTCGCTGTTTCTCTTAGTTAGGGTTTTTGGGCGGGTGCACGGTTGGAGATGAGAGAAAGACAAGGTAACTCGAGGCTAAAGGGCTTGTTCCTTTTATAGGGGTAGATAGGAACCCCCAGAATGCTTGCCCACGAAGCAAACAAGTCTTTTTCCAATAGGAAGTTGATTTCTTCTCTAAGAAGCAACTTCCTCTCTCTACTAATTATCTCTTAGACATTCCTTATCTCTTGGATAATTATAAATACGAAAATCACTTCTTTTATTTTCTTTATACTTCCCTTTTAAATCTGTTAGCACGAAATCCTCTTTTCTTAAAGTAAATAATCTCTCTTTTCGATAATAACAAAAGTCATTTAATGATTTATCACATAATTCTCTTATTTTGTTTTATTTGCCTTTTCTCTTTCTTATTCTTCCTTGGGACTCCTTGGAACCCAAGGAACTCTAATGTTTCGAAATTCTTTTTATGGGATACTTATTATCCTTCTAGAAGCATCTTTATGCATTATTTCACATTATCTTATTTATTTCTCATTAAAATATCTCTTTTGAGGATTTCCCTTTATTTATCTTTTATTTTCCTCATTGGCATTCTTTTTATCATTAGCAACCTCATGGATACGAAATTTCACCAAGAAATCTCATTTATGCCTCTTTCCACTCATTTCCAACATTTTAACATTATTTTCAATTTCTTTCTCACTACAGAAATACTTAATTATTCTTTTCTTTTCTTATTGATTTCTTTTTGCAACCTTGGACTCCTTGGTACCCAAGGAACCCAAGAGGCACGAAATCCCTCTTTGGATTTTCCTTCTAGAGGTTTCCATCTCATTCTTTTCTCAAAATCTCAACTATCCATTTATTATTTTAATAATTGAATTTTCTTGTTATTGGGCCCAATAGCCAATAAAGCCCACAACAAAATCATCAAGGCTATTGTATACAAAATCCATTTATTCAAAACAAATCATATCTTTATTTGTTCAATTATCTTTAATATGAGAAATTAAATTTCTCACCAATTGAACCCAAAAATTGGGGTTGTAACATCCTTCCCCTCTTATAAGAATTTTGTCCTCAAAATTCTATCAAGCAACCAAACAATTTAGGATAAGCCTTTCTTATGTCCATTAGGGCTCCCATGTGGCTTCACCCTTCCCATGGTGCTTCCCAAGAACCTTCATCATATCATATTCTTCCATCTGAGTTCTTTCTTACCTTGGTGTATCATACCCTCATAGGTGACTCAGGACATTTTAGCCTCTCAAAAGCTGAATAGGTTCAGGGCTCAACACATGACTTGGGTACCTCACATAGTGCTCTAGATCAGACTAAAGGAACACCTTACACATCATGTTATCCTGAGGGGTAAGGCTAAACACAACCTTCTCCACCAATCCATCTCAAATGGACCCATATATCAGGGACTCAGCTTTCTCAGTTGTAGCTTAGAGGGGTCAGATTTTCACATCACATACTCTCCCACAGTGAGCTGCATGTCAGTCTACATTGCATCAGCTCATGACTCATGTCACTTCTAGGCTCTCTTTCTCAGCCATTGCTTGATCAAAGCGACTTCATCTGCACCCACTGTGGTTCTTTTCTGACCTTCGTGAGGCCTCTTTCACCAACATCATCTTAATGAAGTGGTGACCGACACAACCTCTCTATAAGATTTCTTGCATCTCGATAAAGGCTATGGTGGTTATCATCACATCTTACGAACTGTCTCTTTGTATCACCCTGAATGAGCACACATGCTCCCATTAGACTCTCTAGTCTGGATCATATCGACCATTAGTATGGGGTGTTAAACTGTACTTATCATTGAGTTCATCATGTATCTACTTCCACCTCATGGAAGCGGACCTTGGTCAAACCCAAGAACTTCTGAACTCGCATCATGGTGTAGTTGAACCATCTTCTTTCTTAAGTAATTGAACCGAATCTATCCTGTGACAGTACTCTTCCTTTCTCATGTCATCTAGGTATGGCGATCTACCATAACCCATATTGGATCTCGACCTTCCTTGGTCCAGGGGAGACTCACAACATCCACAGTGAAGAACTCCCATTCCCTCTCGGGAACTCTTTATACTTTATATCCATGTACTGGGTTACTGGTGTTCGTCCTTCACCTCCTAGCTTGCATGGCCACATGCTATATGCAATTTTGTTTTAAGCATCCAAAGTGCCACTATCACTTACCATCTTTGTAGTTTCACAGCGTTTGGTGATCTTAAAACCATGGTCTCCTGTATGTCGTGATTCCTCAAGGTTGATACCTCGAAAACACTAAACCACTCTGACTAGGGTTTTATCACTTTCTTTTCCAAAGAAATGTATCCAAGGTTCTACAACCATCCTTCTACCACATCAAGGACTAGGCTGGCTATCCAAACAACCACTAGTCTTGTTCAACAGATCTCGTTTTATCTGAGTGTTAGCCAAACTTATCTCTTTTTCTCGACTTAAGGTCAACCTAACAACCTCAACTTCTTCTAGCTCCCAGCTAAACCAGACAGCTATACCCCAACCTAAGCATTCATTACCACTTCTTACCCTTAGGTGTTAGGTAAAGTTGAAGACATACTCTTCCATGTATATCACTTACCATCTCAAACTCTAAGTTTATCTTCATCAAGAAACTCTAAGCTCCTTTTCATGGTGGTCAAACTCAACCTTGCATATCTTGCAATTTCCAGATAGCTCATGGTATCACATCCACATAAGATGATCTCCTTAAAACTCTTAGTGTTTGTAAACCATCCATGTAACATGGTTCCATGAGGGTATGTTATCATCTCTATCCTCATACCTTGTAGCAACGTTCCAACTCACATCATCTTTATCCTTAGTGTATGGCATGCGTACTGTCCTATCTCTCACTCCCATAATAAGAGGAAATAAGCATTTGGCTGCAGTCCAAATACAGAGTTCTTCCTGTTCCAAGAGTAGAGATGGTACAACCCACCTTGCCCGTACACTTTCAAGTCCAAGTTGAAACGTGCAGCTTATGTCTCTATATCACAAACATCATGATATCCACATTACTTCCATGGAAAACTGGTCTCGAACTTACTTGGTCCAAGCATAATCCTAGGTCATCTCCTCTAGGTATATAGGGAGCCAGCACTTTTGGGGTCATCCCTTTTCCCTTATGCATCAGAGAGTGCCCTACTCATCTGCCCTTTGGGTCCCATAAGTTCATGAAGGTGATCAATCTCCTAACCCATGGCCCTCAGACAATGATAGCTATTACCTCCCGACCCTATGGTCATGTACAACTAGGGAATTAGGTAACTCCTACTTCCATCGGTCTTATCCCCACCTGACCCTAGGATAGACTTAGGATTCTATCATAGTACATGTTCGACTTAGAACCTTACCCAAGCCTTCATCACCTCTCTCTCTGCATTCTTGGGCTGTCTTTCATCCTTTCTCTGGTATCATGGCGACCTGCCTACCTTGGTCAGGCCCCATACCAGTTACCTCCATGGTAACACATTCACATGCACGTAGAGATGGTTATCTATGGGTCTATAGGTTCATCCTCGTACCATGTACTTTTCACTTAGCTCCTCAAGATCTTATGAGACCTCTTTAGGTTACCTCAAAACCAACAAAACTGGTGTACTCCCTACGAAAGGGTCCCTTTCCCAGGATGGGAGGAAACTACACCTTGATAACAAAGGTCACAAGCATCCTTAGGGTTTACATTCTCATGAGCATGCCTAACCCAACATCTACTAAGGCACAAGCAGACCACCTATTAACTATGCTAGGTCATACTTATTCTCTTTCCTCAACATTAGATCAACTTAGCTGTGAGGGGTTCATCAAGCATATCCTTACCTTAAGGGGTTTCCTTTACCTCTACACATTAAGAGTACCATGCTCGAAGCTATAGAGACTCAAAACTCATCATGAGAATCAGGTACACTACGTCCCCTCTTAGGCCTAGGAACCATAGGTTCTCTTTGGGTATCCAACTGCATGCTCAACCTCTTAACCACGAATCAAGCATGTCCAAGATATGTCATGTACTTCCATGCTCCTTCTACTCGAGCAACACTTCAGAGTTGAGTCATCTTTCAGGACAACCAACTAGGTATAAAGCCTCACAATTGGTTACTTAAACCTCCTCAGGGTCTAAAGCACTCTTTATATCATCTAGTAGATAATCACTTATACCCATAGGTACCAGGAGCATCATCCTCCCTCTAAGGTTTGGTTCCTCTAAAGGCAACCAAGATATAATCAACCTTCAGGGATCGTGCATGAGGCAACCACTATCACCCACTTAGGTCGCATCATTATCGACTCCCCACTATTTCTCACATCTCGGGGTTTTAGGCTTCCAACCTCCATGTTGGGGTCTAAAGATAACTCCACCTATAGCCATACTACTAGAGGTCCTCTCTTCATGAAGGATTAAGCTCACAAGCATACCTCTACGCTGGTGAAACTTATGCTCAAACTTAGGTTTGCTCAAGATCATCCATAGCCCTTTATGCTTATTTCATAAGCCATCCATCATGATCTCTTGACCAGGGTTTTATCCTACTGCCGTTCCACTAACGTACTCAGGGTGCAAGCTATACCCTACTTTCCTAAGCCCATAGGGTAACTATAGGTTCTCCTCTAACCTCATCCATGAAGGAGCTATCCTTCGCTCTAGAATGCACGACCCTCTCTAGGGTTGGGTCGCCAAAGGTACTAGGTCATCTACCGTCTTATGGCATCCCAAAGGCATGTCCAACCAAACACTCGGTCAACCATAACCTCTAACTCATCATGTCATCTTCCTCTCTAACCTTCACTTAGGGTTAGGGTTAACATCATCCTCAGAGGATGTGCTAGGTCTCTACTTTTTAATGGAGGTTTCTACCTCCAAGACTAACTTTCTCTACTCATCCTCCCAACAAGGAGGTCTATCCTCAGGTCTCTCCTGAGGGCAATGACCACTCATGTCATATGACCTAAGCATGTATCTATTCTTTTACGCTTACTCTATCAAGCTTATGTCCATGACATCTTATTTACATGCTTTTTATTAATTTGGTGGAAGATTCCTTAATCCTTATCAACCTTACCCATACCTCAAGAGGGTGTGGAAAAGAGAGAAAACCCTAATCCTTAAGGTCCTAAATAGAATTTTGAGTTGAGAAAGGATGAACAAGATGAGAGAGTCCTAAAGGTATCTTACTTCGAATCATACCCTAAGACTTTGGCCAGGCAGTCACACAGATCTAGGAGTCCTCATATTCCGACTAGCGGTGCGGAGGAAAATATTGCCAGCCCCTAGTCGTGATCCTTTTCTAGTCACCTATGTCTTTTGGATAATCCTCTAATAACTCCCTTGGGTTCTACATAATTTGTAAAATTTAATAATTATTAAAGATTAAGTGAGGAACCTTCGCTCTGATACCAATTGTAACGACCCCGCCTCCTGGTAACCCCCAATTAAGGGAGACCCGAAGGACAGAGCCGATATTCAATTACAGGATCAAAGGTTCGACAAATAATCAATAACAATTAATAAACTTTACCAAATAAACCGAAAATTGGTATAAAATAAAACTTTTCTTACCTTGGAAAAACTGGGATTTCTAAATTTCTATCCATGAAGATGCTAAACTAACTAATCCTCCTGTGCACGTTATTTCTCATTTAATTTCACATCTGTCACTTTACTGTTTGTTCTTTTCATTTGTACCTAAAACACTGACAAACAAAACGTCAGTCAACAAGAAGCTGGTATGTGGGGGAAACAAAAATCGTGCAACTATAGTAACAAAGTAATCAGCCAATTATCATTTAACAGCCAAGATTACAGTTTAAACCATACTACTCAATCCTTTCCTATCCCCTATCTCTATGCTGTCCCTGCAACGGACTGAGATACTACCTCTCTCTAGGTAGATCCTTATTGAACCCCGCATGATCCTACCTAACTGGTAGATCAATATCTAGGGTTGAGTCGCATGGCACTACCCATAGGTAGTCCAATCTCTAACTCAATGTGACTTGATGGACCTACCCCATTGGGAGCCATTTACTAAGTCATCCAATGACCTGATGGGCCTACCCCATTGGTAGCCATTTACTAGGTCAACCCATTAAGCTACAGAGGGGACTAGGATCTGAGCTAGTAGGCATATTTCTTATGTGATAGTCATATTCACATTATACTTTGCATGAATTAAATACATCCAACAATTTAATTCAAGCCACGATGGAAACATTGATAAAATCCCAGAAAACTAATTCGGGTAGTCATAAGCATAACCACATACTTGTACATGCAGATTCAGGTGCAGGAATAATACAAACAACAATAGGCAAGCAAGCATTCAATAAGATCCTGAAACAATTATACAATTTCCTTTTTATTACTCATGTCATTAAGATCTATTAAATCTAGCTCGCTTCCTAGGGTTTCTAGTCCACTTTTAGGGTTTCCATTGCAATTAGGGTTTCCCTTAATCTTTTACTATTTTAAACCCTAATTGATCACAAACCCTAATTATCTCAACATCTAATCCTCAATTTCAGATTAAAGGCATACTTATCCATTAATTAAGCCTCTTAAACCTCTTTTACATTAAAGCTACTATTTTATCCTTTTAATCCATGACAAGATCATTATACGCATTTATCATCAATTCATAGTTCATTATGGTCCAAAACACATATGAACTTGATTTCCCATTAATTCCACCTTTTATTCATGAGAAAACCCTAATTACTACATTTAGGGTATTTATCCACAAATTAGGAACTTTAATGCTCGAAATATCTTATAACTATGAAAACTCAGTTCTATATATGAAATCAAATAATTAAAGCCATTAGTAGTCCTAATTACCACCATTAGGGTTTCAAGGCCCATTAAAACATATTCATGCACATGAACTTTCAATTAAACTAATTACGTGCAAAATTCATATTTTTCGATCTTAATGTACCTCTTCATGATTAACAAGTTAATACCAACTTTAATCATCAATTAAACCCCACTAATCACATTAATCATTCCCAAATAGGGCTTCTTTAATCATCATTACATTAAAGTTAATAACTTCCATTACTTTTCGAATTGCAATTAGAATCAAGCTTCAATTTTATTTTTATTAGATTCCCCTCATTTTTCTGAGCAAGTTTCATATTTTATGCATACTCATCCGAGCTACTATTAGGGAGATATGAATTTTGTAAAATTACCTTCTTTGGGCCAATCCAGGAGTGCCACGTCGGCCTCCCCATGCAATACATTGTTGTTTGAAAACATAACCGTATTACCAATATGCCCTTGGCTTAAAAGTTGGTTATTTGGCATGCGAAGGGGAAGATTCATCCAATTCCAACTCTGTCTTCAACCTTACGCAGCTCGACCTGCTGCCACCCTAGCCGCCCATGGCACGGCTTTATCTCCCTCGTCTGGACCCTGGCGGCCACCGGAGTGGCTTCCCCTACCTCCGTTCTGCCTTTGCGCACACAAGAGTGCTGCTGGGTCACGACCAAGTCGGCTGGTTTTGACCTGCAGAGACCTGCAACCCATGGCCGGAGTTGTAGCTGTGCGGCCACTACTGCGCCTAGGCTAGCGCACGACTGTGATGACATAGCTCCTTCCTTATACCACAGATCGTCGAGCTATCATTGCAACTCCCTTTAGCCGCCTCATGAATGCCTATTCTCGCTGTTTCTCTTAGTTAGGGTTTTTGGGCGGGTGCACGATTGGAGATGAGAGAAAGACAAGGTTACTCGAGGCTAAAGGGCTTGTTCCTTTTATAGGGGTAGATAGGAACCCCCAGAATGCTTGCCCATGAAGCAAACAAGTCTTTTTCCAATAGGAAGTTGATTTCTTCTCTAAGAAGCAACTTCCTCTCTCTACTAATTATCTCTTAGACATTCCTTATCTCTTGGATAATTATAAATACGAAAATCACTTCTTTTATTTTCTTTATACTTCCCTTTTAAATCTATTAGCACGCAATCCTCTTTTCTTAAAGTAAATAATCTCTCTTTTTGATAATAACAAAAGTCATTTAATGATTTATCACATAATTCTCTTATTTTGTTTTATTTTCCTTTTCTCTTTCTTGTTCTTACTTGGGACTCCTTGGAACCCAAGGAACTCTAATGTTTCGAAATTCTTTTTATTGGATACTTATTATCCTTCTAGATGCATCTTTATGCATTATTTCACATTATCTTATTTATTTCTCATTAAAATATCTCTTTTTGTGGATTTCTCTTTATTTCTCTTTTATTTTCCTCATTGGCATTCTTTTTATCATTAGCAACCTCATGGATACGAAATTTCACCAAGATATCTCATTTATGCCTCTTTCCACTCATTTCCAACATTTTAACATTATTTTCAATTTCTTTCTCACTATAGAAATACTTAATTAATCTTTTCTTTTCTTATTGCTTTCTTTTTGCAACCATGGACTCCTTGGTACACAAGGAACCCAAGAGGCACGAAATCCCTCTTTGTATTTTCCTTCTAGAGGTTTCCATCTCATTCTTTTCTCAAAATCTCAATTATCCATTTACTATTTTAATAACTGAATTTCCTTGTTATTGGGCCCAATAGCCAATAAATCCCACAACACAATCATCAAGGCTATTGTATACAAAATCCATTTATTCAAAACAAATAATATCTTTATTTGTTCAATTATCTTTAATATGAGAAATTACATTTCTCACCAATTGAACCCAAAAATTGGGGTTGTAACATTAACAAACTAACTAAGCATGAGCAAGAAGGGCTACACTACTCTAGCTAGGCAAGAAGCAATTAAGAACTAAACTAACCACTAGCAAGAGCAAGAGCCTAAGTTAACACTAAAGGGAAAAACTAAGCAATTAACTAGATTAAGCAAAAGCGACTAAACTAGGTTACATGAACAGGCAAACTAAGCAATTAGGGTTTTAAGCAAGGTGATTAAGGTGGGTGGGCTGTTTGGGGAATGCAACTATGATATTAGTTGGGGGAAGATCATTAAACATGCAAGCTTCTCATTTCAATATAGATTACTAAACCAAACAACAAGGACAATGCCATTAGAATATACCCTATACTACTAGTAGAAGACTAGGGTTAGGTGTAACTCTAATGGGATTAGCCAAATCTAGGTTTCTAGGGTAAATGATAGTGAGTAATTGAGGGTTGAGGGTAGATATGGGAGTAGAGATGAGGGTATTTAACCTCATGCCACTAGCCACTCTAGCCTTTAGAAGGCCCTAGACAATTACATCAATCTCACTTACACTAGCTACTTAAATCTCACACTCACTTGTAGAAGGAGGAATGTGTATGTAGGAACAAAGGGGGCTAGCTAGGGATCCACTAATTGGACCTAGGAGCCATTCCTAAGATTGCCACATACACCCCAATTCCTCCTAGAAACTAAGTGTCATCAAAAACCTCAAAATAAGCAATTCATACAAGAAGCACAAACCACATGCAATAAGATAGGAAAAGAGATAGAAGCAAGAAGTAATCATCATAGATATGAATTAAGTTCATTACAAGAAATTATCCCCCAACATGGTATCAAAGTTACATTTAAATCCCAAACAACCCACCACAAGGGGCTTAGCTAGACATGATCAAGAAAATAAGAAAAGAAAGGGGTAGAAGAAGTAGGGACTCCATGAAGCTTGATGTAGAAGCCTCCTTCTTCACCTACAAGCTTGCTATAGACAACCTCCCTCCTCCAAGGGTGCATGGGTGCATGAAATGGTAGGGGATTATGGATGAAAACCTAGGGAACTAGGTTTCCATGGTGGATGATGAGCCCAAAATGCAAGGAGATTGCACAAAGAGCTCAAGGGAGGAGAATGGAGGCTAAGAACAGCTAGGGGGCGTCTAACCTAGTGCTATGTCCGCCACCCATATATATATAGGTGGTGGTGGAAGCACTAGGGTAAGTAGGGGTAGTTTAGGAAAAGCAGTGAAAAGTAGGGTAGGGTTGGTGGACCACCATGACCGTGGTTGTGTGCCACGACTGTGGTGAGGGTGGTGGAGAACGGTCGTGGAGTGGTGAAACGGTCGTGGTGTGAAGGAATTGGAAAAAGGCTTGTGTGGTGGTGGGCCACGGTCATGGCAGAGTGCCACGGTCGTGGTGGGTTAGGGGCACCATGGCCGTGTAGGGTGACACGGCCGTTTTGGAGGAGGGGAGGTGACCGTGGAGAAGCACCACGATCGTCTTGAGCTTCTTCGGCCACGGTCATGGCGTTCTGGGGAAAACCCTGTTGAAAGTTGAACTTTTGGCAATTAATTCCCACGACCGTGGCAGGGTGCCACGACTATTTTCTCTTCTACTGACCACGACCGTGGTGTCTTCAATGGCCACGTTCGTGGCAGAGGGCCACGGCTGTGGGATTATGTACAAATTCCCTGTTGATCTTGGCGTCATTTTGCTAAAAAATGCACGACCGTGGCGTTGTGCCCATGGCCGTGGTGAGGTTGGCCTCACTTAATTACACTTCAATCTTCGTCATTCTTGGATGTCTTTGCTCGGGGACGATTCTTGACCATTGGAGGTAGGTTGAGGGAGAGTTTGGGGCCTTCTTTGGGTCCCTCCATGAGTGGGGGAACCCTAGAACTCCTTCTTTCTCTCTCTTCCATCTAAGCATGGTTCAAGTACCTGAAAAATAATGCAAAGAACATCCATAAGCATATTTTCAATGATAACCATATTAGGGGCAAAATCTTGTAATCTAACATGTTTAGATGTGATTTAAGTAAAAAATGGCACATGATGGAGCCCTAAAATAGGGCTACATCAACTACATGATTATGATTTCACTTGATTAGTTAAGTTCATTCAGGTGATTTAAGGCTGCATCAATCAAGTTACATACAAACCTTAAAAGATTTTTACAAAGATAAGGGTAGATTACAACCTCAGAATATATAAAACGTATGGAATATAAAGTTTATCACACTACCACATGGTAATATTTCAATCCACTCATGTGTCCATTATCATCACATCCTCATGGGATACCAATCCCTTGTCACATCATATAGAGGATATCACCTCAATTAGGGTAGAAACCCTGTCTATGGTCATGAGACCATTCACATTGTTACCTGCAAGAATATCATTACTTTCCATGCCTCATAAAGGCTCATCAACATCACCATACATGTGATACATAAGTGGTACAACAACCATTCATTAGCTATGATGTTTCTTTAACAGAAAATTAGGGTTACAACATTAAGAGAGAGAAAGCATTCCATTATTATACCAATCGTCCAAGAGAGATAAGAATTATCACCACGTACTTGAATTAGGGTTAAGTTCAACAAGGTAACCAAATTAGGGTTTCGAAACAGTAAACTAAGATAGACCCCAATTACCATCATTTCCAAAAATCTTAGAAGCAAGTAGGTCAAGCATCATCAATTTAGATTCAACAAAACATAATGATCACATAGACCATAAATCTTCATCGACCGATTAAGATTAGTGGTATCATTGACCAATATAAACTAGGTTACACTACCTTGGCAATCACTCATGTCAAAACATATCATTGACCACTAAAAAT
Source organism: Alisma plantago-aquatica (assembly GCA_963693085.1). NCBI lineage: Eukaryota > Viridiplantae > Streptophyta > Magnoliopsida > Alismatales > Alismataceae > Alisma > Alisma plantago-aquatica. The sequence goes on from OY856411.1 coordinate 1,305,067,972, forward strand.
GGAGCAAGGTTGGCGATCATTGAGGTTAGGTCTACCACCTTCATTGACCGTTGAGGGTCAGCCATATTGGTGGCCACTGAAAACTTGAAGTCATAGAAACCACTTAGGGTTTCATCACCTTCATCGACCACATAGAATCCAAGACCCAAATGACTATGAAGGTCCAATGTTGAACAACCACATAGGTGAGAGATTAGTGACCAAGAATATGGAAAAACTCATTGACCACTAATATGGAAATCCTTGGTGACCAAATCATGTAGTCAAATCTTGGCGACCACTACACATCAACATCCTTGGTGACCTCAACATAGGAGAGAGAAAAACTTGGTGACCATAAACTCATCAATCTTAAAGATAGAACTAGTATCATAACCATAGAACCAAATGGCACCATGGTGTAAACCACAAGAAGGAAATCAACTTCAAAACCCTATTGAATAATCAAAATGATAGAGAAAAAACCATAAGTTGAGAGAGAGTAAACCAATGTTTCCACCAACATGAATGTGTCAAGAACTCCATCACCAAAGATAGATTTCATGTACCAAGTTTAGGGTTCATTGAAGGAGGTATATTACTCAAGAATCACCATGAAAACATAAATCCTAGATCAAAGTTATTATCTCTACTTGTAACTACATTTTTAGGGTAGATCATGTGCATACAAGTTAAGTGAAAGAAATAACAATGGAGAAAGTTTTATAACTCACCTCAAAGGAGATGAAGCAACTCCAAACATCAAGGAAGCTTGAAGCAAAGAGGAAGGAAACCCTAGATTGATCACCACTCTCAGACAAGCTAGCTTTTCCATCGAAAGAGAGCAAACCCTAGGACAAATGAGCAAGAAAAGAGATGATCTTCAAACTCTAACTCAAGCACTACCATTGAGAACCATGGATTCAGCCAAGAAGATAAAGAAGAAGAGGGTTGAGAAAGAAAACGAATATCAAGAGGGATATCACTTACCAAGACCAAGAAGGAAAGCAAATATTGCACCAAACGATATCAAGGAGAGTAGCACCAAACCCTAGCTCCACATGCAAGGGGGATCGACCACCTTCTCCAAGCTTTAGCTCCAACTTCACCACCAAGCACAAGAGGATTAGCTACAAGGAAATAAGAGAGAGAAAAGGGTGCAAAGGGTATATTTGCATGAAAGGAGAGAGGTTATATAACATGGGGTTGGAGAGAGTGAAAGAAGGTTAGGTGTCATGCTAACACATGCCATGTGTCCACCAAAACTTGTCCATGAAAGCACCAAACTCACACATATAACCAGGGAGGGAAGACCAATGACTACTTGGTCTAGGAAAAGACATCAAACGTTGAAGATTCTCAGTGACCGAACATGACCAAAAGCTCAATGATCTCTTAAGACTAACCCTAGGGTGTCTTGGCAACCAAAGAGGGTTCATAGGCTCATCGACCACCAAGACTAGGGGTACACATCAAAAACTCATCGACCACTAAGAATCATGGATCCCAAGATCCTTGGTGACTACTAAAACACAAGCTTATTGGTCAAATACATATCAAGGTCAACCATCAACTAGGGCATCCATGCAAACCCTCATTCTCAACACATGATGTCATCACTCAAACCAAGGTGTGACAAGGCATCCTAAAGCACCATTCTCTCCAACATGATGTCAAAACATGTGAAGCACAACAAGAATGTGAAAAATTGATAGAAAAACCTTGAACATGGGTAAATTGCAATTTAGTCCAAAACAAACACATATATGCAAAACTAGCTCAAACAACATCCAAATTGGACCAAACTTGAAGCATAATCATGTCACATGTTATTAAAGAACATAATAAAGTTATATTATGGTTTTAATAATCTAATTATGCTAAATAAGAAAGATTAGTCGAAAAGCTAGGTCAGGGGTCTTACACTTAGGGTTTCACTTATTCCTAGTTTATGATACACATACATGGCATAAACACTACTATCTAACCCAATATAGGGTTTGAGCCAAGTCATTCCTTAATGAAATTCATCCTCATAGTTTGAGGTTACTAATAATGAATTAAATCTATACTTATCCACATGTATTAGGTTTAGGAGGTTACCTAATTTAGATCTTCTACGTTAACTCTCTTGGTGGCACCTCCAAAACTGTGTTATCCAGAAACAAATATAAAGGTGTGAGGACTATTATGCTAATGTTCAAGATCTTAGTAGCATAAATACTCCACATCACATATTCTAATAAGAGTAATAACATATGCATAATAAATCCTTTTTCTCTTGACATTCCCTCTAAAATTCTCAATTGGTTGACCGTCACCATTGAGGGTAAAAGAGGAATGCCATAGCTATGATGGAGTTAACATAGAGAATACAAATTCGATAAACTACAATTCTAACATATATGTTAGTGGATATCTATCTAAACTTATATTTATTTTAGGGTTCTTGACTCTCAAGTAAAAGGGAATATATATTCTAACTCCTTGACTTTGTATTCTATATTCATATGTTTCTTATCATCATGTGAGAGGTGTAAGTGATACCTAGGAAATTGTGAGAAAAGAAAGATGGCTAACTATATTTTTAGCTTTGACACCACATTGTAACACCCCACTTTTGAAAACATATCAACCACTGAGGGGAACCATAATTCTTAAGGGGATGTCACAAACATGATAACGCATAAAAATATAATTTACTCAACCAACACAAGATAAAATTAAATTTAAATTCTGTGCATCTTTTTGTAATAACATGAAAGTTGAACTTAAAAGGCATACATGCTTCTCATAACTTGAAAGGAAATCTATAGGATCGTTCTATTATATTTGTCCCCCCACCATGTCTTTCCTTTTCAAAGATCCTCAAACTAGTCATTGCATGCCTGATGTCATTATCCTCTAATCTAGCTCCTTACCTGTGAGCATTGCACCCCACCCATGCATCAAACAAATTGGTAAGTGGAAATGAACATATTATATTATAAAGAGAACATGTAAATTGAAAATAGACTTTAAAGATTTAACATTGAAGAAGGGGCACAATTGCTTTTAAATCATTTCTTTTATCTTGACTTATATAAGAATCCTCAATTTTTGTACTAAAGTCCCTCTTCTCTTATGCATCAAAGTGTCTATTGGGTTGAAACAAAGTGCCTCTTCTCTTATGCACTGAAGTGCCTCTTAATTTTTCTCCGAGGAGCCTCTTGGTGAGGATCATATATAATTTATCGTTTAACATTATCTTCCTCTTGAAATTCTTACTTTGCTCTTAATCTCATTCTTAATTTTGCTCTGAATGTGCATGAAAAATAATACAATAACTTGTTGACAATAAAATATGACATTCAAATAATTATAAATTCATTGACTTTTAACAATTGAAAGGATAAATAATGTATTCATGGCATTCATTGTACATACATACGTAAAAACAAACAATACCTATGTCCAAAGTGCATGGACCACTTACCTCTCTCTTAGATAAGATCATGTTGCTCCTATTAGGATGATCAAACCCTAATATCGTTCATGGGGTTAAGAAATACTAATACCACATTAAACAGTTAACACCCATCAATGATTAATCATTAACTTGATTTTTAGGGTTTCATGGTTCTTTGATGAATCAAGAAAAGTCAGAGTCAAAATATATCATTATATTGTTTGTTATTTAAAAACCTTTTCTTATTTTTTTACCATCATGTCAACTATGAATTTCCAAAGAATCGACCAATAAAAAAAATCTACATGTAACTTTTATTTAAAAGAGAGGACGACTGGCGTCAGCCCACCTATTGACATGGACCAATTGGAAGATGGCCATATGGCCAAGACCCTCTTGATAGACACAACATGGCATCTCAAGAAATAAAATATCAAAAGATGTCTGAGACCTTATGAGTGTGAAAAAATTCATTTCAGATCAGGGCTAAAATAGGAAATATATGACTAGTTATCTTCATCATGGTAACAAGAATGAATAGTTTGATTTCTATTGTGAGCTCCAAAATTAGATTGATTGGATCTCTTCTCCTTAAAAATAGGAGACTATATCATCAGTTTATCCATCCCCGATCGGACTTGGTAAGCTTGAGCTTGAAGTCAATGTTGGTTAGATGGTCGAGGAGCAAGAGTGCCCTGACGCCATGGAAGCACCGCATAAACAAAAGTATGGTAAGGCTAGAAAGATAAACGTCCTTTATAAAACATAAGGAAAATGAACTCTGGGAAACTTGGAAAAGGTGCAGGAGGCTAACATACTGATAACACCAAATTTTGTGATGTTTTTGGCCCTTATTTCGTTATCAAAACTGCCCTTTTAAACTATTTTTCTCTCTTTTTATATATGTTTTTGAATAAACAGGCCTCACTATGCTCTTAACGCAATTTTATCATATTTTTCAGATTTTTCCCCGATTTTAACTCATTTATCATCGAAAAGACCCGTCCCGACCCATAAACGTGTCCTACCTACATCGGCCTTTTTCCCAAGAAGTCGCCTGATACGCTCACTGCCCGATAAGGCAGTGCGATACACCGACGCATGACACAAGGGTGCCGCGTAAGAGGAAGCGGGCAAGCGATACACCTTTTACCCGACAGGGAGCTGGACTCGCCACGACTGCTGTAGCGTGTCGCGCGATACAGGCCACCCACCGGTAGGCACCACTCGTCACGATGACCGACAGCCCGACATCCTTGTTCCGAGCGACATGCATATCGGGCATCCCCGAAGCCGCAATAATGGAGCTGAAGGAGGGCACGTGGCATCCAGAGCACCACAACTTCCATAACTTCCTCCAACCACTGCCTATAAATAGCAGCTACATGACTCTGATGGGACGGGTCGGAACCCTGCGCAAGCCAACTCAGGAAAGCTTCAAGAGCTAGTGTGTCGTGCCTCAGAGGTTGTGCCGGGAGATTCTAGGTGAGCACTTCTCCATCTCGAGAGGGAGGGAATGGTTCACTTAGGGACGTACCGGGCACCACTGCAGGCCAATATCGGCCAACAAGGATACCCGATACAAGTGACTGATACTAGAAGCACCACTCCAGCCCGACACGATACAGAACCCCGATACACATTGCCAGTTATGGGCGTGTCGCCCGAGAGGGTACCACCCGACATGATCGTATCGGGTAAGGGCAACCCGTATGATATGTATGCCCGTTATGAGCGTGTCGCCCAAGAGGGTGCCGCCCTACACGGGGGTATAGGGCAAGGCCCCTGCCCGGTATCGGGCTGGAGAGTCTGCTGCTGTTTTTCATCCTTCTAAATAAAGAAGGCCACATTTATCTTTATTATTTCAGTCATTTACTTCTTTTACTTATGCAATGTAATCAAACCATTATATGTTTATGGAAATAGAAGAGTTTTAACTATCTTCTGCTTTATGTTTGGTACCTTTGTTGGATGATTACTATGTTTAACATCTGAACTCTAGCTTGTACGCTTGGATCGCGTTTCGATTAGCTACCGAATCGTGTTTTCCCGTTGCAACAGCCTCGAGAGAGGTGTTGTGGCTCTAGTGTTCGGTCTGATTCTGGAGTACGAGAGTGCTCGGAATCAGAGTTTCTTTAGGGACCTTTCCACTCTAACTTAAGTCCAGCAACCTCGAGAGGGGTGTTGATGGTTGGTTAGAGGTACCCGCTTCGAGAGGAGGGGTACATGATGTTTTCTGCTGCCGCTTGTTTTACCGAAGTTTTCTCCTTCGTACCTTACTTTAGCATTAGTATTATCTCTCTGCTTCTATTGCACGGAAACCCTAAAAACTGATAAATGCTTAAAACCTTAATTTTACCTCGTAGCTCCAGTTGGAGATAAGTTTCTTTTGTTTTATCGGTCTTATCCTACTGTTCCCTTGGGGAACTTTACCATCTCTTTACCCTTGTCGGAGTGTAACATGTCGATTCTGCGTTTTCACCACTACCACCCTTGTCGCTGTGTTCGACCCTGTATATCTACTTTGACCCCGTAAACAAAGTTGCGGGGGCCTAGAAGGTTTTGGGCTATAAATTTAAAAGTCCAACTACTTCAAATCCGTTTCCCTTTTTGGACGCACGATTTAGGCCGGTCAACTTTTTGGCATCATTGCCGGGGACAAGGCAAAACGGTACTATTGACGAACCCGAATCCACTAACTACACTCCAGTGCCTCAAGCTTAGAAATAAGCTTGACAACACTCTCTTTTCCTTTTTCATATTTTATTCTTTGCCTAAAATGAATAATTCATATTATTGATAATAGATTTTATGACTTGATTGTTACATGATGCTCAGGTACTCAGAAGAAAGACATTCTGTTCAACTGAGCATCGACACCATCCAACATGCCACCTCGCGTCGAACCACCCCATTCAGAAGGTGAACACCAAGGGAGAGCTAGGCCTCTTTCGCCTCCACCAGAAGTCAACGACTGCTATGACGGCAATGATCAACTCGAAGATCTAGAAATGGAGCAGTTCGAGGAAGATCATCACCGTGATAGACGTCGCCACCACCAAAGGCACAGAAGAAATCACAATCATCAAGAACAGTGCCAGGAAGCCAACGACAGTGATGATTCAGAAGAAGAAGAAAAGACTCTGAGGGAGCTAGCTTCCACAAAGGCTAACAATTCCCGATGCCCTATCATCATCCTGCGATTCAACGCCACCAATTTTGAGCTCAAGCCATCAGTAATCTATATGATTCAAAACAAAAGCTTACGAGGGAGTTCTAAGAATGACAACCACTATCACCACTTGGATGCTTTCAAAAATATATGTGACACCATTAAGATGCGGGGAGTTCCCCAGGAGGTAATCTACTGTAAGGGCTTCATCTTCTCCTTGGAAGATAAGGCCCTATCATGGTATCTGGGGCTGCCCCACCAAGATCTGAATGGATGGCGAGCACTGGCAGATGCCTTCGTGAACAAGTTCTATCCAACTGAGAAGACCGCGAGAAACAGACAAAGGATAACTTCCTTCATGCAAAATCCCAAAGAGAACCTCCACGACGCCTGGGAGCGATACTAGGAATATCAGAGGGACTACCCTCACCAAAACTACAAGAAAGGTTTCTTAATCACTACCTTCTATAACAGTCTAACTCCCGATGAAAGGGTTTCACTGAACGCAGTAGCAGGAAGTGACATCCTAGGGAAGAAGTCAAGCAGGTCTGATAAGATCATTAAGAACATGGCCGAGCTGCAAGCCGACACTGACTATGATAGATCTCACAGGGGTCAAGCTAAAAAGGTTAGTGAAGGACCTTCTTTTGAATCCAAGGCTCTGGAGACGATTACTTCCCAGATCCAGAGGATAGCTACAGACGTAAAGCAGCTGAAGGAATACGACGGAAAGGGGAAGAAGCAGGTTGAAAAAGTGATGATGTGTGTAACATGTGGAGAGGGGGGACACGGGGTAGATAATTGCATCTACACCCGACCAGACGCATCAAGCAATACTGAATCTGAGGCTGAGGAGATTGAGAATGTCTCTTTTGTAAATTTCAAAAGGCCGGACCACCCTGGCTTCAGTTATGGCAACAAGGATGCAAATGAAAACTCATATAAGCTACATAGCTCCACTAAGCCGCCTCAAGCTTTCGAGAAGAGGGGAGGACCAAGTCAATACATCAAAAAAACCTCCTTCCCGTCAATCAAAGGAAACTTCCAGGGGCAAGTTAAATACCAAGGATCAGCCAAGGAGCAGGGACATAACAAGATTTCAAGCCAATCAGATGTGGTTGGACAATTGTTTGATTTTGTAAAAAGGCAGGAGACAATTAATAACCAACTGGAGCAGAGTGCGCTATCAAATTCAGGTGTTTTGAACTCATTGGAGGTCCAGATGGCGGATATGCAGACGCATCAATGCCAAATTGATCAACAATTAGCTCAGATGGCCGAATTAATAAAGAATCCCTCGGGCAAAATACCGTCCAACACTGAAACTGCCAAGAAGGCAGAGATGTGATCAAGAGAGATATGGATCGAGTTGCAAGAGATGGATGATGCTAGAGGCTAAAGAGTGAAGAAGCTGGAACCGTAAAGCTGGAGATGAAAACTACAGTGCTCCTCGGGAGGCAGCCCGAGCTTTCTTTTCTTTCCTAGAATAGGATGCAATTTACTTTCCTGCAAAACAAACATCTTGGACATGTGGACTGTAATAAGGCCCGAGTTAGTGCATGCGCCACGTGCGCTGATTCTTATGATTTATGGGCCACCGCGCTATTTTATAGATCTAGATGGGTAATACTATCTGAGGCCGGGGACTTAGCCTTAGGCCAATGATGTTTTACCCATCAACCGCTTCTTCCCTCGCTTTGTTTGAAAGTTTCTCCTCTAGATTTTGTTGATCTGAGGGGTTCGTATCAGGCGGCATCTCAACCGGCGCGCCAAACGCGCTCGGCTAAGGAATGGCTTGTTTTATCCAGGCTTGGATCGCTATATATAGTACAAAGGTTTTACCATGTCGGGCTACTGCTTTTTACTGTTCTAGATACCCGTATCGTGCAGTAATTCCTTTCTTTTGCTCCCGAGTCGCACAACCCTTTTCTGCTCTCGTGTCACACAGAACACGTAAGAAAGCAAAGGTCTAGCCCGACAGCCATGTCGTCCATGCTTGCCCGACACAATTTCATATCGCGGGCATCGTATCGGGCTTACCTCTTCTTGTATCGCCCGACACATGCATCACACGACATGCCTTTAGCATGCGCTCGCCCGGTACGCCATATCATATAAGGTGATATCTGTGTCACCCATCCTTGTGCCGCCTCATTTGTTCTTGTTGTCGGGCGACATGTTCTTCCTCCAAGAAGACCGTATCGGGCACTTTCCTTCACGCGACCGTATCACCCGACACACTCGTGTTGGGCTACGGCTATGACGTGCGGTTTTTCTCCGTATCGTCCAGTTTTGTATCACCTAGATGTTCTTCTGATGGATGACACCCAGACCTCGTATCGGGCATGAGCCTACAGTGATTCCTTTGCAGGTTTCATATCGCCCGATACAATGGTGTCAGGTAGCTTTTGTATCAGGCCTAATTTTTATCGCGTGATCTATTTTTCCTTTTAGCGCCGATATCGATTTTTTTGTTTAGTCCACCTAATATCAGAACACATAAATGATTAATGAACTTGTTTATTGATGACAAATATGGCCCGTACAAAGCAGACCATCATTCGAGTTGACGAACATGGCAGAAGGATCGACATTGAGGCAGCAGATGAAACAACAACCGCCAGGCAGAATGCCCGAACCCCGAAGCAGCTGGGCCATCAACTACTGAGAAGAGAGCAAGAACTAAAGAAGTTGAGGCTCCAACCACAACTCCAACAACAGTGGTAGAACCCCTGGAGCACACACCAGGAAGGTTCATGCCGAGAGATGACGAGCATGGACGCCGTTATGCAGAATTGGCGACCAAGCTCTACAGGCCAAGCAGATTTTGCCACCAGTCTTCTTTCATTTAGCTGGGTATCTTTGAAAGACTGGAGAGCGTCCTCACCGCGGAAGTACTGAGGTAGATCTACCTCAGCCGTTCTGCCTCCTACACCGAACTCACGAGGGAGTTCATGTCGTCTCTCTGCCGAGTGAAGAATACTGCTGAGGAAAAATAAGAATATGGCGGAGCAGACAGACTACTAGGCCGGCTGTACAACTCGGAGCACATCATATCCAAAAAGCTGCTCAACAAGATCTTCTCTTCCAGCGAGGAGGAGGAGAAGCTGCTAAATAACGGTGAAAGGATCACCGAAGGAGACGGGTTCAACCCCGTTGATCTCTGGAAAAAGCTGACCGACAAAACATCATTCAAGCCGGGAAGCAAGGTGGCGGCGGTGCACTCCTGTTTCTGGAGGATAGTGCACAAGCTGGTGGCGTGCCTGCTCTTTAGCAAGAACGAGTCCAACAATATCTACACCGAAGAACTCCACGTCATGTGGCACATGATGGAGGGCAGATTGATCAACCTGGGGCATTTTCTACTGAACAGGCTACACCCGATAAAGGATGCCACCAAAGAATACTGCATGGGTGGCATCATCAACCTGATCGCGACTGGGTTAGGATACCCACAGGAGCCACACAGTCTTTCAAGGACGAGGGGTGACAAGTTGATCGACCTCAAGTACCTCATGAGGGCCAGCATCATAAAGAAGGAGGGGCGAAGCTACTTCTACAAGTTTGTAAGGACAAACACCCTCCTTCGACTCCCTCAATGCGCCACCTACGACGCAGAAAAGCTGGTCTTCACCACAACAGAAATAGAAGCTGTGGCGGTAGATGCAGCTTATGCTGCCACCACCAGAATACAAGAAAGGGCACCTGCAAGAGGAGAACCAATCCCTCTTGGCACTCGGCAGGACAAATCTTCAACAGCCCCTGCCGAACAGCCCACTGCTCCAGAGCATACTATACCAGCCACAATAACGACAACACTTGTCGTGGCTGAAGAAGAACCGACGATCGTTGAGGTCACCGAGACAACGACAGGAGCTGTCGTAGGAAAGACAACCTCAGCTCCTGAAGCTCCTGTGGTTCCCTTGCAGACAGAAGAAGAAGCACAGCCGGACGCCGATATTAGGGTGTTCGCTGAGATCCTCGAGATGGAGCTCGGATCTGCACTACTAACGCCGACACTGACACTGGTATCTCCTATAGCAGCTGCTGATGAGATCGCCGATGATGAAGAGGTGGAGCAGCATCCGCCCACACCACGACCTTCTCCGCCATGACAAGAAGGCGAGGCGAAATCAACCGCAAAAATGCTGACGCCTCGCCCACCAACATCCACCTCACGGACGATCGAGATAGATTCTACCTTGTCAGGTAGACCCTCGCGTGAGGGAGGTATCGAGGGGACGAGAGGGAGATCTGCAGGAGCCCCTCCGTCGCTCGAAAAAATGTTGGGGCACAAATTCGACTACTTGCGGGAGGTAACAGAAAGCCACTCGACTACATTTACTTCTCTAACCCATAAGATTTCTTTTTTCCAGCAGAGGTTGAATGACCAGGAATGAGCATTGCTGGCTCTAGTTGGACTTCCTGACCAACTATAGGTATTCAATGCAATGCTTCAGCAGACCCTCCAGTGCCTTGATGCGATCGAGGAGAGGCTAAATAGGGGGGACGACCATCAGCGCCCAAGGCAGCCGAGAAGGTCTCCGTCGCCTCCTGGATCAGGCTCTCCACCCCTTTCATCAACAACCTCATCAGGATCATCGTCCTCATCTTCCTCTAGCGGGCCCTCTACAACACCCGAAAAAGAAAAAACACATATGTCTACCACAAGGTCTCCAACAGGAGAGGAGAGCTCCCGAGGCATTGAAGACTTTGCTCCCTCTGCCTCCCTAAATGAAGTCAAAGACAACGATGAATCTGTCAGTATCGGGGAGGATTCTTTTGATGAATCGGAGGGAGAAGGAGGGGACATCTGTGCTTCCAACCAAAGACACCCCCAAGAGGAAGAAGCTCGACGGCAGATGCATTCTCTGCACCGTCAGAGATACCTTCCTTCGAGATGGCAAACTTTGACAGAAGAGCCATCGGATACCTGACGATCAGGGACCAGAAGCTGCTGAATAAGGTCTTAAGGTCGCAAGCTAATGAAGAAGAAGTAATCTAGAGTGACGACTATTTCTCAGTGCAACGGGGATCTCTAAGAAGCATATTCCGCTCCCCAGCCGTCATTGGAAAGAAGCTGTTCAGGGTCCTACAAGGTGCCGTGATAGACAAAATCCTGAGGCTACTCCTGCTGCGCCTCCACCGTGTTATCAAGAGTGGAATCCAATGCCACAACGGTGTCTGGAATTTCTTCACACTGAGGGAATTCCCCATCCAAGAAGAAGAGGGAAGTGAAAACAATGCCTTTATAGTCCTGCGAGCCATGGAGATGATACATGTCTTCGGATTCTTAAGACAACTCCATAGCAAAAACTTCTACCAGCTCAGAAGCATATATGCACTGTTGCTGATCAAGGACAAGCGTTATTTGCTAGACGCAGGCATACCAGAGAGGCAGCTGGACAGTGACCTAGAAGACGCATCTTCACAGCCCAGCAACACTCCTGAGAAGGAAACTGAGATAGAAAAAGACATGTACGGGGCAGGCAAGCAGTTAAAGATCTTGCAGGAAGTGCACAGATTTGAAGACCCTGCTTCGCCTGAAACATCAGAAGAATTGATCAACAACTTCGACCGCTTCTCGTGCTCTACACTCACGCAGGAGCAGGTTAACAAAATTCTTCTGAAGTTAGCCGATTCTACCCCGGAAAACGTAATCTATGAGGCAGGCGATGTCATAGTCCCGGTTAATGACTTAAGGGACATGGTAAAGGATGGAGGATGCTTGGCAATATCTGTGGCAGCCGCCTACATCCAAATGCTACAAACAAAGTTTGAACATGCATACATTGCTCATCCAATCCTGTTCAACGACATCTGCCTCGCCGATGAAATAGGAGCAAAGCAATCTTTTCTGGTAGAGTTGGAGCGCAGGGTTCCACGCACAATCTTCCTGCCCATCCTGCATTACAATCATTGGACGCTCCTGACGGTGTACACTCGCCAACGAGCAGGAATCTTTTACAACAACTCGGACAACAACAAAGACCATCCGGTGCAGTGTACATCAACAACATTGACCTCCCTCGAGTGCCTAGTATGAAAATACTATGAGGATGTGGCGGCGCTGATACAACCATTCCTAGACACAACAACAAGCAAATGTCACGAGCTTCAGTTATGCCACCGCAGTCCACAACAGATTCCCTTATCCAATGACTGCGACATCTTCGTGCTGGAGTGGATATCGAATGAAGCGACGCCTGACCAGCTCCACCACATCGATTACCACAGCAAACGAGGAGAATATGTATGAGAGCTTCTATCTGGCACAGGCGCGCTCACCGGCTAACCCTCACTGGGGTAACATTACCCTACCTTATCTACTTCACAACTATGGGACAGAGTGTGGAGTAAGTTTGGGGGGGGGTACCATGTACCAGTGAGGGAGGTATAAAAATTTCAAAAAATTTTCAGACCTCACCCTTCTGTTCTTCTTCTATAGTATATGTACATATATACAAAATTTTTGAAATTTTTTGCTTATTTTGTCTCCATGCATATGTACAAAGACACTATATAGTAAAAATCAGATTCGAGCTATTGCACAAGCTAAGGAACCCAAATCACATCATTGTTCCAAGCATGTACTCAGAGTACCATCTCATGTGTGAGATTGTATAGTGAGGAGATAGAAAACTTTTCAAAGTACCAACTAAAATCAATGTTGATGATCTTCTAATTAAAGCACTTTCATAGTAGAAACATGATGGCTATGTTATATCTATTGGACTCAGGTCCATGAGTGATTGGCTCTAGTGAGTAGGAGACTAATTTTTATAGACCCTAAGAGCAGTCATGTGATGATTGTATAAGGGATATTTGGTACTTAATTTGATTATTAATAAAATAAAACTCCCCTTAAATGTTGTTTTATTATTGAGATAATGAATAAAGTTAATAATGGCCTAAATAGTGTTTTAAGTTGATCACATATGGTTTGGGTTGAGGACCTGAACATGAGATTATATATATTAATAGTTCCTGTTCTTGTTATGTCCATAGTCAGTTACTATTTTGGATAGTATAGACAACAATAGTACGCAAGACTAGCATGTATGGTGATTTATGACTATGTCTCTTTAGTCATGATATTTGGATATCAACTCACATGCATGGTTACTTGTTAGAGAACAAGTTGTATTAGACAGACCCACTATGAAATTGACAATCGGAAGCCATGTAATGACATGTTAGAGTCATATCTCTATGTGACAATGGTGACTGTGATCCTTATAACTGAAGTCACTACAACGGCATGTGTCGCTCTATGTACTTTGACACTAGCTGAACGTTCTCTAAAACATGAGTTTTTAAAAGGTTGTGATTGGGTACAATGTGACACAAGGGGCATATTGTGAGTCATCTACGTGGAATTTGTCCCTCCTTTGGAGTGATATCCCCAACCACTTGATAAGTGAGACTATAAAATGCATGGCCATGCTCATGTGAGTCAACATATGATATCAAGCTCACATTATCTCAAATAGTTTTCTCTAGTTCAAGGAATAAAATTGAATGAATAAGAGGATGACATTGCATGCCTCAAGTTCACTCTGGATATATGAGACAAAGGAATTATACGATTGTCATAACATTATTCATTTCACAAGATGTAGTTGTTTTCTAACTCAATCACATTGCTTAGGTGGAAATAATGTGTGTCTAGACACTAATATTTACTTGTGTTGTTTTAAACAATCACGACCAACATAATTAGGAACCTATGGGGACTCCCATATAATGATGCATAAGGGAATTAAAGTTCGGAGTCAAACATATGATTAGAATTGTTCTAAATCATAAACATGTTGATTTACCCTATGATCGAGCAACAAGAATCTATGGTCAGTCGATCAAGTTGATTGGATCAATTGATTGTCAATTGATCAAATAGATTTCCACTAAATAAACATAATTTATCAATAAGGCCAATTCAATAAGAGATCACAATGTTACATGAAAAGTATAAAATTAAAAATAAGTCAAATCTAGATCTGGAATATCATAATTGGTTGATCACCTAACATAATCCGGCGATCGGAGATTGTGATCGATTGATCACAAGACGTGATATATCGATCACAAATTATATCTGAGTTTTTAGCATTAAATTTGTTTTTTTTATTTCTATTAGGAAAGGGATTGGAATCAGGTTTTTCCAAGCCCATGACTCTCCTATATAAAGGAGGAAAGTCACAAAGGGCGAGACAAAACTCTTGAGACAACTTATGAGACAAGTTGGTCGTCAAATTTCTCTCTTAGATAGGAAGTTTTGGGATGCCTAGCACATCAACAATGTTTGTTCCTCTTCAGCTTGGTGACCAAGGTAGTGAACCATTTTCTCCCTCATCTGTGTAGACAAAGTAGAGGTTGAGTCATATGTGTGGAGGCTTGGAGAATATGTTCTACAAGACGACAACAGGTTGTTTCTTGATGGACAATCTAGATCTTCTTATTATCTATCTAGACTTCTTGGTGATTGTTTTGGATCTAGATCCAGAGTATCAAATTCTTCATTGACATAAGATGTATCTACTTATTGGACAAGTAGTGTGCACAAAGGTATCACCTTTATTCCCATTTATTTCTTCTATTCACCGATGTTTTATAGCTACAATAGATCCAACGACTTGGGTAGAAAGGGAAGAAATTTTGTTATTCCGTTGCGCGTCCTTCCCTAAAACCCAACATGTATTTAATTTGATAGATTGATGGATGTAGAGATCTTTATTATAGACTCAACAACATGATATGTATGTTCACAACAATTTTGAGGAATGGATCTAGGTTTGTTCGGGATTAGCTAATATAAAATTGGTAACATTTTGTGATTCAAATTATTGATCATGTGAGCAATTCCAACTCCATTACAATTGACTCACACTTGTAAGTATAGAAAAAAAAGTTTTACAAGTTAAATTTAAAACTTCATGTTTTACTATTATGGTTAATTACTTTTTATAGATGTGATACAGTCTCTATTTTAAACTATCATTCTTTTTTGGTAGAATGTTCTTTAGAAGTGCACATTGTGAAGATGAAACAACCGACAATAGCAGTAGGTGGAATGATGACATTGCCCGATAGGCAGCCCACGTTGTAGAGATGCAATGGCCAGAGCCAAGGGCGTGTGGATAGGGCATACATCAAGGTTC
Organism: Alisma plantago-aquatica; assembly: GCA_963693085.1. Lineage (NCBI taxonomy): Eukaryota > Viridiplantae > Streptophyta > Magnoliopsida > Alismatales > Alismataceae > Alisma > Alisma plantago-aquatica. The sequence goes on from OY856411.1 coordinate 1,305,083,732, forward strand.
TAGGTTTAATGAGATCGTATATTTATGCTAAGAAAATTATCCAAAATTCAGCTATGGTATAAGGGGAGGAGCAAACAACGCCATGCCCCCACCCCTATTGAAGTTTTCTCTCTCTCTCTCTCTCTCTATATATATATATATATATATATATATATATATACATACACACACACTTATCTTTAATACTCGCGTGAGTAGTATGGAATTCACTATTCGTGCATCTAAAAGAGTAACTCAATCGGTAAAAAAGTAATTGTATTGACCAAAAGTAACTATTCAACTTAAAAAGTAAAATCATATATTTTACACAGTAAAAATTCTGAAATAAATATGTAGTTGTATATTTGATATAGCTGGTACAAATACAACTATCTGTGCATAAAAGTAACAGTTTGTAAGGTAAAATAACACTATACATGTCAAAAGTATAAAAACTCAAAAAAAGTAACCAAATTAGGAGCGTGTAGCTACCCACGCAGGCATTGAATGAACAGTAGACACACACACACATATATATGTATATATATATATATAATATATATATATATAGAGAGAGAGAGTCCGACTAGAATACACTCGAGTGTACAGATCACGCCGTACACCCCAATGGTGTTTGCCTATCTAGATCATGTTTTTCTAAAATCTAATCCATTGATATTCATGGCTACAATAATAATAGGCCACATACAAAATTTGAACTCATTTGGATGAGTGTAAGTCACTCATCTAAGGACAACAAAATCGACCCACAAAACTAATTTGAAATGCATGATTTTTGCCTCTTTCAGATGCACAACCTATAAGTGTCCAAATAAGCTAAAATTTATTATATAGTATGTTCTTAAGATAATTAAAAAGATCAACGGTTTAGATTTTTAAAAAAGTTACTACATCTTCAAAAATGAATGAGGTGTACGGTGCCTCTGGTACACTCGAGTGTACACTAGCCTGACTCTCTCTCCCTCTCTCTCTATATATATGTGTGTGTGTGTATAGTGTGTGTGCGTGTGTGTATAGTGTGTGTGTGTGTCTATATATATATGTATATATATATATATATATATATATATATATATATATATATATATATATATATATATATATATATATATATATATATATATATATATATATGGGCTCATCTTTGATACCCGCGTGGGTAGCTACCCGCGCACACTTCTAGATATTTTTGTTAATTTTTTTTCACAATTATAGAGGAGCATTTTATCTAGCTCCCCAAAAAATTTGATCCAAAAATAATATCATTTGCCCCCCAAAATAAAAAAACCCGTCCATATATTTATTGACTATATATTTTCTACGCAGTTACTCTTTTGCTCTCAGAGTTACTCTATATATCAATACAATTACTCTTTTGATTCAGAAGAGTTACTCTAGTGTACCATATAGTTACTCTTTTAACTCGAGTTACTCCAGCAGGTAGCGAAAATCTGGCTACCCGCGCGGGTAACGAATGAACAACCTATATATATGTGTGTGTGTGTTTATATATATGTATATATATATTATATATATGTATATATATTATATACATGTATATACATGTATATATATATATATATATATATATATATATATATATATATATATATATATATATATATATATATATATATATATATATATATATAGACACACACACACACACACACACACCACATTTTATTATCAAAATGGTCTACTGCTTGCAACTATAATAATTTACTTGGGATCTCAAGTTCAATTCTTATTTAGCAGCGTCGTTGGGGGGAGGGGAGCGTCTCTTCGGCATTGTCCTCCTCCTAGCTCCTCCTTGCGTCCATGGACGAGTCTCTCATGTGAAGTCAGTTCCGATTCCTAGAGAAAGGTGTAGATCTAATCCCAGATCTATGGTGTGTGCGAGAGGCAGGGAGGACGACTTGGGTCTTGGCCCTCGTCTCATCTGGTTCGTCTGGGGTCTGTGGGTATAGGAGTGGTGTTCGGTGGGGCATGGTTGGATGAAAGCGTCTCATGCGGACCAGATCTGGAGGGCGCCGACAGAGCTGATTCAATTGGCCTTTGCCTAGTTCATAGGAGATTGGGCGGAGTGGAGCCACCCCTTCCCAGATCCAGAGTCCTGCGAGGGTTACTTGCGAGGATCTTTTGGTCCTTCATTTCCCCCCTCCCCCCTTCCCCTCCTCGGCCCTTCCCCGACGCAAGGATGTGGCTCCTCCGACCAGGGCGACACATGCGTTCTTGTCCCCTGCCAACCGCCTAGAGGAGCTACTGCTTCTCCTGGCATCGATGTTCCCCTTCACAAGACATCAGGGTCTTCACGACTCCAGGCGTCCTGAAAGCTATTTTGTGGCACATCTCTGATCCATCTCAGCAACCTTGGAAGTAGGGCGGCTGGTGATTGACAAGGGAGGCGAGCCTGAGGTCAAGTTGCGTGGTGGAGTCCTGAGGTTCCTGACCTCTGGTCTGTTATGCTGCACGCTGGGACACCTAAAGGGTGTTCGATAAAATGCTCTATGCACACAGAGCAGGTTGATTCAAGTGGCTCAGAAGGGTTGTTCTCTGCAATGGTTTATGTATCCACATATGACCTTGCGACCTTCATCTTGAAGCTTCGACAAGCTGTTGTTGCACTGCCATAGCCAGTTAGAGAGATCATGAAGAATATAAGGGTGGCTCTTAGTTTCTCTTCTTCACAATTTGTGGGTGAGCTTTAAGGTAGTGAAGGGAGGTTCAAAGTGTCATCAAGATATGAATCTCATCATCTCTCTATCTTGCTCAGGTGTGGTTAGCTTGTGTTATGATTGTTGAAGTCTCCTCGAGATGCTGCTGATCTAGGCTCTGTCCCAAATCCTGGATTTTGGCTACACCTTGGACCAATGTGCAGAGGCAGACTCTCTGTGTTTCTTCTTTCTTTCGGGGCAGGGGGTCTGCAGTGTCTTAGTCTCATATCTTGTGGGTGTGCTTCGTGTCATTGAGTGCTTTGCACTGCTTGTACCTTGGTTTTGATTGGACGAAGTTATTCAGGGTCTAGGTCTCTTATGTATTGGCTTCAGATTGTTGTTTTGTTTTTCTTCTTGTCCTTGTTACCCACCTGTTTGGCGTATCAAGGTTTTGGTTTCTTTCTAGGGGTGCAATGTACCTTAAGTTTTTGGTTTATAATAACACACATTTTTGACCGACCAAAAAAAGTTCAATTCTTATTTAGATATTGTACATTTTTCGTAATACATACATTACATGATTTATTTACTACACATGTGTATTAACAAGAGACAAAATAAAAACTAGTGCAGTAATTTACATATTTGTTCTTGTACATGAGGTCGTGAGTTCAAATCTCATATTGAACATTAAAAATGTTAGCCCTTTCCAACCACCAAATCTTGCTTCCGCCACCACTGTCACAACTATTACTGTGATGAAAAAAACATATAGATAAGTACTTTATTTGTAGTAGTGACGTGATTCCTTGTTGCAATATCCGCTTCCACGCCTTCTTCGTTGGAATTCTTCGATGATGATGGCAACAGCTAGATAATTCTCCAAGCCCGTGTTATGCTAGGCTTTCCGTTTGAAGGGAATTAGAAAAGAACTTGTAAAGAGTGATGAATTAAGATAATACACAAGTCAAACCACAAGCAATTCCTGCCAAGTTAATTTCATAGTAGACTAGCAACTAATTTGTTGGGGGTGTAGCCCAACTGCAAAATATGCTTTTATCTTAAAAAATACATTACAAATTCACAATTTAGATTTTAACTTCGCCAACGAGACTCTAAAAACTTGCTATGTACAAAATTGAATGAGTGGATGTCATTTGGAAACTGACATGTCGTACATTAGGCTATGAACCCATTAACAAAATTGGCGAAACATACAATATTCACCCCGCAAACCAGAATATTCACCTTGCAAACGAGAAAATGACAGCTCACGCCGCTCTTTTAAAAGCTGGCGATGTTAACCACACAATGTTTACAGTACGTTCGTTGCAGCCGAACCATTAACATAGTACCAGTTTAACATTTTGTGAACCGTAGTGAAGTGTACTACGTCTGCTGCTGGCCACTTTATGTTCATGTGGTCTCTTTGAGTCTCAACTAAGTCCGCACCCGTACATCCACTAGCCGCTACTCAGCATGTGCATTTATAGAGATCACTGTGCATTTATAGAGATCACTATATGTCCGTTAAGATGCGAGACCAAGATGAATGTTATGTGTTGTATCGGTATCAAAATCTTAGATTGAGATGAACCGCTATAGTTGACATCCGTCTTAGTGCATATACGGTTCACTATATTAGCCAAGCTAATAATAGTTAGTATAGGTTAACCCAATGTACATACATCTAGTACATATGTGTATAAGAAAAAGAGTAATTTTTGTCTTTTGTGCAAATGAAAGAGTGTGTTTTTTTTGAATTGGCGATTCATTCATCCCGTTGGGTTTGAATTAATGACCTCTCGGTCTTACATCATTACTTTCACCACTAGGGTGCCACTTCATTGGCAAAAATATTAACTGACCAATGATTCAAACTTGAGACCTCTAGGATGTGGTTGCAGCCACAAACCACTCCACCAAGTCCATATTTGTAATGAAGAAGTGTTTTAGTCTCACATTGTCACTTCTAAAACTTTTATGCTCCATATATATGGAAGTACATGTGACACTAGTGTCTAATAGCTCTATGGGAGGATATGCTCACCATTGTGATGGTTTTGTGACCACGACACACTGCATGCACATGCACGCATGCCACGCCACAATGGGTGGTTCTGGCTTAGGACGTGGCTCATGAGAATTGTCTTTCATCTTTTATACACAATTCAGTAACTACTTAATTAATTATTTAATTACTGCTTATTTAATGGAAAAGAGACTCCTCGTATTCTTTTTAAATGTACAAAAGTGATCATATGATTATATCAGACCCGGAACATGATTGAACTTTGAAAGTGTATATCATCTAGGGTTTAAATATAAATCTAAGATAACAAAGTCTGATGCTCGGGATTTGCAAACCCTACCGTTGTTTCCTTATGTGGACGCTCCCTATGTGCGTCTTTCTTGGAGTTCATGTCATGAACAAGAGGACTCTTCTTTGTTCCCTCTTCCCTTAAAACAACATGATGGGTGGTGGTACCTAACAACCACTAAGCTACACTAGTCGTGTTGTTGTCCATCGTCTACTTACAAGCGAAACAACCTTCTGCTACAGGTTTGTTAGCGGATTAAGACTAGAAAAATAACATGCATCTGGAAGATAATGGACCGTTGATTGTTTAAGTAACATCTCTCTTCATTAAGATAGAGATCTAGTTTGAGGTATTTAACTCTATTTTAATCATTTCTCCTGCTTTGTTTATTCTTAAGTTTCTTATCTGATTCTTAAACTTTGCCTATAAACCTATTAATTAAATTAGAAGTACATGTTATAGCTTGTAAAGATGCTCTCAAATCCAATAGTTTTAAAGAAATCATATTTTATTGTTAGTTAACATGGTTGGCTGCTATTTTTATTTAACTAAGATTGATACTTCTAGTATGTCTAAAAATTTTGACCACACAAATATTACATATTGATATTGCCATATGGAAATTTGACTTAGAATGATAGGATGCCATGTCTACATTATACAGATGAACCTTAACTTGACAAAGATTGTAACATGTCTAAATCTAGAAACATATCCTATTCCAAGGTTAAGAGGTTTGAGACCTTAGTTCTTTAGGCTTAGCCAAACAAGGTTGATGATATACCTAATGGTAGTTAATGGTAACCATAATATATAATGTGTGAATAAATCATCCTAAGATATATGCATGAAAACAAATATGACATAATACCCTCGTATTAATCATAAGACCAATAATAGATACATAAAATATGCCACATAAGATAAATAATAAATATAATATATAATCCTTTTGGTTGTAATGTGTAGATGTGGGACACAACTAGAAGAATGATAATAATAAAAAATATTGATCTAAAATTTTCTTTGGTTTTCTGGAATAAGAAATGAGAAAAAGAAATAAATAATAGCTCCCTAAACAAGATAATGTGATATAGAATTATTTTATATGAGAATTAGTGGTAATAATGAATTATGGGCTAAAATTGATAAAAGAAAGACTAATTAGATAAGAACAACTTCATATTCATTTTCTTTGAATATGTATGGCTTGGAGGCCAAGTTTCACAAATTTAGGATAATAATAATTATATCAATTTTATTTAGAAAAGAAAAGGTAATTTTCCTTCAAAATATGAGATAAATCATTTCATGACTCAAAAAATGAAAAATAATCATAGATTCGAAATCTACACATTAAAAATAACCATTGGATGGATTTTCATGTAATTTGGATAATCTTTAATAGACATGTGTAGATCAAGAGAAAGAAATTATGTAAAAGTCCAAAATATTATATAATATATTATATATTACCAAGAGATAAAATTAATGGCCAATTCATGTATCATATGTTTTAGTTTTCTTGAGGGTGAAGTTTGACGTTATTTGCATAATAATAACTATTTTTATTTTAACTAGGAAAGAAAATAAAAATAAGATTCAAATATATAAATAAATTATTAAATACTTTTAAAAGAGAGAATAAATCTCAAATTAGAAATTTACATGCTATAATTATCATAAAGATAAATTTTCAAAAAAAAATTGACAATCTTATATATTTTAGTTAATTTAGGAGAATATAATTTTAAGAACAAAAATATTAAATAATATGTTAAAAATTAATTAATGGAAAATTGTGTTTGTCGCATTTATTATTTCTTATAGGCTAAGTTTCATATTTTTATAAAGTTTCCTCTAACTCATTAAAGGGATAAACTAAGTGATAATATTTAAAAATATTGGATAAAATATTAGAAGACTTCAAAAAATAGAATAATGCTAAAATCAGATTTCCCATCTCAAAATTAGATAACCTACCAAATTAGGATTTATTTGGAATTTGTTTGTACCCTCAAATAATTATAGAAAATTTTGTACATTAAATGTATTAAAAGAGCAAAGTTGGAATGTTGTATTAAATAACATTCATCGCAGCCCGCATGAATAGTAACTACAAACCAAAGTCCAGTATTTTGGGCATAGCTTCCTCATTTCTCAATTAAATGTCACAAAATGAGTCGCTTTTGATTGAAAGTTTAATTTTGCATCCATCCCCTACTTAAGACCTATAATGGATAATTCTAGAACTTCTTAAACTTGTTCCTCAAGTCTTCCAAAACAACTTCTCACACACCCCTTAAAACTCAAATTCATATAAATAGGACCCTACTCTCATATGAAACACACACCCAAAGACTCTCCTCTGGTTTCAATTTCACCTTGCATCATCATTTCATCCACCGTCGAACGTGATTTTTAGTTTGAATTTACGGAACCTCTACCCGATGTCTTGCTTCTTTGAAGCATAATTGGACCTCAGGTAAACAACTTCGGTACATATTCATCACGATCATCTAGTTAGTTTCACAAATGAGCGACAAACAATTTTTTTCCCAAACTCTTAGACAGGCTTCTCCTTGCCCAATCGGCCATGGCGTGTGTAGCGGGGAAGGGGATGATCTCTTGTGTTTTCCTCCTTTTTACCCCTTGATTCTCTTTTATTTTCTTTTTCTCATTATGGGTATTCTTACAAATCACAACATTTTAATTCGGCCATTGTTGCTTGTCATGCTAGCACAAATAGTAGATTTATACCCTTATCATAGCGTAAAGTTTTGATTTTTGATTCAAGGGAAAATTGGTTTTTTGTAATTTAATTTCACTAATAAATTTGTAAATAAAGTAAATCTTGTAAAACCATATATTTTATTGCAATATCCAAAAATTATAAATAAATATGTTTTGAAATAAAAAAATATGAGCTCTATCTAATAAAATTGGTTTCGATGTTTGATTTCCATGTTTTTCAAAAGAAGATTTTTGGGAAATGAAATATATGCATAAAATTCATAAAAATTATAACTTTGTCATATAAACTCAAAAACTAATATAAAAATATGTTTTCTTGATCAAGAGAACCTAATAAGTTGATTGGTGAGATCTCAGAGTCAAAATTTGAGTCTTTCCAAAAAGGTTTAGATTTAGGGTTTCTTTACACATTATAAAAGCCTAATACATGTGAATAATTTGTAATTAGGCAAAAGTGATCTTAGAAATAACTAGATTGGTGAAGAGTGTTTCTAGGACTCTAGTTTAAGGTATGCTTACATCTCCTATTATTCACATTGAGCAATTATCCTATTTTCATCTTTCTCTTGGTCCTATGGACAATAACCTACACAATATTCTTTTCTCTTTTGAGAACATATTTCTTTTGGAATACCTCATTTGTTTATGATCATGTGATCAATTGATTGTGATGGACATTCTTTTGGACTCTATCCTATATAATGTTTCATGGTGGAACTTTACTTGGTAATACATGTTCTTTTTGCCCACTTTTGTGGTGGTTTCTGATATTGTCATTTAAGTGGTGACAAATCTTATTTAGTCTAACTATACTTTTTACATGCCTCTCTATTAAGCATGATATATGACTCAGTAGCCATAGAGTAGTGTAATTGCATTGGTTTTTGGGTTATGTGCCCTTATTATATTTTTGGGATGGAGGTTATGTGCCCCATACCCGGGTTTCAAGTTTATGAGGCTTGGCCCACATTTTATATATTTGGGAGTTTGGTTATGTGTCATTCTCTATTAGGTTTCAATTTTATGAGTCTTGGCTGCCATTGTCTTTATATTGTTCTAGTGTTATCATTATCTCTCATGCATGTAGTTTGATGATGGGTTATGTGTCGTAGTTTCATGCTATGTGCTTATGTGGCACAACCTTATTATTTATTTATGGCAAGTAATTCCTTTTGTTACTTGTTGTTTGCAAATTAATTTCTTTCATGCCCGATTGGGTAGTCCTTTCCTTTTTCTTTAGGAAGCCTTTTATTTGACATCCTTTATTTCTTAATATTACTTAATTCTATTTTAGTATGCACATACCAGCCTTTTTGCTGATTTCATCTATTTTTATCTTCTTGTTGGGGTATGCTTCCAACCCCAAATGTAAGACATGGAAGACATGGCACGCTGACATGGACCTAGCTTAAGGATGTTGATGCTTGGACACAAACTTGTTATGGTTTAGATTTCCCTCTACAAGATCCTTATGTTGTAATATCCATGTAAACCCTTTATAGGGGATGATGATGTACTTTTTTAAAAATTGAATATAGTCATTACTTCTATTTTGCTTCTACACTTTGGTTGTTTTGAATACCATTATTGAGATTTTAAATTTTACATCTATTTCAAGCATACGTTTTGAGTGTGTTTGGAATGGATGTTCTATTCTTCAAAATTTAGTAGGGAGTGGATCCCCTCTGGGTACCACTCCTTACAAAGATCCTGAGAATGCTAAACAAATCACTGAGGGGAAGGGGGTGATTGGTTGTGTAGAGGATGTACCCCTTAACACTAACTAATAAGTTTTATGTGGTGTTTCATATAAGAAATATAAAATAAAAAATCAAGGTGTTGAAAATTATTTTGTTTGTAAATTTCTTAAAATTCTAAATAGTAGATAGTAAATATGTTTATGAACATGTACACAATTTTCAAAATTTGTATCATAACCTCTCAGAATTGGGTATGCTACCACCTGAAAAATCTATTGTTATGTATATAATTGAAAAATTTTCTAAGTCGTAGGAGACGTTTGGCCTGGATCTCAAAAATAGGAAGGGTGATATAACCCTAAGAAAACTTGTGCTAGATATTTCAATAAGGGGGGAACATTGAAAAGATGATGTTGTCAAGGTTTTAATCGATGTCAACCCTATTCTGAATCTTAAGACCACTAATAATAAAGATAAGAAAAATAAGAACATACATAAAACTAAGGACAAGATTCAAAAGAAACTAGAGAACATAATCTTATTGAGACTAGTTGACAGGTTGGCCACTGGAGCAAGAATTTTTCTACAAAGAAGACAAAAAGTTGCTACATTTGCAGTTGAGGAGGTCGTGGTCAAGATGGTGGCTACTTCCTTGAACCTCAATCATGGGTAAATTTCTACTAAGATTGAAATCCTTACTATTTTTGGACTACTTTAGTAGGTTATAGACACTAGGACTAATGTACATGTTTATCATGATAAGCCTTTATGTCTTATCAGGCCCCTCAGGTCGATCTATGACTTTGGGAAATGCAGTCTCTCTAGAAGTCAAATGAGAAGGATGGTTGGATCTGCAACTTCCTTCAAGAGAGGTTCTGACACTTCACAGAGTCTGACATGTTCCATCTATTTGTTGAAATATTATGAGTCGTGAAATTTTAGGTAGAGATTGTTTAAGGATATATTGTAAATGTAACAAAGTAACTATTACCCATGTAGGCGAGGGAGGTAGTAGCTTGGTGTAGAAGGAATAGGATCCCCAGAGTAGGGACCCAGGTTTGAATCACTAGTTGTTCTCCTCAACACTCCTTGGTCCCGTCAAGCAGCCTAGTGAATTTAAATGCTCCCCTCAATGTGTGGGTAGTTGAGAGGGGGTCAGGGGTTTACACTGTTAGAGGGGGTCTCACTTAATCGTGGCATGTCTTTGGGGTGGTTCTCACATATCTAAAAAAAATATTACCCATGTTCAAGATTGTTTATTTTTTACAAGGGGTACTTATGTGATATGGAGAACATGTTTAAGATTCACATTGAATCTTTTGTTTAAAAATTTTGTTCTTAATTTGAATAATGATTCAGTTTGCATGAATCATATTTCATCTGACTTATGGTATTGACATTTCAGTAATGTGAATGTTGGCTCGATAAAATGTATCTGAATCTTCATTTGATCCATAAATATGAAATTAATAACAGTAGATGTGAAATTTTTGTACAAGCTAAATTGCCTAAGAAACATTTTTATTTAGTGGGTAGAAATTCTGAGATTTTGAACTTTGCACACCAACGTATGAAAATATAATGAGTTTCAACTAGGGATCATAAATGTTGTTTTATAACTTTCATTGATGATGCTAAATCTTACATTTATTTGCTTAAAAATAAATATGAGGTGTTATAAATTTTAAAAAGAAAAAATATAAATTGAAAAGGTACTTAAAAGATTAAGGCCTGATAGAGGAGGAGAGTATACCTCAAGGAATATTATAGAATTGTGTCAGTTCTATGGGTAGTTCATAATGTTATTGTGCCTATACATCACAAGATAATGGGATTGTTGAGATTAAGAACCAGAACTTGATAGACATGGTAAATACTTTGTTTTTAAACTTCATTATACCCAAATTTAAATGGGAGGAAGATTTGAATACATCTTTCCAGATTATGAATAGAGTTCCTCACAAACATAAAGAGAGTAGTATATTTGACTTATGGAGAGGCTGAAAGGAAAGTCTCAAATATCTTTGAGTGTGGGGTGCCTTGCTGTAACGTCCCAGGATTTGAGACCTCAGATATAATGATCTTATAAGGAATGATAGAACTACCCATATCACTAAGGTGCACCTCCTTTTTTGAGAGCCCATCACTAAAGAACTCCATAGTTAAGCGTGCTCACCTTAGAGTAGTACTAGGATGGGTGACCAGTCGGGAAGTTGATCCTGGCTTGCGCCTCAGTGAGGACAAAGTGCACAGTTAAGGCTAGTGGTGGTCTATGGGGCCAGTCGTCATTCTTGAAACTCTACTAGAGCCTAGGGCAGTGGGCCCAGTTGTTACAAATGGTATCAGAGCCATAACCCCTCCAGTAGGTGGGGCCCACATGGGCATGTGACATGCCAGTCTTGAGCTGTGCGGTCCAGGCATGTAGGAAAGGGTTGTCCATGGTTGACGTAGCCACCCTTACACTGGTATTTTGTGATCGGGAGCTGAGTGTCCATTGGCCATTCTGGGTCTGCATTGAAATGGGGCGATGTTATGAGGCCTTATAGTTGAGCCTTAATGAGGAGATCAAGAGTCTAAGTGGGGGAGATTGTAATGTCCCAGGATTTGAGGCCTCAGATATAATGATCTTATAAGGAATGATTGGACTACCCATATCACCAAGGTGCACCTCCTTTTCCGGGAGCCCATAACTAAAGAACTCCATAGTTAAGCATGCTCATCTTGGACTAGTACTAGGATGGGTGAACAGTCGGGAAGTTGATCCTGGCTTGCGCCTCAGTGAGGACAAAGTGTGCAGTTAAGGCTAGTGGTGGTCTGTGGGGGCCAGTCGTCATTCCTGAAACTCTACTAGAGCCTAGGGCAGTGGGCCCAGTTGTTACACTTGCAAATGTGATTGTCCCTGAACACAAAAATAAGAAATTGGGATTAAAAATAGCATATGCCATTTTCTTGAGTCATGTAGAGGCAAGTTATGCCTATAGATTCTTGATTGTAAAACCTAAAATCCAGGCATAGATGCCAATACAGTTTTAAACTTTGTGATGCAACATTTCTTGAAGATTTTTTCCAATAAAATTTGGTGTTACCAAGGAAGTTTCTCAAGAGGATCTAGTTACCACAAGTTCCATTTCCAATCACGTGGAAAGGATGACAAATGTGGGGGTTGAATCAGAAAATATCATTTATGAATATGATAATTCTGATGAAAAGGCTGATCCAAGGAAAAGTAAATGGTCTAGGACATTCAAGGACTTTGGAAGTGAGTTCCTCACTTACAATGCTGAGGATGATCCAAAACCTTCAAACAAGCTATGTTTTCCAAAGAAGCTAAGTTTTGGAAGAAAATCATTAATGAAAAAAAACCAATTCCTTTAAATAGAATGTGGGAGTGGGTGGATTTGCCTCATTGTTATTCTGTAATTAGATGTAAATGGATCTTTAATAAGAAAATTCAATGTAGATGGGACAATCAATAAGTATAATGCTAGATTGGTTCACAAGAGGTACACACAAAGGGAGGGAATAGACTATTTTGATACCTATTATCCTAATTCTTGCATGACCACAATTCATGTGCTCATAGCATTGGCTTCCATTTGTAATCTCACTATCCATCAGATGGATGTGAAGACCACATTCTTACATGGCGATCTTCAAGAGGAGATATATATGAAAGGACTTGAGGGTTTTTTGGGACGTGTAAATGAATCCAAAAGTGTATAAACTTGTTAAATCTTTGTTTGACTTGAAACAAGCTCCTAAGCAATGGTATGGAAAGTTTAATTTTGTGATATCATCTTTTGGCTTCATTTCTAATGATTTTGGTGTGTTTACTACAAGATCAATATGTTAGATTCGTCATTTTTTTCTTATATATAGATGATATCCTACTTTTTGGTTCCAATATGAAAGCAGTAATGAGACAAAGTCATTCTTATGTAGCAAGTTTGAGATGCAAGATATTGGCATCGCTGATGTGATTTTAGGACTTAAGATCACAAGGTCTACCCATAGTATTACACTCTCTCACTTACTATACTGAGAAGACATTGGAGATGTTTGAATGCACATCATGTAAACATGTTCAGACTCCATATGGTTCATTCAAGCCCTTTTTCAAGAATGATTCTAGTATCCCTATGTCTTGATTGTGGTACTCTCATATTATCAAAAGTTTGATGTATCTTATGAAATGCATACGTCTAGACATCATGTTTGTCATGTGCAAGTGGAGTAGATAAACTAGTTGTCCTGACAAGGCCCATTGGAAGGCTCTTACTAGAGTGTTGAGGTATGTCACGGTAACTAGTTCCTTTGTTCTGCATTATGGTAAATATCCTTCTATATTCGAAGGATACAGTGATGTAAGATGTATTACCATGAACCCTAGGAGGAATGGTGTCTCAAGATATTTATTCCTATTGGGAGGAGGTGTTATTGCCTATAGATTTAAGAAATAGACTATATTGTCTCGGTCCACCTTTTTAAGAAAGTGTTATGTGCTTTAAATGAAATTGGATTGGAATCTGAATGGCTGCAGGCACTTGTGTCTAATTTACCTATAAATAAGTCGATTCCTACAACTTCAATTCATTGTGGTAGCACAACAACTACAGACAAGATAATAAGTTCCAAGTACAATAAAAATATAATAGACACGTACAAGTCAGACTCAAGTCTGTAAGAGAGATAGTGTCTAATTGGGTCATGGTTGTGGACTATGTAGGTACCAAAGATAATAAAACTAATCTTTTGAGTAAAGGTCTTACCTTGGCCTAGTTGAGAAATGTAGGTTGGGGATGAGACTGAAAACCCTTATGATCTGCTGGCAATAGAAACCCAACCCAATAGAGTGGAGATCCCAAAAACTCGGTTCAATGTGGTAATAACACGTTTTTGGGTGAATTGATTGACAATGTGTAACTTATTTGATGTTTTTAGAATCTCTGTGCCTATCCCTTGAAAACCTTGGTGTCATGAATGTAAGTTAGTAAGAGATTAGTCTTTGAATATTGTCAATTTCTTGGATAAGATGTTGGTAGTACATCTTTGGAGACTCTAACTAAGTTATTGATATTTTGTAGGCCACAACAAGAGAACTGGGTTGTTTCCTTATGTAAGTCAAGATTCTTGATTTGAACGCATTACCTTTAATGCACCATCTTTCTTTATTTTCATTGTCTATATTCTTTATTACCAACCGATACTCTTGCATCCAAGGTTTAGGTTCAAGATGTAAACTCACCTAGTTCATGCAGAGGTCTAAGTTGGATAGCTTAGGCATGGTTCAAACAAAAATTGTGACAACCAATGCCACACTAAGAGAGATTACTAAAAACTAGGCATGTAATTAACACTAAGAAAGTGGATTACCAAAAAACACAGGAAATTAAAACCAATTTCATAACCATGCATCAAGATGAACTCGTCATATTTGAAGACAAAAACTGGAGCTATTTGTATTTCATTCATATCAAAAGTAGTTACATGACATAGTTCATTGGCTATCTAGCCACAACCTGTAACATGTGATAACTTATTCACATATACAAATCACATCTGAATTGTCATCACATATGTCCAAAAACTCAAACCGATGTACAACGTCTACAAAACACCCTGAAGGACCCGAGTGTACAGGGATGACACATAAGACTCTATTACTAAACACTACCTCTATATCCATGATCCAGCAGCTACAACACCTCATGATATCTATCTTGGCAGCATGAGCTCTATCCTAGCATGCACATCCACCTAAAAGATAAGGAAACCCACGAGGTGAGACCAAACATCCCAACGAGAGTTATAACTCTCTGCCAACATCTATTAAAAGCATGGATAGCTAACATATAAGATTATACTACTAAAAGATAAGTATATTCAACTAAATGATATAAGAAAATCAATTAATACTCTAAAAAGGAATATTAAGAATATGTATATTTTCTATCGATCAATCATATAAAAACAAGGCAAAGCTTCAACCAATATTCTTTGCATTTTGTCCTTAAGCAGATACACTACAGAGATGCATTACATCTTTTATTATTACCCTGAGGATTTGAGTCATACCACCCAAATACAACCACCCCCTACGAAGGGCAACTGACGGTGCCATACGAGGTCTATGGAAGAGTCAGAATCCATGACCTCTCCACCACCTCTTGGTCAGCACAAGAGTAACAATGACATATAATCAAGTGAAGGATCGGCTCACCCATGGCCGTCCATATATGTAACACCTAGCCAACCTTGGTACAGTAATAGTGCTAGAATAATCGGCTCACACATGGCCATTCTTAAAAGAAGGAGTGGCTCACGCATGGCCGTCTCACACAACTACAATTAAGGATGCAAGGAGATACTCAACATGCACCCCACATATTCAAAATTATGTGTTCCAAGTTAAACTCATTTCACCAATTCAGCAAATAAAGCTGACACTAGAAAGGATCTATGGCCAGGGAAAACTACATGATTGGTTCCACTTAATTAGTTAAGTCAATTAGAGTGTCTTTTAGCATCAATCAAGTTACAATGTATAAAACACAGGAAAATACTACAAAAGAAAGAGCATAGTATAGTATCAAGAGATTTATAACATTTGGAGCATATCTTGCCACATCATCACATTCACCATGGGATACCAATCCCTCAACTCATCATTGAGAATATCATCTCAAACTAGGAAACATGCCTCTATCAGGTCATAGGATCCATTCATATTATCCATGTATCACATGTGTCCCAACATGATTCATGAAGGATTATTCAATTTGTGTCACATCATACCCATCATAGCATGCACCAGCCATTATATTCAATCACATATCACATGTAAGGTTAGGGGTATATAAACACGATAGAGAAAGCATCATAACATAGTAACCAATTCAAGAGGGAAGTGAATACATCATACATTCTCATATTAGGTTTAGAGTTTCATACTATAGCCGATTTAGGGTTTTGTGTCATACAAGATCACCAAACCCTAGGTACATAGTTTCCCACATTCTTGGATCATATAAAGGTTAAGCATCATGTTTAGAGTCAAGCATTATGTTATCAAAATAGTACCATACATGTATCATCATGTGTTCAATTATGTGTGCTAACCACATATGATGTGTAAGTATTAACCCACACCACCTACATGTATTACGACCCACTACCATCTAGGTCACAATCATTCATATAACCAAGGGTATCGACCTGCCCTATCTATCTGTTACGATTGTAACACATTCCCTTATTATGATCACAACAAACCAAAGCGTCGTGACCTAACCATCAAGGTGTTGCGACCACAATGCCTACCAGTAAGGAGTAACATCGCAATCGGTCACAGACGTCGCGTTGCGAGCAAACCAAAATGAGACATCGCGACCATCGATAAGGACAACATCTGTGACATCCCACTATCACACAGACAACGAAATGCCACAGGAAAACATGCAGAACCGTCATAAACATCGTATTACCAAAAACACGGGTTAATTAAAATCGATTGCGAAAAGCAGATATGAAAGGAACTATTACAACCAGATCCACATCCTATAAGGAAACATGTTATATAAATATACATAAACTTGATACATGTCCACAACTCATAGGATCCAACTGTCCCATAAGCACAAAGAGTTCACCACCTATTTATATACAGAACATGCCATATCAGGTCGATAGCAGGATGAGAAATCCATACAAGATCATGCATTGTGAAACTTTGTCAAAACACCTCCAAGGACCTGAGAGTATAGGGATGACTCTAGGACTCTACTACAAAACACCCAACAACAGCAACAACATATCCAACCTTGCCTTCTACTGATCTTCTTGCTGCTCAGCCGCAACCTCACGACCATTTCCACGTCTAGCTTGATCACCTAAAAAGGGTTTTAAACCAACGGGGTGAGACATACTGCCCCAGCGAGAAACATAACCCCCGCCAAAACTATAAAACCTCAAAGGAGAGCTAGAACAGATAAAGAAAGTAATTGATATAAGAAGATTGTATATGAGCAGCATACTGAGCAAAACTAACTTGTTATAACATCTTACCGAGATATCTGGGAGGCATACAACCAGATATTTCTTATGGAATATGATTGACAAGATAAGTTATATAAGAACTTATCATAACATCTGAGGAACATGTAATTAACTGCAAGACATAACTAGGGCAACTGTACAAACAAGGCATCAACCAATGTTATGTATTTTTCCCTAAGCGAATATACTATACGTCTGTATTACGATTTATTATGCCCTGAGGAAGTGATTCGTACCACTCAGATCCAAACCAACCACTACTTGGTCGCAATCGATTGCCATACAAGGTCAATGGGAGACCCGGGTTCCATGACCTCTTTCCCTTGTGGTCAGTGCACAAGAACCAACAAGAAGGACCGCAGTCTCATGCTTAAGTGGCCTCAGCCACACAGCACATGCTACCCTATGCCTAGCCCACCTTGGTATAGGTATCGGTGCTAGAAAACTGAGTCACGAGCATGTTCACCATGCTCCATCATTACTGAGCCATGGGCTTGTTCACTATGCTCTATCACATATCCTGAGCCATGGGCCTGTTCACCATGCTCCAACCACACTGAGCCACGGGCATGAAACCGTTCTTTAAACATGCACTACTACTTAGGGCGTAGGCGCACCCCGCATATTCAACAATATGCGTTCCACGTTAACCCTTAGAAGAACTTGTTTCACCATCACCAAACTCCTGACGATGATGGATCTATGGCCAGGGCAAACTACATGAAAGATTCATCTATAATTAATTAACATATTTTAAGTGGATTGTAAGATTCAACCAAGTTATGTAACATGAAAATATAACAAGAATGAATAAACATAAAACACATTATCTTGTGTTACATTATCACTAAGGCCTTTAGTACCATCAACATCATCTTGATCCATCACAAGGATCCAACATCACATGTTGCCACTTGGCCTCTTGCCAATCATCAAGATCCATCTCAAGGATCAACATCACAGGTACTAAATCCCATCATCAAGGCACACATTGCCATTTCATGGGTAATACCCATCACATATCACTGGGTTCATTATAACCCTTGATGTTCCACATCATATCATTGTCATGCCATCATCATGGCCTCATCATGCAACTGGTACCTGCATGGTTAGCATGAGCATAGAGGTACAACTATACTCATACAAGGAACATCTTATTGCATATATCGTGAGAGATATAATTACACAATTGAATGAACATATCTATGCATGACATTATCTTATATGACTTTTCGATCAAGCATTAGGGTTTCCAACTGATCACAAGGCACAACCCTCACTATAGATAAATCAGGTAAGGGACAACCCTCACCAAAGGTATCACGGGCAGGGGACAACCCCCACCAAAGGCGCCATAAACCTCATTAAAGGTAAGACACATATCATCAAAGAGTGTGACACCCAACACTGTATCGATCAACACCCATCTAGGGTTAACAACCATGTCGGGCAACCACTATCACTTAGGTATCGGGAAACACCACAAGAAGATATCGGGCAACCAGCTAGGAACCAACCTGTAACGCCCAAACATGCATCATAATATCGGGCAAGCACCACAATGTGCAACGCCCCAACAATGAGCAATGTTGTGATGGGAAACACACCTACAGGGTAATGGGCAACACTACCCAAGAGGGTGTCATGCACATCAGTAGGGCCATGTCACCAAGTGCAACACCCAATGCCTGACACAACCTCCTAATGTCCAAGGAAACAACTCTAATGTCCAAGCTAGGGCCATATCGGTCAAGGACATATCGCCCAACAGCTAGGGTGAGGATCCACATTGGCTAAGAACCACATGACCTATCGGGCAAGGTACCAACATGCCATGATGCCCAACACAGACTATCTAACACCCAAGGCACATCCCTGTCGGCCCAAAGCATATTGCCCAAACTCAACCCTAGAAAAGGGATATCGGGCAAGGGTCCAAAGGTCATGATGGGTTGGTCATCTTCAACCTCAAGACTGCCACCAAGAAACCCTAAAAGGTCAAGAGAGTTGGATCACCTCTCAAAAACCAAGTGAGAGGGGTTTTTCACAACTTGCATCACATATCGGACATCAAGGTGGGTCATCCCATATCGACCAACCTTCCAACCTCAATTGGGTCAAGACCAATCAAAGGCTCACTTCTCAAGTCCATGGTAAGAGAGGGGTATTTCCCAAGGAACTAGAGCATAGACTCACCTCTCAACGACTAAGGAAGAGAGAGGTTTTGCCTATACCACTAGAGCTCAAGCTCACCTCTCAAAACCAAAGGGAGAGAAAGGGATATTGCCTCACGAACACATCACCATACATCTTTGGGATAAGAAACCCTAAGCTCTCCTCTCAACTAAATGAGAGAGGGGTATTGCTTGAGGTTCTACAACCCAAAGGATCGTCCAACACAAGGGTAACTACCCATATCACCCAACCTATTCTAAGGAACATATATCGACCAACTTGATCTAGGGAGCACATCGGGAAGAAACATGACCATTAAAGCAAGAAACATATCTAGCAAGATAACATGGATGATCAAGATAGCATATAACAAAACAACATGGTAAGGAAGTAGTATAGTTAGGGTTAGGAGTTATATAACCTGCCTCAAGCACACTCCCCAAGATCCAAAGCTCCAAGCACCAAGCTTCAAGCTCCAAGGCACCACCCTCGGCCAATACTAGGAGAGAAAAGAACTCCACCAAGGAGATTGGCCACCAAGCTCTACCAAGGGGAGATATCGGCCACCAAGAAAGAAGGGAAGCAACTAAGGATCTAAAAGGGTCCCAAGCTAGCAACGAAGGGGGTATATATGCAAGGGGGTTAAATAGGAATCCACTAGGGGATTTCTCCACATGTGCTCGCACAAACCACTACTTTTCCAAGCTATGCTACCTTGCTAGCACCCCAAACCACTTGCTCAAGACTTGCCACCAACTAGCAAAGCAACGACCACTTGTCCAAAGATGGTGACACAAATGAGGCTAGGTCAAGAGGGATGTGTGTCGCCCAACATGGTGCCATGGCCGATACACCACTGCCCGACACACCTATTGGCTGACACACCCTACCTGACACACCAAGCAAGGAGGCGGAACCAAGCTCAAACTAGGCCCAAGAAAGCCCATCAACAAGCCTAAGCTTCAACAAGCTTAAATGAGGCCCAAAAACAACTCAAGCAAGGCACCCAACCCATCCTCTCCACCCTAGAGGATGCAAGGAGAGAGAAAGATATCTCTCAAGGTGACAAACTTGCACACCAACCCTAGAACTTGGGTAAATTGCAAGTTGCACCTCAACATCTCAACAAAGCACAAACAAACCCTAATCACATCTCAGGTAATTAGGCAAGCCTCTAAAAATAGGGTTTAGGCAAAGCAAACAAGGTAAGCCCAAAATGGAGGTCAGGGTCCTTACAAGCCATAAACCCCTACAAAAGGATTTTGTCCCCGAAATCCAAAGAGAAAAGCGAAGGATACTTCCTCCTCATCTCTTCCTCAAGATCCCACGTGGCTTCCTCAATGCCACAATGATGCCAAAGAACCTTCACAAGAACCAGGTCCTTCCTCTTCAGCTTCTTCACTCTTCTGTCAAGAATCAACACTGGACCTTCCTCGTAGGTCACATCTTTATCAAGCTCAACCTCAACTGGATGAATCACTGTCTCTGTGCCTGGATGACTTTTCTTTAGCATACTGACATGGAAAAATGGATGCAACCTATGCAACTCTTGTGGTATCTCTAACTTGTAAGCTACTTTACCAACACGTGCTATCACCAGATATGGTCCCATATACCTGGGAGTCAACTTGCCTTTACGGACAAACCTCAGCACACCTTTCCATGGAGAGACCTTGAGATACACCTTGTCTCCTACCTAGAACTCCAGAGGTCATCAACAATTATCTATATATGACTTCTGTCTATCCTATGCCGCTTTCAACTGTTGTTGTATCACCTTGATCTTTTCTGTTGTCTGCTGCACTAACTCATGACCCAAAAGCTGATACTCGCCAGACTCATACCAACATAGAGGAGATCTACACTTCCTTCCATATGAAGCCTCATAAGGTGCCATGTCGATACTTCGTTGGTAACTGTTGTTGTAGACGAACTCTATCAAACTGAGATGCACATCCCAACTGCCTAGGAACTACAAAACACAAGCTCGGAGAAGATCCTCCAAAGTTTGAATAGTCCTTTCTGACTGTCCATCGGTCTTCGAGTGGAAAGCAGTACTTAACCTCAACTGCATTCCCAATGCTCTATGCAACTCTTCCAAAAAATGATGCATGAATTGAGGATCTCTGTTGGAAACTATCATTGCTGGCACATCGTGCAAGTGCACTACCTCATCCACATACACTGAGCAAGCTTCTCTGTTGTATATGTCATTTTCACAGGTATGAAATGGGCAAACTTCATCAATGTGTCCACTACCACCCAAATGGAATCATGATTTCTAGCTGTCATCAGAAGACCAACTACGAAATCCATGGTTACATGATCCCATTTCCACTGCGGTATTGGCATAGGTTGCAATGTACCTGCCGGCTTCTGGTGTTCAGCCTTAACCTACTGGCATATCACACACTTAGCCACCAACTCAGCCACATCTCTCTTCATGCCAGGACACCCATACATGTCCTTTAGATTATGATACATCTTGGTGACACCTGGATGCATAGCATACATCGATGTGTGTGCTTCCTCGAGCACTAACTTCCTCAGATCATCAACATCGGGAACCATCATACTATTATGATAACAGACTAGTCCATCCTCGAACTCATGGAAACAATCACACTTCTCACTGCCAAACTCTGATCTGATCAACTGAACTGTAGCATCTGCCTATTGTGCTTCTTTGATCTGCTGCCTCAACGTAGGCTTCACTTGCATGTATGCCATCAGTCCTTCCAACAAAGAGACTTTCAACTGTACATTCATTTGCCGCAAAGAGACGAACATATCCTGCCTATGGCATATCAAAGAAATTAGTTGTGCCTTCTTTGTAGGAAGAGAAGAAGACTTCCTGCTAAGCGCATCAGCTACCAAGTTTGCCTTACCAGGATGATACTGAATGGTGCAATCATAATCACTGACCAGCTCCATCCAACGACGTTGTCGTATGTTCATCTCACTCTACGAGAAGATATACTTCAGGTTCTTATGATCCGTAAAGATCTGACACACTTCCCCATAAAGATAGTGTCTCTAAATCTTTAATGCATGGACCACCACTGCCAACTCCAAATCATGCGTAAGATAACTCTCCTCATGTTTCTTAAGCTGTCGCAAAGCAAAAGAAACCTCATGATCTTCCTCCATTAGCATACATCCTAAGCCCTTTTTGGAAGCATCACAGAAAACAACATAGCCTTTCCCAGGCTCTGGCAGCACCAACATTGGAGCACTAGTCAGCTTCTCCTTCAAGCTCAGAAATGCTCACTGACAATGATCATCCCAAATGAAAGGTACATATTTCCTGGTCAACTTCATCAATGGCAACGCGATCACACTGAAATCCTTTATAAACCTCTGGTAGTATCCTGCTAATCCCAGAAAACTATGAACTTTAGTCGGCGTCTTTGGTTGCTCCCACTCTGCAACTGACTCCACCTTCTTGGGATCCACTCTGAATCCTTCTACAGATATCACATGACCCAAGAAAGTCACCTCTTTTAGCCAGAACTCACACTTACTGAACTTGACATACAACTGGTGCTGGTGAAGGAGAGTCAACGCTTGTCGAAGGTGTTGTTCATGTTATTGACTGTACCAACTATAGATCAAGATGTCATCTATAAAGACCACAAAAAACTGATCTAGAAACGGATGGAACACCCTATTCATCAAATCCATGAAGGCAGCAGGTGCATTGGTTAGCCCGAACGACATAACCACAAACTCAAAGTGATCATACCTTGTCCTAAAAGATGAATTTGGTATGTCATCCCCCTTGATCCTTAGTTAATGATATCCAGACCATAGATTGATCTTTGAGAATACTGTAGGACCACAAAAATGATCAAACAGATCATCTATCCTTGGCAAAGGATACTCATTCTTGATCGTAACTTTGTTCAACTGTCGATAATCTATGCACATACACATCGATCCGTCCTTCTTCTTCATGAACAGAACTGGAGCACCCCATGACAATGTGCTCGGTCTGATGAAACCTTTATCTAGCAACTCTTGTAACTGCTTCTTCAGTTATGCCATCTCAGCTGGAGCCATCCTATACGGTGTTTGAGCAACTGGATGTGCCCCTGGCACTAGGTTGATCTCAAAGTCAATCTCTCGAGGTGGGGGAACACTGGGAAACTCATTGGGAAACACATCCGCAAACTCTCTGACTACAGGCACATCCTCAAGGCTAGAACCTTCTACTTTGGTATCCACAACATGGGCAAAAAATGCTCTACAACCTTGCCGCAACAACTTTTCCACCACCATCGCTGACACGAAACATGTTAGAAGAATCTTCCTATCTCCTTGGAAGATCCACTTCTCACCCTCATCAACAAACACGACTTTCTTGGAACCATAGTCCAACACAACCTTATACCTCTCTAAGGTATCCATCCCAAGGATTACATCAAATCCATGCATATCAAGTGGTAGGAGATCCACTTGTATGTTGTGTCCCGAAAAAGATAGAACACAAGATGGACACACTTCTCAAAGCAACACGGGCCCAACAAGAGGGGTTTCTAATAACAAGCTATCTTTCTTACAACTAACAGGTAAAAGGCATCTATCAAGCATACTACGAGCGATAAAAGAGTGTGTAGCACCCGGGTCAACCAGAATAGATACAAAGCAAGAAGAAGACAAATCAAAATGAAATAACTCCATATGACCTGCAACTACTCGCGGGTTGACTATCACCTCTGGCTGACTCATAGCATAGAATCGAGTCATTTCTTGCTGTCATCCACATCCTCTGCTTCCTTGAGAAGATGATCCTGCTTGCGACGCTTGACCACACCCTCACCCTCTGTTACCACTGCACTGCTGTCTATCTGATCCCTATTGATTCTGCCTCAGCTGCTGTGTCACTTTAACATTTGTCCTTGGGCAATTTCACCTGATATGCCCAACCTGTCCATAAGGAAAGCACGACGGGTCTCTTGAATGCGGCCTAGATGGCCCTGTCACTGCTACTGAAGTTGTGAGGTACGCTTTTGATGACAAAAAATCATGCCCTCTTCCCTTACTCGGAGACCACTATGACAGTGCACTAGAACCCTATATCACAGAAGGTGCAGAAAACCTCAACTTTTTGAGGCCATCAAACCTCTGCTTCTGGAACTAAGTAGGATTTTTCTTGGACGTGGTCTCTCTCTTCTCCTTGACTGACTGTTCAATCCTTCATACATACTCCACAAACATGGCATACCGCTCTTGATTTTCTAAAGCAACAGTAGGTTTCATTAGCTCAGCACTCAGACCTTTCTCAAACGGTGTGATTCTCTCATCATCTGTCACTACCATGTGTGGATAAAACCTCAGTAGCTTCATAAACTTGGCTTCATACTTGGTGATGCTCATAAATCCTTGGTGCATATTCTCAAACTGACTGATCTTTTCATCTAGATAGGTCTTTGGGAAGTATCAACTCACAAACTCCCACCGGAAGACGTCCCAATAGATCACCTCACTGGGTCACTTCTCCTCCTCGATGGCCCACCAGTGGCCAACACTACCCTTCAGAAGGTAGACAGCGTGCTTGACTTTGTCTGCTTCAGGGATGTCAAGGATCCAGAAGGCCCTCTCAAGACCTATCAACCACAGATCAACATCTGTTGGATCAACCATACCAGCATAATCCAAAGCTCCAACTCGGCGAAGCTGCTCGAAGGTCTTCCTAATACCCAAAGATTCACCATGGGGAGCCTGTGCTCTTGGCGGAGGCACTGGCAATCTTTCCACTATGAGATTCATTATAGCCATTACCTGTCCCATAAGGTGCCGGTAGACATGATTATCAAGAATGGCTGGGTCGATTTGGGGGACCTCAGGCACCCGATCTTCATGTTCCTGCATACTCACTCCATCAACTAATGCAGCAACACTACTCTCGGCAGCATGTTCTTCATGATTTCTAGACATCTTTTAGCTTTATCTTCTGCTGGGGGCAGAAGTCATTATGAGAAAATCTGGAGAAAATCACAAGAACATGCACAAACCTAGTCCTAGATCCCTTTAGACTAAGTGAACCTAGAGCTATGATACCAACCTTGCATGTGACATCCCGCTATCACACAGACAATGAAATGCCACGCAAAAATGTTCAGAACCGTCATTAACATCGTATTACCAAAAACATGTGTTAATTAAAACCGACTGCGGAAAGAAGATACAAAAGGAACTATTACAACCAGATCCACATCTTGCAAGGAAACATGTTATATAAATATACATAAACTTGATACATGTCTACAATTCATAGGATCCAACTGTCCCATAAGCACAAAGCGTTCACCACCTATTTATATACATAATAGGCCATATCAGACCAACAATAGGATGAGAAAGCCATACAAGATCATGCATCATGAAACTTCATCAAAACACCTCCATGGACCTGAGAGTACATGGATGACTCTAGGACTCTACTACAAAACACCCCAAAACAACATCAGTATATCCAATCTTGCCTTCTACTAATCTGCTTGCTGCTCAGCTGCAAACTCACGACCACTACCATGTCTAGCTCAATCACCTAAAAAGGGTTTTAAACCAATGGGGTGAGACACACAGTCCCAACAAGAAACATAACCCCCGTCAAAACTATAAAACCTCAAAGGAAATCTAGAACAGATAAAGCAAGTAACTAATATAAGCAGATCGTATATGAGCAGCATACTGAGTAGAACTAACTTGTTATAACATCTTACTGAGATATCCGGGAGGCATACAACCAGATATTTCTTATGGAACATGATTGACAAGATAAGTTATATAAGAACTTATCATAACATCTGAGGAACATGTAATTAACTGCAAGACATAACTAGGGTAACTATACAAATAAGGCATCAACTAATGTTTCATGTTTTACCCTAAGAGAATATACTATATGGCTGGATTATGATTTATTATGCCCTGAGGAAGTGAGTCATACCACTCAGATCCAAACCAACCACCTCTTGGTCGCAATCGATTTCCATACAAGGTCAATGGGAGAGTCGGGTTCCATGATCTATTTCCCTTGTGGTCAGTGCACAAGAACAAACAAGCTGGACTGTGGTCTCATGCTTAAGTGGCCTTAGCCACACATGGTTAGGCTACCCTCTGCCTAGCCCACCTTGGTACATGTATCGGTGCTAGAAAACTGAGCCATGGACCTATTCATAGTGCTCCATCATCACTGAGCCATGGGCCTATTCACCATGCTCTATCACATATCCTGAGCCATGGGCCTGTTCACCATGATCCAACCACACTAATCTATAGACCTGAAACCATGCTTTAAACATGCACTACTACTTAGGGCGTAGGCACACCCCACATATTCAACAATATGCGTTCTAGGTTAGCCCTTAGGAGAACCTGTTTCACTATCACCAAACTCCTGACGATGATGGATCTATGGCTAGGGTAAACTACATGAAAAATTCATCTATAATTAATTAACATATTTTAAGTGGATTGTAAGATTCAACCAAGTTATGTAACATGCAACTATAACAAGAATGAATAAACATAAAACACATTATCTTGTGTTACATTGTCACTAAGGCCTTCAGTGCAATCAATATCATCTTGATCCATCACAAGGATCCAACATCACATGTTACCACTTGGCCTCTTGCCAATCATCAAGATCCATCTCAAGGATCAATATCATAGGGACTCAATCCCATCATCAAGGCACACATTTCCATTCCATGGGTAACACCCATCGCATATCATTGGGTTCATTATAACCCTTGATGTTCCACATCATATCGTTGTCATGCCATCATCATGGCCTCATCATGCAACTGGTACCTGCATGGTTAGCATGAGCATAGAGGTACAACTGTACTCATACAAGGAACATCTTATTGCATATATTGAGAGAGATATAATTACACAATTGAATGAGCATATTTATGCATGACATTATCTTATATGAATTTTTGATCAAGCATTAGGGTTTCCAACCGATCACAAGGTACAACCCTTACTAAAGATATATCGAGTAAGGGACAACCCTCACCAATGGTATAATGGGTAGGGGACAACCCCCACCAAAGGTGCCATAAACCTCATTAAAGGTAAGACACGCCTCATCAAAGAGTGTGACACCCAACACTATATCGGTCAACACCCATCTAGGGTTAACAACCATGTCGGGCAACCACTATCACTTAGGTATCAGGAAACACCATAAGATGATATTGAGTAACACCTCCTCAAGACACTATATCAGGCAACCAGCTAGGAACCAACCTGTAACGCCAAAGCATGCAACATCATATCGAGAAAGCACCACAACATGCAACGCCCCAATGACGGGAAATGTTGTGACGGACAACACACCTATAGGGTAACGGGCAACACTACCCAAGAGGGTTTCGTGCACATCAACAGGGCCATGTCGCCAAGTGCAGCACCCAACACCCGACACAACCTCCCAACGTCTAAGGGAACAACTCTAATGTCCAAGATAGGGCCATATAGGTCAAGGACATATCACCCAATAGCTAGGTTGAGGATCCATGTCGGCCAAGAACCACATGACCTATCGGGAAAGGTACCAACATGCCATGACGCCCATCACAGACCATCACATCCCTATCGGCCCAAAGCATATCGCCCAAACTCAACCCTAGAAAAGGGATATCGGGCAAGGGTCCAAAGGTCGTGATGGGTTGGTCATCTTCAACCTCAAGACTACGACCAAGAAACCCTATAAGGTTAAGAGAGTTGGCTCACCTCTCAACAACCAAGTGAGAGGGCTTTTACACAACTTCCATCACATATCGGGCAGCAAGGTGGGTCATCCCATATCGACCAACCTTCCAACCTCAACTGGGTCAAGACCAACAAAAGGCTCACTTCTCAAGTCCATGGTAAGAGAGGGGTATTTCCCAAACAACTAGAGCATAGACTCACCTCTCAACAACTAAGGAAGAGAGGGGTTTTGCCTATACCACTAGAGCTCAAGCTCACCTCTCAAAACCCAAGGGAGAGAAAGGGATATAGCCTTACGGACACACCACCATACCTCTTTGGGATAAGACACCCTAAGCTCACCTCTCAACTAAATGAGAGAGGGGTATTTCTTGAGGTTCTACAACCCAACGGATCAACTAACACAAGGGTAACTACCCATATCGCCCAACTTGTTCTAAGGAACATATATCGGCCAACCTGATCTAGGGAGCATATCGGGCAGCAACATGACTATTAAAGCAAGTAACATATCTAGCAAGATAACATGGCCAATCAAGATAGCATATAACAAAACAACATGGTAAGGAAGTAGTATAGTTAGGGTTAGGAGTTATGTAACCCGCCTCAAGCACACTCCCCAAGCTCCAAAGCTCCAAGCACCAAGCTTCAAGATCCAAGGCACCACCCTCGGCCAACACTAAGAGAGAAGAGAACTCCACCAAGGAGATTGGCCACCAAGCTCTACTAAGGGGAGATATCGGCCACCAAGAAAGAAGGGAAGCAATTAATGAGCTAAAGGGGTCCCAAGATAGCAAAGAAGGGGTTATATATGTAAGGGGGTTAAGTAGGAGTCCACTAGAGGATTGCTCCACATGTGCTCGCCCAAACCACCACTTGTCCAAACTGTGCCACCTTGCTAGCACCCCAAACCACTTGCTCATGACTTGCCACCAACTAGCAAAGCAAAGGCCATTTGTCCAAAGATGGTGACACAAACGAGGCTAGGTCAAGAGGGGTGTGTGTCGCCCAACATGGTGCCATGGCCGATACACCACTACCCGACACACCTCTTGGCCGACACACCCTGACTGACACACCAAGCAAGGAGGCGGCACCAAGCTCAAATTAGGCCCAAGAAAGTCCAACAACAAGCCTAAGCTTCAACAAGCTTAAACGAGGCTAAAAAACAACTCAAGCAAGGCACCCAACCCATCCTCTCCACCCTCGAGGATGCAAGGAGAGAGAAAGATATCTCTCAAGGTGACAAACTTGCACACCAACCCTAGAACTTGGGTAAATTGTAAGTTGCACCTCAACCTCTCAACAAAGCACAAACAAACCATAATCACATCTCAGGTAATTAGGCAAGCCTCTAAACATAGGGTTTAGGCAAAGCAAATAGGGTAAGCCCAAAATGGAGGTTAGGGTCCTTACAACATCATGATCGCAAAATCAAGGAATAACATCGTGATCGAAAGAACTGTCCATAGGCAGCGTTAGGAATCACAACGCACCTCAACCAGGCATCATGATCAAGGTCAAGGCAATATCATCATCTCGCCCACGACACAATGTCACGACCAACCCAAACCAGGGTGTCACAATCAGCACACAAGGAGTGTAACTCGACCAACTGGAAACAAGGTGTCTAGACCCACAATAGCAAAGGAAACATGACCATTTTGACCTCAAACCCAAGGACACACTTCTATCTCAGTCGAAACAAGATCAACAGCAAGAAAGCAAACATTATCAAGATTAATTTTTAGGATCTAAGATCACCAAACCCTATAACGAGTTCCATGGTGATCATCTAGCAAACAATACTAGGAGAAGAGAAACAAGACCTCAAAACATGAGAGAAAACTTCAAAAAACTAAGGAAGAGTATGAGAATGAAAACCTTAATCATGGTACAAAACCACAACTAAAGGTACATGTACAACCATCCTCTCAAAATCACTAAGAAAATAAGCATGAAAAGATTAGGGTTGAAGAGGAAGAGTTATTTTTGTAAGAAAAATACAAGATCATAAACCCTAAGATTTAGGATCATCATCTATTGTCTCAGAATCATCTTTAAAGACTTAAAATAGAAGGTTACACCAAGAGGAATCCACCATCTCCAAGGGGAAACTTTACATAAGATCGATCACCAGAAACCCTAAGACATGTGTCATAGAAGCATCATGAAAGAACCTCAAGAAAGAGAGATAAACATGTGTTTAACCCATAAAAAATAGAACCTAAAACCATATTTCACCATGATACACGAATTTCATGCATGTGACCAAAAACCAAAATCAAGACATAGGAGGTAAACAACTATCACACACCCATCTCCAAAATCAGGTACTTAACCTTAGGGTTTTGGATTCCAAGCATATAAAGCATGATAACCACCATCAATTAGGCTCTATATAATGATATCATCTACTATCATATTAAGAGCACATTTTAGAGTGAGAAATAACAACATGAAAATAAGATTAACAGTGCTAATAATAGAGGAGGGTAGAGAGTTATGAAACTCGCCATACAAAGCTCAATGCCAAGGGTCCAAGCTCCGAGATCAAGGGCTCCATGCATACAATCCAAGGGTTGAATAAGATCCTCCAAAGTCTCCTCTCACTGCTACAATAGAACCTCAAAGAAAAGGAGATACCAAGGTTAATATATCCCAAGAAAAAGGAGGAAAGAAAACCCTATCTGAACTAAAGGGAGAAGGAGGAAAAAGAGGGAACGTACTTCCCCCTACTATGGCCTATGACCCTTGTGATGAGGGTTTATTCCTCAAGAACAACCATCACATCCAATCATGGTACATGGACGAGAAAAGGGAAGAAGATGGAGTAGAGATTCCAAGGAAAACGTTGCCAAAGAAGAGGAAATACTTACCAAGGTTGAAGATGAGAAAAGAGCACCACATGCAAGGGATCGATCACCAAAGCTCCAAGGATCAGACCTTCTTTGCTCCACCAAGCTCCAAGGTGAACAAAAGAAAAAGAGGAACAAGAATGGCCGAAAAAGGGTTCACTTGTGTGGAGGAAAAAGAGGCTATATACTTGAGGGATGAGAGAGAAGGTCAAAGATGAGGTGTTAACACCCTAAGGCACCTAAGGGACACTTGTCCACCAAAGAAACCCACATGCAACCACTTAAACCATGCATGCATGAGATGGTGATAAAACCTATGTTGGGTATCGACCTACTTGGGTCCCCAACAAGTGGTTTAGGTCGCAACACATCCTAGAGGTCAAAAAAAGAGCAAACATCATGACTAGGTCGAAACAAGATCATCACCATCAAAGAGGTTGAAACACAAAAAGACAAGCATATAGGTCGAAACACATGACCCTAAACTTTCATGGTCATAACAAAATCAAGCATAGTCAAGTGTTTCAGTCAAAACACATCCAAAATAGCCCCTAGGTTGCTACCTAGGTTGCTACCATCATCAAGGTACATCAAGGTCGAAACAAGGTAACCCTAGGAAACCCTAGTCACCACCAAGGATGCCACCACTCATCCAAGGCCCAAACAAGGTACCCCCTTCTTTATCTATCCTCTAGATGATGTCAAGGGATGTAAGACACTCTCTATAAGTGACAAATTGCACATCAACCCCCTACTTTGGGTAAATTGCAATTTGCACCAAAACTAGCACACAATGTACAAACAACATCCAAACAAGCTCAAACTGGAAACTTAAGCTCTCCACAAGATATTAAAGCATATAAAAAGATTATATTAAGGTTATAAATACTTAATAAAAATAAAATAAATAGGGTTACCCCAAAACCCAGGTCAAGGGTCTTACAAGCCATAAACCCCTAATAGGGATTTTGCCCCCAAAATCCTCAACGGAAAGAGACGAGCACTACCTCTGCATCCCTACCTCAAGCTCCCATGTGGGTTATTCTATACCTTGGTGATATCATAACACTTTTAAACAAAATCATGTTCTTTGCCCAAGATTTACATAGGATTTTTCACATAGGACACACCCTCAACATAGAAACATTGTTTGTACCCTGTACAACTCATATAAAAATCTTAATTGGTAAGTTACCTTCTCAACTTGTAACATTACAAGATAAGGTTCACAAATCTGGGATTTTATCATATTTATCCTAACACAAAGGTAAGACTTCAAGTTTAAGGGTATAAATCATTGAATTCTCAGTATTAGAACCAAAATATTATACTATCAACTTCATTATAAACCATTGGATGTTATGGTATTTATTCACAACTATTGAATTAGGTTTAATAATTTCAAAAATATTGGTTGATATGTATATTTAACTCTTGGATCATATAACCAAAGGAACTATTACTTAAGGGATTAATTCAAACAACTTAGGATACTTAGTTACATTATGGTGTGGTAACCTGAACCATCATCTATTATGAAGCATCATGTCTCCATTGGTTGATGGGGATAACACTACCATCTTTGAACACTCTCGAATGTTGAGCTTAAAATTACCATTGGTTCATGTCATCTTTAGGGCACATTAAAAATACAATTGTTCCTACTAAATAAATGATAACAAAAAAGATTTCCTACTCAAGGTATCTACAACTCAAATCATTACTTGGTGTGTAACATAATATTATATAACTCTATTCTCAAGTAACTCTTGCAACTGTCTATTTAAATCTTGACTCCTTGTCGACATCATCCTATATGGGGTATAAACCCCTAACAAAAGTTTTCTGTACTATAAGTTGAGTACTGGTAACCAGATTGATCTCAAAATCAATCTTTCTAGGAAACAAAACACTCAATGTCTTATCATGAAGCTTGACTTTGATCTTATACACAACTGGAACCTCTTGGATACTAGGATTCCTCACTTTGGTATCCATCACATGTCCCAAAAGCACTTCACATCCCTATTTATCAACTCCTCAACTGTTATTTTTGATACTAAATGCATCAGAAGAATCTTCCTATCATCTTTGAAGATTCACGAGACATCATCATTCATAGACGTCGCCATCTTGGAACTAAAGTCCAAAATAAACTGATACTTTTCAAATTATCCATCTCAAGGTCACATCAAAACTATGCACATCAAGTGACATAAGACTCACTTGAATGTCACATATCTAGAGAGAAAGAATACTAAGGGAACATACTTCCCTTATCACTATAGTACCACTTAGGGATTTCTAATAAGGGGAAGGGGTTACCCAACTCTGTTTTGTTATCACACAGGTTTACAACTGCTCATGTGTCATTTTAACTAATTTCATCTTGGTTTCCTTTCCATCAACATAGCAATTATAAGGATGAACACATATCATTGCCCCTTCTTTATTAATTGTTCATCATTTTCCTGTGTTTCCCCTTGTGTTACCATGTTTTACAACTTCTCCTCAAGAGGTAGATCATTATTTTTCACAATTTATTTCTTGAACATGGATCATTTCCCTTATTCTCTTTCACATATTATGATAATTGAACCTTACACTTTCTTATACACATTGGTTGGTCTTAGATTAACTCAAGTTCCACTTTATTTATTCATCATTTGTTCTTATTTAGCTTCTCACTTTATACTTATCTAAGAAGTTCTCTTCATCTTATATGGATTTTACACCTTCACTCACTTAATTAGCATATAATTATCTATCTTTTACATCAGAAACTTCTTGGAATTACCACTTTAGAGATCTCTTATAGGTTATTTGTGTTCAAATTTAGGTTTTATAGTGTCATACTTTTCTCTTATGATTATCATTCATTAATGTTCCGATAGGTTACGATGTAGTTATGTCCTTCTTTGGAGCAAGTTGAAGGTATTATTATCATGACTCATGTTTAATTATGCTATTTAGGTTGTTTAAAAATGACTACTTGATCAGAGTAATCGAAAAGAAAGCAAACTAAAAGTTCCATAATCACTTTTCCTTCAATAATTGAATACCTGGCTAGGGCACTCAAGTACTGAGATTAGGTAGTATGCACCATGTTTCATGTCATGTTCTCAACTTAGAAACCATCCTAATCCTAGTCCTAGTATCCATGTAGACTCAATGAGCCTAGAGCTCTGATACCACCAAAATGTGACGACCAACGCCACACCAAGCAAGATTACTCAAAACCAGGCGCGGAATTAACACTAAGAAAGCGGATTACCAAAAAACAAAGGAAATTAAAACTGATTTCATAACCATCCATCAAGCTGAACTCATCATGTCTGAAGCCATAAATTGGAGCTATTTGTATTTCATTCATATCAAAAGTAGTTACATGACATAGTTCACTGGCTATCTAGCCACAACCTGTTACATGAGATAACTTGTTCACATATACAAATCACATATAAACTATCATCGTATATGTCTAAAAACTCAAACCAATGTACAACATCTATAAAACACCCCCAAAGACCCAAGTGCACAGGGACGACACATAAGACTCTATTACTAAACACTAGTTGCATATCCATGATCCAACAACTACAACACCTTAGGATATTTGACTCAGTAACATGAGATATATCCCAACATGCACACCCACCTAAAAGATGTGGAAACCCATGGGGTAAGACCAAACATCCCATCGAGAGTTATAACTCTTTGCCTACATCTATTAAAAGTGTGGATAGCTAACACGGGAGATTATACTATCAACAAATAAGCAAATCCAACTAAATGATATAAGTAGATCAATTAATATTCTAAAAAGGAATATGAAGAACAAGTATATTGTATATCAATTAATTCATACAAAATCAAGAAAAGACTTCAACCAATATTCTTCACATTTTGTCCTTAAGTAAATACACTACACGACTGCATTACATATTTTATTATTATCCTGAGGATTTGAGTCATACCACCCATATCCAACTGCCCCCAGCAAAGGGAAACTGACAGAGCCATACAAGGTCTATGGAAGATCCAGAATCCACAACCTCTCCACCACCTCGCGATCAACATAAGAGTAACAGTGACACATATTCAATAGAAGGATCGGCTCACAAATGATCGTCCATATATGTAACACCTAGTCCACCTTGGTACAGTAATGTTGCCAGAAGAATCAGCTCATGCACGGTCATTCTTAAAAGAAGAAGTGTCTCACACATGGCCATACATATCATGAGGAGATCGGCTCATGCATGGCCATCTCACACAACTACAATTAAGGATGCAAGGAGATACTCGACATGCACCCTACATATTAAAAAATATGCGCTCTGAGTTAAACTCATTTCACCAATCCAAGAAATAAAGCTGACACTAGAAAGGATATATGGCCAGGGAAAACTATGTGCTTGGTTCCACTTGATTAGTTAAGCTAATTAGAGTGTCTTTTAGCATCAATCAAGTTACAACGTATAAAATACAAGAAAATACTACAAAAGAAAGAGCATAGTATAATATCAGAAGATTTATAACATTTAGAACATATCTTGCCACATCATAACATTCACCATGGGATGCCAATACATCAACTCATCAATGAGAATATCATCTCAAACTAGGCAACATGCCTCTACTAGGTCATGGGACCCATTCATAGTATCCCTGTATCACGTGTCTCAACATGCAATTCATGAAGGATGATTTAATTTGTGTCACAATGATAGTCATCATAGAATGCACTAGCCATGATATTCAATCACATATCACATACAAGGTTAGGGGTTTAAACACATGATAATGAATTCATCATAACATAGTAACCAATTCAAGAGGGAAGTGGATACATCATACATTCTCATATTAGGTTCAGATGTCCTATAAGGCCCCTAAACTTGCTTAATGAGTTGAACAAGCTTAATTATCATAATTAATTTCTTATAACCCTAATATAACCTTGTGATATTCTTTGAATTCATAATACAAGATTAATTTTATAATTTGGTCCAATTTGGACACTATTTGAGCAAGTTATGCAATTTTATGCACATTTTAGACTTTTCTGCAATTTACCCAATTGAGAGGTTTTCATTGCAATTTATTTCTTTCATTATGTTCCTTGGATATTATATCATCATTATTGATATTTTTGAGCCATGGGGCATCTATTTAAATCTCGGTTTGAAGGTGTTTTCTCCAAGGGTATTTTAGGGTTTACCCCTTCATGGATGAGCTACCTTTAGTAGCTATCAACTAATGAATTATATGATTGGCTGGGAAATTTGACAAAGGAAATCTAAGAAGGTATATAAAGATGGTGGGGGAGCTTCTTGTGTGTGTGCTTGTATATTCTTAATAAATTAAGGCCATGGATACTTAGATAGATACTAGAACTTCAACTTTTTGTTTTTCTTTATCTTAAAGTTTCATATACTTATCCCTAAGTACCAAAACGAGCCATTTTCTATCCACAACTTCCCTCCTCACAACCTCATTTTCCCCCTGTGCTGCTGCGAATTTCCTCTCCAAGGAAGAAGAAAGTGGGGACCTTCTTGGAAAAAGGATCCAGGGTTGCAATTAACTTCCTTTTAGGGCTTAAAAAGCTTCCTTCTAGTGATCTTGGCCTAAAAGAGTAAGAATCCACTTCTTTCATCCGTTTATTTCTTTGTTATCCTTCCTCCTACCTTTCTCCAGGTCGGAACCTTGTTGTTCCATGGTAGAAATTGCTCTAAAGCTCTAAAACCCTACCTTTCTTGCTCCTTATGCTTAGGGTTTGCTCATTTGATGAAGAAAGGTGCTAGATGGATGAGTTCATAGCTTATGATTGGATTTTCTACCCTACTTGCTCAAGATTCCTTCTATGTGGGGTTCATATTATCATTAGAGGCAACTTTTATAACTTGCTCCACGTTTATTCCTTACCAGAAGCTTTCTAGATCATGTTCTTGCTTGAAAATGATGATCCATGCACTAAAAAGCTATGCTTGACTTGGATTTTGATTTTTATAATGTTCCCTATTCTGATTTTAGTTATAGATGAACCTTTGATCATGTGTAAGTTATTCCTAAGGTATAATATGACTTGGATCAGGTTGGTTTGACAACCTATGGTGCTAAGCACCTATCAACCAATGGTCAATTTTAGGGTTTTAAGTTGATTTCTTCTATAAACCCATGACCCGATGATGGTACCATTGCAACAACCCTATGGTGTTGTATTCAGGACAATGGATGGTGGTAACCAAGGGTGTCAACTGACGTTCACCCTATTAGGTCATGTTTTGGCCTAATTAGAAGCCTAGTGATTAACAACTAAGTACCCTAATGATGCTATCAATCAATGGTGATATTAGTTTGATATTTGATGTTGATTAATGAATATATTGTTGATCTAACAACCTATGGTGACTTAATAGTCACTAATGATGGTGGATCAGGTATCCAAAACCTATGGTGAGTTAATTATATAGTTGTATGATCAATTTAGCCTTAGACCAATGGATTCTTGGGTAACTTGATGCAATGGTAGGACCTATACTATAATTGATGGTTTTAATATATGAACTTGACACAATGGTTAAGATATAATGTTTATTCCTCCAATAAAATGGAATGATGGCTACTGTGATATGTTGGTCCTAATAATGTGATTTATTTGTTTCCTTTATATGATCAACTTAAGGACTTGTTGACAATGGATGCCTTGTTTTAAATGAACAGTCAATTGTGGATTTTACCCTACTCTCAGTGGAACTTTTTGTGTTGTTAATAAAGGGATGTCTAGGGTTATATGGTGAATCTTTATAGAGAACAAATCAAGGACTTCATATTTGGTTTATCCAAGGTGTTTACTTATGTAAACAACAATGGTCTTACCTTTTAAACATCCAATGGTTCTGGGTGACATTGTGGTATGGTGATATGGGTTGAATGATGATGGAACAAATGGAGAGTTACCCTTAATAAGGTAGTCTTACCTATTCACTCATATGAATAGAAGGGATGATAATCATATTGTGTTGATATGTAACCCTAATGAGGTGTAGCTTGTTATACCTTGCTTTAATATAATAAAATGGTGGAAATTGGGTATGAATAGTCCTTGAATTACTAATTCAATCATGAAGTACTATGTTAATGTTGTTGAAACCCTAGTATGTTATAATCCAATGGTTACAGCTTGATTTATGTGTGGGTTCATACTTGAGAATAGTATGGAATGTGATGGTTATGCTTCACCTTATGCATCCATGATCCAATGGGGATGCCGTGAGTTAGGGTTTGGGTATAAATGTTGATTAGTAACATTCATATAATTTATCTTGTTGAACCTAACTCTAATGCAAATAGATAAAGATGAGTATTCATGTTTAACATTCTTATATGATAGCATGATGGTGAAATAACCTCCTTAACATGATCATAACCTTAATGTGTTAATTGGTGGTTTTCATAGCCACATGATTGATACTTGCTTATGTGAAACATGTGCATTATGAATATGATGAGGGTTAATCATATCTAGATTCCTTGCATTTTGATGTAATAAAGGAATGTTCTTAATGTTAATATAACCCTTCTATGATTGTTTATGAATATATCTTAGCTCATTAATGCAATATTGTGCTGATCTGGTGTATTATATGTAAGTGATGTTGTTGAGCCTTGTTATAAGGCATGCAAAGATAATGATGATCTTGTAGGGAATATTATGATGGTCTTAATGACCTTTGGGCATGGTTGAGCCCTGAATGAGGTGTAATCCTCTTATGTTGATAAGGGTTGATACCCTGTGATATTGTGAAAAGGATTTATATCTTATGATAGTATGATGACTAGTGTGGTCTCATGAATGGCAAGTGAATAGTACCATGTGATGATGAGATGAGAAATTATGTTTCACACATTTTATATCTTTTCAAAGTTGTGATATTTATATGCTTGCTAGAAGTGAATTAGGGCTTGTATGTCCACTTATTTAATTCAGCCTTAATTCACCCAATTGGCACTTTCACCTTTGAAGTAGGGTGGCTGCATCTTTATGAAGTCATTGAGGGTGAACTCCCTCAGCTTGTTGGCATCGACAACCACTGTGTGGAGTTGCCCCATCAAGGTGGATAAAGCAGATGACTGGGTGTTGGCTTTGGATCGGACCTTCGAGGGTATGGCATGCCCTCCTCACCAGAAAGTTCGGTTCGTGACGTATGTGTTGGACGGACCGACACGTGTCTGGTGGAATGGTGTCGCCCGCACTCGAGACACCTCTACCATGGAGTGGGACCAGTTCCTGAAGCTCTTTAGGGAGAAGTATATCTATCCTGCCTTCTTGAGGAAGAAGGAAGCCGAGTAGTACTAAGATGGGTGACCAGTTGGGAAGTTGATCCTGGCTTGCGCGTGAGTGGACAAAAGCGTGCAGTTAAGGCTAGTGGTGGTCTGTGGGGCCAGTCGTCATTCCTAAAACTCTACTAGAGCCTTGGGCAGTGGGTCCGGGTATTACAAATGCGTAATCAAGTGCAACTCTAATCATGTAGTGCCATGTTCCATAGAACCATCTTCAGTGTCAAAACTTGCTGGATGGTAAAATGAGTATTCCTAAAGAAAACTTGGAGCGCATAATGTTGAGTATGTGGGGGTGGAAGGTTGACGATATATCCTTGTCATCCACAATGCAGATTGTGGAGGATGTCTATGGTCATGCCTCATACATCTGATGTGATTGAGAATAGATATGGTCATGTCTCGATGATTATAACATAATGTGATTAGAGGACAACTGCAGTTGTACCTCAGTGATTGGGTATGTATACCCTAGTTTCTAGTGCCATGAACTATACCAAGGGTGGACTAGTGGTTAGTAGCTTGACTATATGTCACTGTGGTGGCAACTTTGATGGATATGTCACTGCCTTTTTACTTGTACTGACTGAGGGGAAGAGATCTTAGGATACCAGCACTCCTAGATCTTGTACGGAACTGAATAGCCCCTCATAGGGGTCGGTTGGAATTTGAATGGTATAATTCAAATTTCCCATGGTGTAATAAAAGATGTAATACAACCGTGTAGCATATTGTTTTAGGAATATACACAAAGTTTCACATTGAATGACAACCCTTGTTTGTTATCTTTACATAAAGATGATGCTTAGTGAAATTAAGAGATAGTAGATATATTTATGTTGTGGATATGCGTATGATTGTAGATGCATACATACAATAGCCATGCTTATGTTGATAACTATACTACTACTGCTGACTATAATCATGATGCTAGATATCTCATCTTGTTAGTTATGTTTACCATGCTAGCCATGCCTTTTTAACTAGAGATGCATATACTACTAATCATGCTTATCTGGATAGTTGTGCTTATGTTGTAGCTCTTCTTATGATGTTGATATGTTCCACTTGTTAGACATACAAATGCTGTTATCTATGCATATGATACTAGATTTATTCATGATGTTAGAGATGCTCATGCTGCTAGACTCCTTATATTGTTAATAGGGATATGAGAATAGTCTGGCTAATGAAGATAGTTTTTATCTACTCCTTTATGTATTTTTTTAATCATCAGTGCTGCTAGGCTTATTTGTTATATCTGATTAATTTTCTTAACTATTTAATTACTTAAAAATGTTGTAATCAATAAGAGTTGTTGGAAGTTATATCTCTTACTGGGACATGGGTCTCACCCTTGTGGTTCACCACATTTTTAAGGTAATCGGAAGTGATGAAAACAAACATGTGGCAGAAAAGAGGAGCTATAGTAATGAATCTTCTATAAAGTTGATTAGATGTTTAGTGTGTCCTAGAGTTTCCATTGTACTCTCAGGTCCATGACAGAAAAAGTTTGTATATGGTGTTTCAAACGAATCAGACTTTTGCAAGAATTTTAATGCTTGTTTGTGTGGCATATACGAATATTGTTCTCCTGTGCATATATGTGGTGGCTAAGATGATACACCAATTTGTATCAAATTATTAGCATAGTATGGATATAAGAAAGATGTTGGGATCTTATGCAAATGTTTCTGAGCGGGTGCTGACGTTGAAATAGGTTTTATTTTACCCATATTTTTTGGTATGTGATTAATTAGTGATTGATTATGTTTTATGCTTTGAGTAATCTCGTTTAGTGTAATAGGTTCTCACAAGTTGGTATCAGACCTTTAGGTTCACTAAGTCTACAGGGACACTAGGACTTAGGACGAGGATGATGTCTAAGTTAGGAATATGACATAAAAATATGGTGCATACTGCCTAATCTTAGTATTTGGGTGCCCTGGCCAGGTATTCAATTATTGAAGAAAAGGTAAGTATGGAATTCTTAGATTGTTATCTTTCTAATTACTCTAATCAAGTAGTCATTTTGAGACAATCTAAAGATCATAACAAATAATAAATAATGGTGTGAATATCTCAATCCTACCTTAAAGAAGATGAGAATTGCATCATTATCTATCAAAACTTGAATGTTTGGTAAATATAAGAGAAAGATACAACACCATGAAATCTAAATCTGAATACAAATAAGGAAAAGAGGAGTTCTTGAAGATGTGATTCAAGAAGATAATAAAGTAAAAGACAAACAAGTCTATGCTTATAAAGTGAATCAAGGTATGAAATCGACATAAGATAGAGAGAACTCCTATAACAAGTACAAAATGAGAAGATGAATGGGAACAATGACAAAGAAATAAGGTGGAACCTGAGTTAATCTCAGACCAACCTATGTGTGTAAGAAAGTGTTAATGAAAAATCATCATGGCATGTGAAAGAAATTAAGGGAGATGATCCCGATTTAATGAAGAAAATGTGGAATATGATGATTTACCTGTCCATAAGTGGTTGAAAAACCTAATAAAATAAGAGAACATACCCAGTGTGATAAATGGTCATCAAGGAAGGAGTAATGAGATATGTTAATCATTATGATTCCTATGATAATGGTAAGGAATCCAAAATGAAAAGGGTAAAATGATACATAAGAATTTGTAGCCTACATAATGAAAATAGAATTGGTTACCTTTTTACTAGTGACCTTGAACAATGTTTCTATGATGTAGGAAGTGTGTTTCCCTTTGTGTCTTTTCTTTCCAGGGCATGACTTTCAAGTGGATCATTGCCACTTGGTATGTGTGGATTCGTTGTAAACATGAGGGTGGATAGCTTATTATAGCATAAGGTTGTTTGGACTATGGAGCCAAGTTCATAAAGTTTATGATGATTTTTCTTTTGAGCCTTCCAATAATTAGGAAGACTCCTTTTATATGTCTTGATATTTGTTATGTTGGTAAAAGTAGATGATATAAGGATGTGAGTTGCTTATAGCACATGAGGTGGATACCAAGGTAATGAATCCTAGTATCCAAGATGTATTAATAATATGAGAAATATGTGAAGGTTGGAGATGTTTATTAAATGAACATTCCAAGTATTCCTCTTCTGCAGAGAGAGAGGGAGAGAGAGTTGATGATGACCCTCTAAATGTTGTTTGGAAGGAAAAACAAAAGTGATTCTATAATGTTGTGTATGGTTCAATGATAGTTGGGAAAGACCATTATCAAGGATAGATGGTTTGTTGGTTAATAGATATGTGATACCGTGTTCCTTTAAGATAAACCTAGGATCAAATATCAATGCATAAGAGTTAGAGTGGATGACATAAGTTACATATGATAAGAGATACATAATGTTCTATGTTTGATAAAAGCTAGCAAGTATAAATTTTGAGTGATGCGTTGATACAATAGATATAATTTTTGGATGATATATATAATTTAAAGTTGAACATTACTAGTAGAGTTGTACAGATGACACAACAAGTTTCTAAGTTCCATATTTGCAAATGTCTTCTTATGTGGGGGTTTTTGTGCTGACCCAAGATGAGAAATGTATGAATGATGTGACATCACCATAATATGCAAGTAACCATGTGAAGGTTATAGGATGAGGTGCAAAGGAAGTACCCATCTTTGTTTACCTTGGATTCGGGGGCGAAATCCCTGTTAGAGGTTTATAGTTGTTAGGCCCCTAAACTTTCTTAATGAGTTGAACAAGCTTAATTATCATAATTGAATTCTTATAACCCAAATATTACCTTGTGATATGCTTTGAAATCATAAGACAAGATTAATATTCAAATTTGGTCCAATTTGGATACTATTTGAGCAAGTTATGCAATTTTATGCACATTTTGAACTTTTCTGCAATTTACCCAATTGAGAGGTTTTCTTTACAATTTATCACTTTCATTATGTTACTTGTATATTGTATCATCCTTCTTGAGATTTTTGAGCCATGGGGAGTCTATTTAAACCTTGGTTTGAATGTGTTTTCTCCAAGAGTATTTTAGGGTTTACCCCTTCATGGATGAGCTACCTTTAGTAGCTATCAACTAATAAAATTATTTGATTGGCTGGGAAATTCGAAAAAGGAAATATAATCAGGTCTATACAGATGGTGGGGGAGCTTCTTGTGTGTGTGATTTTATATTCTTAATAAATTAAGGCCATGGACACTTGGATAGATACTAGAACTTCAACGTTTTCTTTTTCTTTATCTTGAAGTTTCATATACTTTTCCTTAAGTACCAAAATGAGCCATTTTCTATCCACCACTTCCGTCCTTCTCCCAACCTCGTTCTCCTTCTGTTCTGATACGAATTTTCCTATCCAAGGAAGAAGAAAGCGGGGACCTTCTTGGAAAAAGGATCTAGGGTTGCAATTGACTTCCTTTTAGGGCTTAAAAAGCTTCCTTCTAGTGATCTTGGCCTAAAAGAGTAAGAATACCCTTCTTTCCTCCATTTCTTTCTTTTTTATCCTTCATCCTACCTTTCTCCAGGTCAGAACCTTTCTGTTCTATCGTAGGAATTGCTCTAAATCTCTAAAACCCTACCTTTCTTGCTCCTTATGCTTAGGGTTTTCTCATTTGATGAAGAAAGGTGCTAGATTGATGAGTTCATAGCTTATGCTTGGATTTTCTACCCTACCTGCTTGAGATTTCTTATGTGTGGGGTTTCATCTTCTCATTAGAGGAAAGTTTTATAACTTGTTCCACATTTATTGCTTGCCATAAGCTTTCTAGATCATGTTCTTGCTTGAAAATGATGA
The DNA here is from genome assembly GCA_963693085.1 of Alisma plantago-aquatica. NCBI lineage: Eukaryota > Viridiplantae > Streptophyta > Magnoliopsida > Alismatales > Alismataceae > Alisma > Alisma plantago-aquatica. Next base: position 1,305,128,106 of record OY856411.1, read on the forward strand.
TCCATGCACTAAAAAGCTATGCTTGACTTGGATTTTGATTTTTATAATGTTCCCTGATCTGATTTCAGTTATAGATGATCCTGTGATCATGTGTACATTATTCCTAAGGTATAATACGACTTGGATCAGGTTGGTTTGACAACCTATGGTGCTAAGCACCTATCAACCAATTGTCAATTTTAGGGTTTTAAGTTGATTTCTTCTATAAACCCATGACCCGGAGATGGTACCATTGCAACAACCCTATGGTGTTGTCTTCATGACAATGTATGGTGGTAACCAAGGGTGTCAACTGACGTTCACCCCCTTAGGTCTTGTTTTGGCCTAATTAGAAGGCTAGTGATTAACAACTAAGTGCCCTAATGATGCTATCATACAATGGTGATATTAGTTTGATATTTGATGCTGATTAACGAATATAGTGTTGATCTAACAACCTATGGTGACTTAATGGTCACTAATGATGGTGGATCAGGTATCCAAAACCTATGGTGAGTTAATTATATATTGTTATCATCAATTAAGCCTTAGACCAATGGTTTCTTGGGTAACTTGATGTAAAGGTCAGACCTATACTGTAATTGATGGTTTTAATATATGAACTTGATCAAATGGTCAAGATATAATGTTTATTCCACCAATAAAGTGGAATGATGGATAATGTAATATGTTGGTCCTAATAATGTGATTTAGATGGTTTCCTTTATTTGATCAACTTAAGGAGCTTACTTGTTGACAATGGATGGCTTGTTTTAAATGAACAGTCGATTGTGGGTTTTACCCTACTCTCAGTGGAACTTTTTGTGTTGTTAATCAAGGGATGTCTAAGGTTAGATGGTGAATCATTATAGAACACAAATCAAGGAATTCATATGTGGTTTATCAAAGGTGTTTACTTATGTAAACAACCAATGGTCTTACCTTTTAAACATCCAATGGTTCTGGGTGACATTGTGGTATGGTGATATGGGTTGAATGATGATGGAACAAATGGAGAGTTACCCTTAATAAGGTAGTCTTACTTATTCACTCATATGAATAGAAGGGATGATGATCATATTGTGTTGATATGTAACCCTAATGAGGTATAACTTGTTATACCTAGCTTTAATATAACTAAATGATGGTAATTGGGTATGAATAGTCCTTGAATGACTAATACAATCTTGAAGTACTATGTTAATGTTTTTGAAACCCTAGTATGCTATAAACCAATTGTTACACCTTGATTTATGTGTGGGTTCATACTTGAGAATAGTATGGAATGTGATGGTGATGTGTCACCTTATGCATCCATGATCCAATGGGGATGTCGTGAGTTAGGGTTTGGGTATAAGTGTTGATTAGTAACATTAATATAATTTATCTTGTTGAACCTAACTCTAATGCAAATAGATAAAGATGGGTATTCATGTTTAACATTCTTATATGATAGCATGATAGTGAAATAACCCCCTTAACATGATCATAACCTTAATGTGTTAATTGGTGGTTGTCATAGCCACATGGTTGATACTTGCTTATGTGAAACATGTGCATTATGAATATGATGAGGGTTAATCATATCTAGATTCCTTCCATGTTGATGTAATAAAGGAATGTTCTTAATGTTAATATAACCCTGCTATGATTGTTTATGAATATATCCTAGCTCATTAATGCAATATTGTACTGATCTGGTGTATTATATGTAAGTGATGTTGTTGAGCCTTGTTATAAGGCATGCAAAGATAATGATGATCTTATAGGAAATAGTATGATGGTCTTAATGACCTTTGGGCATAGTTGAGCCCTGAATGAGGTGTAATCCTCTTATGTTGATAAGGGTTGATACCCTGTGAAATTGTGAAAAGGATTTATATCTTATGATAGTATGATGACTAGTGTGGTCTCATTAATGGCAAGTGAATAGTACCATGTGATGATGAGATGAGAAATTTTGTTTCTCACATTTTATATCTTTTCAAAGTTGTGATATTTATCTGCTTACTAGAAGTAAATTAGGGTTTGTATGTCCACTTGTTTGATGCAACCTTAATTCACCCAATTGGAATAACTAATCAAGTGCAACTCTAATCATGTAGTGCCTTGTGTCGTAGAACCATCTTTACTGTCAGAACTTGCTGGATGGTGAAATGAGTATTCCTAAGGGAAACTTGGAGCGCATACTTTTGAGTATGTGGGGGTGGAAGGTTGAGGATATATCCTTTTCATCCACAATGTAGATTGTGGAGGTTGGCTATGATCATTCCTCATACATATGATGTGATTGAGAACGGTTGCGGTCGTGTCTCAGTGATTATAACATGATGTGATTAGAGGACAACTGCGATTGTACCTCAGTGATTGGGTTTGTATACCCTGGTTTCTAGTGTCGTGACGTGTACCAAGGGCGGACTAGTGGTTAGTAGCTTGACTATATGTCGATGTGGTGGCAGCTTTGGCTGATGTGTCACTGCCTTTTTACTCGTACTGACCGAGGGGAAGAGATCTTAGGATACCGACACTCGTAGATCTTGTATGGAACCAAATATCCCTTCGTAGGGGTCAGTTGGACTTTGAATGGTACAATTCAAATTCCCCATGGTGTAATAAAAGATGTAATACAGTTGTGTAGCATATTTGTTTAGGATTATACATGAAGTTTCACGATAACCCTTGTTTGTTATCTTTACATAAAGATGATGCTTAGTGCAATTAAGAGATAGTACATATACTTATGTTGTGGACATGCATACGATTTTAGATGCATACATACAATAGCCATTCTTATGTTGATAACTATACTACTACTGCTAACTATAATCATGATGCTATATATCTCAACTTGTTAGTTATGTGTAGCATGCTAGCCATGCCTTTGTAACTAGAGATGCATATACTGCTAGTCATGCTTATCCAGATAGTTGTGCTTATGTTGTAGCTCTTATTATGATGTTGATATGTTCCACTTGTTAGACATACTGATGTTGTTAGCTATGCATATGATACTATATTTATTCATGATGTTAGAGATGCTCATGCTGCTAGACTCCTTATATTGTTAATAGGGATATGAGAATAGTCTGGCTAATGAAGATAGTTATTATCTACTCCTTTATGTATTTTTTTTATCATCAATGCTGCTAAGATTATTTGTTATATCTGATTAATTTTCTTAACTATTTAATTACTTAAAAATGTTGTAATCAATAAGCACTGTTTGAGGTTATATCTCTTGCTGGGATATGGGTCTCACCCTTATGGTTCGCCACATTTTTTTAGGTAATAAGAAGTGACGAAAACAAACATGTGGTAGAAAAGAGAAGCTATAGTAATGAATCTTTGATAAAGTTGATTAGATGTTTAGTGTGTCCTAGAGTCTTCGTTGTACTCTCAGGTCCGGGCAAGAAAAAGTTTGTATAAGGTGTTTCAAACGAATCAGACTTTTGTTCGCATCTTAATGCTTGTTTGTGTGGCATATACGAATATTGTTCTCCTGTGTATATATGTGGTGGATAAGATGATAGAACAATTTATATTAAATTCTTGGTATAGTATGGATATAAGAAAGATGTTGGGCTCTTATGCAAATGTTTCTGAGTGGGTGCTGACGTTGAAATCGGTTTTATTTTACCCATATTTTTGGGTATGTGATTAATTAGTGATTGATTGTGTTTTATGCTTTGAGTAATCTCATTTAGTGTAATGGGTTCTCACATTTCCATACTATATCCTATTTAGGGGTTTGTATTATACAACATCACCAAACCCTAGGTACGTAGTTTCCCATTTTATTGGATCATATAAGGGTTAAACATCATGTTTAAAGTCAAGCATTATGTTATCAAAATAGTACCACACATGTATCATCATGTGTTCAAGTATGTGTGCTAACCACATTTCATGTGTAAGTATTAACCCACACCACCTACATGTGTTACGACCCACTACCATCTAGGTCACGATCATGCATATAACCAAGGGTATTGACCTACCCTATCTATGTGTTACGATAGTAAGACATTCCCTTGTTAACCGCAAAAAACCAAAGTGTCACGACCTAACCATCAAGGTATCACAACCCGAACACCTACCAGTAGGGAGTAACGTCGCAACCCGCCACAGACATCGTGTTGCGAGGAAACCAAAATGAGACATTGCGTTGTGATAAAACCAAAATGAGACATCACGACCATCATCAAGGACAATGTGATGGTCACAAAATCAAGGAATAACATTGTGATCCAAAGCACTTCACATAGGCAGCATTACGACTCACAACACACCTCAACCAGGCATCACGATTAAGATCAAGGCAACATCATCGTTGCATTGTGACACAACATCGCGAGCAACCCAAACTAGGGCATCACGATCAACACATAAGGAGTCTAACTCGACCAATTAGAAACAAGATGTCTAGACCCCAAAATAGCAAAGAAAACATGACCATTTCGACCTCAAACCCAAGGACACACATATGTCTCTGCCGAAACAAGATCAAGAGCAAGTAATCAAATGTCGTCAAGATCAAATTTTGGGATCTAAGATCACCAAACCCCATAACGAGTTCCATGGTGATCATCTAGAAAACACTACTAGGAGTGGAGAAATAGGAACTCAAAATATGAGAGAAAACATCAAAATGCCAAGGAATAATATGTGTGTAACATACTGAAACTTAGAAATATTCTCTTTTTGACCTTCTTCCCATATTTTCCCTTTCATTTCTATCCTTTTTGTCTTTGATGTTTAATTTATGGAAATAATATTGGTTTGATGGACATTTGTTTATTATTTATGCCAACAAATGGGTTTATGCAAAAATACCTCAGTGAATGCTCTAATCAGGGTCTAATATGTAATTTGACCACTTATGTGATGTATTAATAAAAGGAATTCGTTCTAGATCATTCCTTAGCCTTATGAAGCAAGGAAGAGGAAAATGAATGAATAATAATGCTTTAAACATATTAATGTGACATTGAATTATTTAATATGAGAAATAGTGGTAATATTGGATAATGGGCTAAAATTCATAAAATGAAGACTATGTGGTTAAAGATAACTTGAAATTCATTTACCTTGGGTTTGGTTTGTCTTGTAGGCCAAGTTTCATAATTTTGAGATGATAATAATTATATCTCTTTTATTTTGAAAAGAAAAGGTGAGTTTTCTCCAAAATATGAGATAAATATTTAATGACTCCCAAAGTGGAAAATAATCTTAGATTCGTAATATACACATTAAAATATGTCTTTGGGTGAATTTTCACACAATTTGGAGAAAAAAAAGCTGAAATCATGAGAGAGAATGTGTAGAACCTTCAAGATATTAAATAAATTTACAAACAACTTCAACATGTAAAATGTATGGCAAATTCAATCCAAGGCACTTAATGTGACTTGTGGGTGAAGTTTTAACAAATTTGTAGAATCTTCTAGCCATTAATGATGGAAGAAAGAGAAAATAGGATTTGATTTATTTAACACATCAAAAGTTCTCAAAAGGAAAATGTAATTGCATATTTGGATTCCTAATGTCCAAAATAGGCTAGGTGCCAAATTTCATTAATTTTGGAGTTTATTTGCATGCTTAATTAGACAAGAAAATAATTAAATGATTAATATGAAGGTTTCCTAATCACAATTCGGTCACATTTAGATTTTGTCTTTTTTGTGCTTGGGTGTGTGCTTTTCTATCCGTGGGATCTTGATCTAACAAGTAGGAGATTGTCTCCTAGCTCACACCCAACAAGGCAATAGGCCAACGGGTTGGTGTGGATCAAAATTGAGATTTCTCTCTCATTTCTTGACGATTCTTCAAGATTTTTTGTGCATTGAATTTGCGAGACAATCCTGAATCCAACATGCCCTAAATTGGAACTTGGTTTCCATTATTCAAGAAATGTCCAATTTTGAAGAGCAAGGCTCTCACAGACACCCTACAAGAAGCCGATAGAACAAACCCTATAAGTACTTAGACCACATCCTGATTCTGTCGCATCCCATTCTAGATTTCCCTCACTTTAATTTCACCCAAGACTTCATATGGTGCCGCCACCAAGCTACTTCTTTCCCCTAGCTTGAGGCACCTCCCATGGATCGGTGGTCCCTTTGTTCAATGATTTGCTCTGGGGTAAGGTTCTTTGGACCCTCCGTGGCGTTTCTAGCTAGTTAGAATAACATGAGGTTGCTCGATAGGTTTTCCCACAAAATCAGCCATGTGTGACCTACTGCTCCAAGCAGTAATGGCGATGGATAAGGGAGGGGATGTTTCACCTCTGCGAATTCTCACTGCCACCCCTCGCTTTCCTATTTCTTTGTGTTTCTCGACCAAGGGCAAGTTCGTCTTTTACCCCACTTTTCTTTTGGTCTTGGACAAAGTAGGTTGGCCACTGACTAGTGATACGACCACACGTATTTGGGCCATGTCAACCGAACTTGACCCTCTCTCTCTCTCTCTCTCGATTTCTTGCTGATATGGATTTAACTAATTATCCGATTGGTCGAAATTGCAAAAATCATAACTTTTGCTCTGGTTGTCCAAAAATTAAAATAAAATATGTTTTGGAATTGTAAAAATGTATTCTTTCTAAAAAAAATAGTTTCAATGCCTGATTTCCATGTTTTTCGAAGGATGATTTTTGGATAATGAATTTTATGCTTAAAATCCATAAAAATCATAACTTTAATATATTAACTCCAAATAAAGCAAATAAATATGTTTTCTAGATCAGGAAAATCTAATAAGTTGATCAGTGATGTTTTTAGAGTCTAAATTGGAGTTTTGTTCAAAAAGTCCAAAATAGGGATTTTCTTTAAATTAATAGATATGAAAAACCCTAATACACGATTATACATTGAAAATAGGAAAAATGGACCTTGAACTCAATTACAGTGGTGAAAGTGAGTAATTGAAATCAATAAGAGAGGTATGTGCAAATATTACCCTTAAGTTGTGATATTTGCTATGCTAACCCTAATTTCCCTAATGAGGCACTACATGAACCTTATTCTCTCTATTCTTATTCCTTTTGCTATATTTGCCTCAAAATCATCATTGATATTCTATTTCTTGGGTCTTGTACCCCACTGTCATGTTTCAATTTTATGATGCTTCTTCTTGCCATAGTTCTTTTAGCATGTTCATTTTATTAGACTATTTAACTAGAGTAGTGGTACTTTTGTACAACCACCCATAGATAGGGCATGTGTAAATTTGCCTAGGGGAATGCGTTACTCTCCCCAATATAAAATATTTTATAGGTGATTGGAATGTGTTGCTCTCCCTCACCTATTTGGTTGAGGTCTGGTAGGTGCCTAAATCCTATTTAGTTAAGATAGTCAATATTAATCATGCATGCAAATCTTTTATTATTTTCTTGTTATGTCAGGTATCTATTTGATTATGCCTCATTCTCTTGACCTTCTCATCTTATGATGAATCTATACTTATGTCTCATAGTTGTTTTTTCTTTGTTTCTTGTTCATATTGTTGACACATACCTTATTTCTCTTTCTTGTTGGGTGACTTCCCAACCACCCAGGTAAAGCACAAGGTGTTGAACAAGATCAAGGAGAACATAGCTTTTGGCATGGACCTAGCTCTTGGAGATGTTGCTTTGGAGACAAGACTTGAAGTAGTTTAGACTTCCTTCTATATTACATCCTTTTGATGTATCTTGCATGTAAACCCTTAATGGGAGATATGATGGAATTTCATAATCTTTTAAAAGATTGAATATAGTCATGATTTTTATTCTGCTGCTATACACTCTGGTCTTTTGTACACCATTATATAAAGATTTGAAAATTTTACACCTGTTCTAAGTTTCCAACATACCTTTTGAGTATGCTTGGGATAGATGTTTTATTCTTCAAATTTTTAGTAAAGGGGTGATTTCACTCTTTTACAACATGGTATCAGAGCCCATGGTAGTCAAAATCTAACTATTTCAAAATTTTCTCCCTAATTAGAAACCTTGTCTTACATAGTTCCCCTTTAAGTGACATATTTACCCTAGGATTGATCTATGCAACCCTTAAGATGATGAAAGGTTGATTTAGGATCCTATGAGTTTCACATTAGAATCATGATGAATAAACCCCTAAAATATTTACAAGTAAAAGATGTAAGTAACCATAGTAACTTGAGGTTGTTTAGATTGGCCTTTATCCATCTACTAGGACATGAAGTTGAAAGAAAAGGTGTCTAGAAAGGATTAGGGTTTGGGGGCTAGCAAGATTTTCCTCCACATCACTAGCTTGGTTTACGAGGACTCTCATATCCATATGGTACCTTCCTAGCCTGATATGACACAAATTGTCTAAAATAACATGCTTTTAGGCAATAGTAACCTTGTACATCTATGTTGAATACCTTTGGGAACCTTAATATGTTGACCTTGTGATTTGTTTTGAGGATGGATACAAATACAGTTCCCTTAAGTCCCTTAGGACCACATGTTTGGTAAGCCTAACCCCAGAACCTAGACCTTGAAGTTTGGTGTTAAGTAAGCTATCAGACTACATAGTGGAAGCATGATGGATCTTATACATGGTTTAGTTAGACTCACCCTTTTAGGTATAGTTTAGTTTGGCTTGATATGTCAAACCTTTTAAGGGGTGGATAGTAGTTGGTTGTTGATGCTTGGGTGTTTATATTTTGAGGATGAAATCCTTTTATGGGGGACAGAGTCCTGTATCATACTGAGATCTAGCTACTTTGACTCTAGAAACCATAACTCCATAAATAATAGGTTAGTGTTCTTGAATCCTTAGTTTTGACCAAACAAGTTATAGTTATAACCTAAAATGCTTGTAGATATATTAATGAACATATACGGTCATCTAATAAATATTTCATATGTTTGAACCCTAATGAATACTTAGTGCACATAATAAGAGTAACTCACATATTAATACTAATAATGGATATGCATGATGTTGACCATGTAATAAACAAATAAACCCTAATGTTATGATAAGAAAGATAGTTGTAACCTAATCTTGGAGTTAATGCATGCTAAGAAGGTATAAGTGAAGTATAATGATCATGTTAACCTAAACCCTAAGTTGTAATCATCTAACCTCAACATATACATTCTTAATGACATTCATGATACATTAATGTCATTAGGTGTCATAATCAGATAACATGCATTTTTTTTTATCAAAGTATCAATATGAAATGCATATCACCTTGTTATCTGATACACACCTAATTAATCATCTAATCATGATTTGGTATGTGAATAATTTCACTAATAGGTAATATGTACCATCTTGTTCACTAAAATCTTATAATGACTCATATATGAATAATAAATAACTTTATTCACATAATCATGAAAGAATTCCTAATGTGGTGTCAAATGTGCATAATCAATAATAAGAAGTGAATAAATATGAGAAAATGATTAATTATGACATTAATGTGAGTAAGAAAGGTAATGTGATAATGTTTATTATAGATATAAGTGATTAATGTGACATTAATTGGATTAATTGTAAACTTAATAATAAATTGGATAAAATGTCTTATTTCATGCAAAATAATCTATTACAATTTAATATGGTGATAATATAACGTACTATATTCCATTTTTTGATGAACTACTATGGGTGATTGAACCCGCAACTCTCTCTCTAGTTCACCCACTCCCCCTTCTCTCTAGGGTTCCCGGCGGCCGCCGCTGGGGGGAGGGGTGCTTCACTGGCGTCTACCTCCCCCTGGCCTCTCTTGAGATGTACAAAGGTCTCTGGTGGAAGTGGCGAGTGACATGACCTAGATAGAGTCATTGATTGTGGTTTGTGCCTGGAGTCAAGGAAGTGTTGGCGAGGGGATTTTTGACTCCTTCTCGCCTTCCTCCTTTGTTTGTCTAGTTCAGTTGAGGTAAAGGAGGCTGAGAAAGAGTTTGACAGTGAGGGACTGGAAGATCACAAGTAGGATCTGGATCTGGTAGAGGAGACAACAAAGTCAATCTGATCGTCACCCATCTAGCTAAATGGAGGTTAGTTGGAGTGGAGTCGTCTTCATCTAGCGTGCAGTGATCCAAGCGACTTTTTTAGGTCGTTTCTTAGTAGGGTCAGTCTCACCCCTCTATTTCTCTCACCTTTCTTCTCCCGTTCCCCAATTCAGAGTCTGGGTCCTAAAGATAATGGAATTCTTGAGCAAAGTCTGCCCGGCATCAAGGTGTTAGTGGGTCTCCTTACCTGATCGCTTGGACCCTGCTGGATCTGGGAGCATTCTGCTACTGTTAGTGTCGGAGGTCTTCCCTGATGGTCTTGCTGCTCATGATGCTGCAGGTTCCCAGAACACCTCATAGGTTCTTGATGATATGCTGCTGAGACATGGAAGCAGTTTAGGTTGCATGAGCGAGCATGGTTCGACAACTGTGACCTTATCTCTCTTGGTGCATGGAGCAAGCTTCTGCTCCTGTATGGAGTTCTGGACATGACCTGGGCGACTTGGTCTTGTTGTCCTTAGAGATGTTTCTCTAGTACCATGGTTAGTTTCCACCAGGTGCTGCGGTGGGGACAACAAGAAAAGAAAGCAGAAAGGAAGAAAAGAGATGGGGGCTGAGGTCAGTTGAGCTACTTGGTCTCCCTCTTCTTCTTGTGCTGCTAGTCTCGAGTTCTATTTAAGGAAAGATCAATTGATCTCTTGGTGTTGGAGTTAGAGGTTCACCTTGCTCTCTGCTTACCTGATTAGTCCACAAAACTTTCAGAGGGATGAGGTTACTATCAGTGTGCGAGTGATTAGTTAGCAGGGACTTTCTGTTCTAAAGAACCCAAAATTTTGGAGATCTTCTTGGTGTTTTCTTTGCATGCCGGAGAATGTATGATCTAGATGATAGAAGGAATTCTTCCTGTTTTTTACATCCTCTTGTGATACCAGACTACTGAAGGGTTGATTCGGTTGCCCATGCCTCACAATTTCAGAAGGATGTGTATACTGTCAGTGATGGCCTGAGTAGTTTGGATTGGTTCTCTGCTAGTTCTGTTAGCTTTATGTGTAGGCTGCTTGGTTTTTTTTCCTCTTTTCTTCTAGATAGTAGGCTTCTTTAGTAGCTTTATGTGTTCAATCTTTTACTTTTATAGTTTTTGGATGCTCTCATCCAGGTCTGTAATGGGGGCACAAAATCTTTGTACCCAAAGTTTTAGGCATCATCTTTTTTAGTAAAAAGATTTTTTACTGACCAAAAAATATGGTGATAATATGAAGAAAATGGATTTCAATTCAAACTATTAAGGATAATGGTCAAATACGTTAATTGACATTGAGATAATTGAGTAAACCCTAATTGTGTAAAACTCTTCATGAGATAAATGAGAAATATAAATAAAGGATTTTTGCATAATAATGAAATGTAATTCTTTTGGCAATAAAGTGAATAGAAGGGTCAAGCATTCTTCTACCTCTTCCTCTTCCTATTCTTATCCTCCTTTCTTACTAACTACATATCCATATTTTCCCTTCCTCTCCACTTTCCTTGACTGTAAAAACCCTAAATTCCTTGGATGCCTATATGTCCACCTTCATCTTCCCTCACACTAGACCAATATGGAAGACCCGCCTATCCCATCTTCCCCAGATAACTAGATTGCAACACTTGTAGAGACACAGTCACAAAAGAGATCTACATCCTCAAACGTACATGAAGATTGCTTACTTCACCACATCCCCTCTTCCTCCCTACTTGAAGATACACCCTACTTGACCCCCAACCAACTACAAAGTGACCATCATCCTGGGAACTAGATGGACAAGGTTGTTGCCACCTCTTTAAGACATGTTTGAAACCCTAACGCCACCTAGAATCTATCCACCTTACCATCTACTACTTGTGAGGAGCTCACTTTTGCAATCCCCAACTTTCTCATAAATGTCACCTTCACCCTTGCTCTAACTCTTCTTCTCCTTTGCTTCCTTTTATAAAGAAACCACCAAACTTCACAAAAGGCTCCACATATCATCATTCTGACCTCAAACTCAGCAAAAACGTTCAACAATCTAGAACCTTCACTCTCTTCCCAACAAACAATACCAATAGATGATCTTAGCCTTATTATTCAAATAGTAGAACCTGCACAGTATGTATGGGATTTGAATCTCTCCAACCTTGACATTAAAAGAGGATCCTAATGCATTGATACTATAGTTCTAATTTTGGGTATTCCACAACATGGAAAAAGAGTGCAGTCAAGGATGAATATTGACACTTGCAATATAAGTTTGTTCATACTCATCAATCCAACTTGCTAACTCCTAAAAACTTCCTACCACTTGTGATACCCCTGTGTGGATCCAATGAGTCCACATGAAGCAACGACTCAGGAAAATAATTGCCATACACAAAGTACATGGACACATATCTACTGTACCTAATGGGATTCTATACCTAATTTCATCCAGCCATAGTAGCCCGGGTGGTAAGAGCTCGGTAAGTCCCAATGAAGGACCCAGGTTCAAACCTCACCGAAGGAACTTTGTGAATGACAATTCATGCTGATTAGGTGCGGGAGGGGGGTGAACAGACCACACCCTCTCATGCCTCGAGAGTTTGTCATGTCGGCTTCGCTCGGGATGGGTTCTCTTGGTCATTAAAAAAATGGTATGATTTCAACATCACATGATGAGAAACTAATATTCGTAAAGGCAATGGATCTAATACCCTACAGGAAAACATAAAGCCATAGATTTGGGTGGATGTAAATGGGTCATTTGAAACTAAAGAAACATATGATCTAATCTAACACATTATAGTCCCTACCTAGATAGTATTGCATATTGAGTCACATACACATCTAATAATATAGTAAATCATAATGTTTCATGAGATGGTTGGGACTTGGATAAGAAAAATATGAAAATCTATAATAGGAATGTACACGCATGATCCGTCTGGTTTGAATAACATACATAATGTGTTCTAGGATGATTATTGGACGTTGAGGACCAATTATAGTTTTTATGCTATATATTTATTAATGAAGACCATGTATGTGCATGTACTATTTTAGTTTAGGCATTTAGTCGAGTTTGATTTACATTATCCTATAAATAGGCATCTCTTGACATCACTACTTCTTAATTGCAAATCTATGCCTTTTAAGTGGAAATCCTTTCAAGTACCCTAAAGTTATCTTTATTCTAGTTACATTGGGTTTGTATCCCCTCCTGCAATGTAAATTAATCATGTTTGTGTGATTGATGACATATGTCTTGCATTAATATTTTTCATGTGGTATTAGGCTAATTTAACTAATATAGATGGTTATGCCAAACCTTGATTTTTATAAAAGGAGGTGATATTTTTGTCTAAGGTGTGCTATTCCACCCTTAATAAATATAGGGCTATTTTTTCCCTCCCATACATGCAATTCCTCCACCCCTAATATTAGGCCAATGATCCTTTGTGTTTTGGCCCTACTTTACTAAAAAAAATTCTATATTATCTACATGCATTTTTTTATTTTATGAATTTAACCATGGAAAGACACTTCATGACCTTATGTAATTATGTATGTATATCACTCTTTTGTTTATGTCTTGTTGAAGTCACCTACTTGTTATATATCCCTTTTAAATGGGAACCCCCTTATTGTAATCCTTTTGTACTAAAATGACTAAATGTTATTTTTTGTGCACATACTCAGAAATGTTCTGGCGCATACCTTTTTCATTCCCTTTATTGGGCGTTGTCCTAAAACCACCCAGATGTAGGAGTGTTAGATGACAATGTCTCAGAAGATTGATGTAAGATCCTCAAAATTCATAAATGTGAATTCTTTGGTTATAAGACTTGATTCGATAGGCAAATTCATAATTGTAATTGATAAAATAATACAACTATCCACTTTGTGGCATGGGTGAAACCCCTAGCCCAAGTGAGGCCAATGAGGCTATTTGCTTTGCAAGTAGGTCCTCGTGGCACAAGTTTCAGAAATAAGAGATTTTGGGCATTGATAAATGATAATGATTTTATGAAATGTTAGATGACTAAAATATGGGATAATGGGCAAGTTTCCAAAAGATTGTAAGATAATTGGTGATTTATAAAATTAAGGGATTCATAATCTAACCATGACTAGCAATACAAGTTTTGAGGCATCAAATAAAGATATTTTTGTCCGGGTTTTGGAACACTCTAATATAATGGGGAAACTAAGATAATTCTATATTTTTGAGAATAAAATGACTTCTTATATGATGTATGTAATTAATTTAAGGATATACTTGAAGATCAAGTTTCATGTTTGAGAGTTCTCCCAATAAATAAAAAAAAGATTGAACTTGGGAAAGTTATTAATGAGTTTCCATCCAGATTTCCTAGCATTAGGATACTCCTAGTTTTCTATAGAAAACTGTAAAGAATGAGGGACCTATCCGTAATCATTATTGGCATTTTGATTTGGAAATCAATTTGATCATATCCGACTTTAGCGGGAGACATTCACATACCTTTTAACGTGTCACGTGGATTGTATCCATCAGACCAGAGATCAAAGGTCCCACATTTGTCTCCTACGTCGTATCTAAAAAGGAAACAAGAGGTAATAGTAACCACAATCTTCCCTTGTCTCTTTCTCTCTCTCCTCTCCACCTTCTTCTCTAATTCTTAGACCATGTAATTTGGGAGAGAGATACGAATCTGCCAAGCTATTACACATCTGTTACTCTACCGATCCTAGAGAATAACCAAATCCTTTCTAAACTGGGACTTTAGGGAAATGGAGGAATCTTGGTACCCTTACCTCCCATGCCTATATAAGGCATCAGCCAGGTTACCCATAAACCCAAGAGCAGCCCTCTCCTCTCAATTGCTCCCAAGACTCTTTGTGAATCACCATTGAGGTTCATAACCACCGTCAGTGATACTGGCCAAAGACCCGTGATTTAGGGCTTGTCCATCTAATTCATTGGCTTCCTTTGATGACCATGAAGGGTTCAACAACCTCGACAAAACTCAATGCCAACCCAACTCAGTAATCTCCAACATGCCTTACATCCATTAAACTCTTCATTGGAAAATGGACTATAGACCACTGCAAGATCTCCTAGAATGTGACTAGTTCACACCTTATATGTTTCATATCTTCTAGACTTACACTAGTCCCTTATCTTGATAGAGTTTCTTTTGGATCGATACATTGTAACTTGATTGATGCTAAAATATACCCAATTGTCTTAATTAATCAAGCAAAACTATAATCATGTAGGTGCCTTGTGACATAGACACATTCCACTGTCAGTCTTAGTGATGGTTGGTGAAATGAGTCATTCCTAAGGGAAACTCAGAGTGCATATTTATGAATCTGTCAGGGTGAAAGTTGAGTATTTCCTTTCATCCATAATTATAGGTTGTGTGAGATGGCCATGCGTGAGCTGCTCTCCTTGTAAAATAGATGGCCATGTGTAACATACTAGATCTCGGACCCTACCCTAGAAGTTGACATTTTGGACTTAGCCAAATAAGGTTGAAGGTTAGACCTAAATAGATGTTTAATATAACCCCAATGAGCTAATCCATGTATAAATCACCTTAATGTAACCTAATGTTCTAACATTAATCTTAGGTTTATAATGGATACATAAAATATGCCACATAACTCATTTTGGTGGTAATATGAATATAAGGAACTTAATTGGACGAATAATTTAAATAATGGGCCGTTAATGGGTCATATGACATATCTCATAAAAGAAGTCTCAAAAGTGGAAACAAACTTCAAATTTGAAATCTACATATCAAAATTAGCCTACATGTCAAATTTCATCTAATTTAGACAACCTTGAAATATTAGGATAAGTTTAGGAGAGAGAAAATGAGTAAAAGGCATAAGTAATGAATAATGTGATTATAAAACTTCAAAATATGGAAATAATTTAAATATGAATGTAAGAACTCGTATAGTCATCTCAAAAGGTTTCCACACAAACACATTATATATTTTTTTTGTGGGCCCTTGCGGGAGCATGAGTTGTTAGAGTTAAATCTGGAAAACATTGTTACTGTTTGCTAATCTATGACTAGCTTCCGTGCTATCTTTGTTGGTAATTTACTATTTTAAATAAGAAAGAAAGAAACGGTCATAGCCAGATCTTTTGTATATTCTAAGTATTGGGGCATGGCTCATGTCACTAGTGACATGCAAACAATTTGATGGGAGGTATGGGAATTTGTTTGTTAGAAACCATTGGTCTTCAATATGGTAACCATGTTTTGGATCATATATTCATTCAATATATTCTTCCATAAACAAAATATGAACGTACAAATCAGTTTTCACTTTTTTCCAGAAAAATTACAAGATAATCTGATCAAACTCACTCATGTCAAAGGATGAATTCTTAGCTCTTCTCACTAAATATCTAAATGTATGTTGATTGAGTTGTTTATGTATAAAACTTCATGTCTATTATATGTACACCCCTTTTGAGGGTGTGTGTTAGAATAATATGTTTTTATACATATTTGCTTCCTTTTATATATACTGTATATTAGGATTAGTGATATGTCATATAAATGGATTATTGGTTGTCACCAAACTTCCTACAAAGTCATGTGATTTTTAAATATTAAATCATAAGACAACCTTTCCAGTTAAATTGTTAACAAAATAAGTTACTTTCAGATAAAAAAGATCAAATACAATTTTAAATTTAAGGTTGACTTAAAACATTAATAATATTAGTGAAAAATAAAATATATTAAAAAATAAAGCCAGATTTAGTAAGGAGCATGTATTGAAATAAACAAAATGGTACATTATACATTTTACACCCTATGTTACTGTAACATCCCCGGATTCTTCCATCTCAAGACTTAGAAGGCCCAAGAGGATAAACCCAAAAATGTTAGCTAATTGTTTTAGAGAGCAATGCGGAACCATAATATGCATACATGAACATACAACTATAACATACATCATAACATTTCTCAACATTCAACATGCATATAATTACAACATGAGTTATTACAACATGAATTTTAGTTACATATTCAAAGAATATTTACAAGTCTATGAACATGTATGCTAACCAGGATCTAGAAAATAGGTACAACATGTACAACTTGCTCACATCCTGTACTTTTGTCCCATGCTAGCTCTGAACCTAAAACATATGTGAACCAATGAATCAACACACAAGGTGTCAAGTACATGGGTAGAAAGGTACATATATTTATGGCTTTCATAATTTGAAAAGATTTGCAAAAAGAAAGGAAGAAAATCATAGAAAAAAATTCTTCATTAAGTGAAATACACCAATTTTATTCATTTTTCTAGATGAATTGCATTATTAAGGTGGACTAGTACCAAAACTTATATATTAGGCCCATCCCCATGTACTGAGTACTCTAGGGAAACTCCTCGTACACCATGTGCTTTAGGGAGGTGTACTAGTCAACATTAATCCATTCCCTTGTAAGGGGGATAATGAACACA